>CM065701.1:5851947-5861947 GCA_017654935.2 Phymorhynchus buccinoides | reverse complement strand
TATGCGCGCTTACCTACCCAGTTATTTGTAGCTTTTAAATTGTTATTTGGTTATATCGAGCTATTGTATTCTATTTTATGTGTTCTACTTACTTTATCGTAATCTGTTTATGTTCAGGTGCATTGTTATAGTGAATAATCATTTCTACATGTCCTATAAAGTTTTATATGTTGCAAATTTGAAACAAAGGGTATAGCTCCAATGTGTTTTTACTGCACTACAAAGAAGACAAAGCTTCAACCACTCGAGTGTTCTCCACCCACCCCGTCCAAAATGGCTTCTTTCTCCGGCAATTCCACCAAGGAGGAATCACCGTTTCGACGGTTTGATTTTTAGGAAACCAGAACAAAATGATTGTTGCGAACCTTGAAAAGGCTGTCTTTCTGGTGATCTTGACGTGTTTCTTGTAAACACTCATCCGTCAGGGTGTCCCTTTAATGAGTGCAATATACTAGCGTAACAAGTTTCCACGAAGACCACTAACAAAGGAATATATGTTACTTGTGTATCAGTGTACAAAGTGTGTCTATTAATTGAAATGAAATGAAAGGGAGTCTGCTGTTTCTGTGATCTGGTTCCCAATGGTCTTGGTGATCTCAGATGATGTTGATGATGATGCTGGTTATGAGGAGATGGAGGGGGAGGAGGATAGCGCTTCTGCAGTTGCAGCAAGTGCTGCTTCCGAGTACGATGATGATGACGATAGTGCTGTTCATGATGATGATGATGATGATGATGATAATGCTGTTGATGATGATGGTGATGATGATGGTGATGATGATGATGAGGTTGCTGATGATGATTACGATGATGCTGAGGATGAGGAAGAGGAGGATGACGATAATAATGATGACGTTGACCATGATGACGTCACACAGGTGGTCTACATCACAGCCACTACGCCCTACATGTTTCTGACAGTGCTGTTGATAAAGATGATTATGATGATGACAATAAAGATGACGATGATGATGGTGATTTTGATGATGACGATGATGATGATGACGTTGACCATGGTGACGTCACACAGGTGGTCTACATCACGGCCACAGCGCCCTACGTGTTGCTGACAGTGCTGTTGATTGATGATGATGATGATAATAACAATGAAGATCATGATGATGATGACGTTGACTGTGGTGACGTCACACAGGTGGTCTACGTCACGGCCACAGCGCCCTACGTGTTGCTGACAGTGCTGTTGATTCGCAGCGTCACCTTGCCGGGGGCCGGACAGGGCATGCTCTTCTACATCACCCCAGACTTCACGAAGCTGGCCGACTATAACGTAAATTAAGATCCGTTCACTAGTTTGTTGTCATAGCACTATAAGTATAGCGTCATAAGGATAGATCAGCTATCACTGCTATAAGGTAAATTAAGATCCGTTCACTAGTTTGTTGTCATAGCATTATAAGTATAGCGTCATAAGGATAGATCAGCTATCCCTGCTATAAGGTAAATTAAGATCCGTTCACTAGTTTGTTGTCATAGCACTATAAGTATAGCGTCATAAGGATAGATCAGCTATCCCTGCTATAAGGTAAATTAAGATCCATTCACTAGTTTGTTGTCATAGCACTATAAGTATAGCGTCATAAGGATAGATCAGCTATCACTGCTATAAGATAAATTAAGATCCGTTCACTAGTTTGTTGTCATAGCACTATAAGTATAGCGTCATAAGGATAGATCAGCTATCACTGCTATAAGGTAAATTAAGATCCGTTCACTAGTTTGTTGTCATAGCACTATAAGTATAGCGTCATAAGGATAGATTATATATCACTATTATGAAGGAAATTAAGATCCGTTCACTAGTTTATTGTCATAGCACTATAAGTATGACGTCATATGGATAGATTAGATATCACTATCATGAAGGAAATTAAGATCCGTTCACTACTTTATTGTCATAGCAATAGAAGTATGACGTCATAAGGATAGATTAGATATCACTATTATGAAGGAAATTAAGATCCGTTCACTATTGTTTTGGTCATAGCAATATAAGTACTGCATCATAAGGATAGATTAGATAGATGCTTTTTATATTGTAGGCCTACATTCAATTTCAATTAAACGAATTAATCACCCACAAAAGCCGCAAAAAGAAAACTTACAAGAACTCAAGGAATTTTTTTTTTTATTGCTTATTTTTTGCTTTTTTGCTGCATTTTCTTTTTATAGACGGGGGCTCCTCTGATAAATGGCTTAAATGATAAATGTGGAACCTAAGACTAGATGAAAACAAACAGATGCAAATGTGTATGCGCTTTGTTTTCTCATTGAAGTTGTATTTAGTACTGCTCTTCGTTTCCAATCCGTGATGAATATTTGATGTTGGTTGCATGACAACTTCAATATGACTGCATTCACTCTTGATGACAGATACTTATTTATTTAAGAACACTTGCATAGCGCTTATGTGTATCTTATAATTGTAAGATATCAAATAGATGAATTAAAAACATTTGCATATTATATGCATAATGCATTTCTTCTTTGCATCTCTTTCCATCTCTTTGTCTCTGTAACTCCCTGTTGCTCTTTCTTCCTCTAGATCTCTTACTGGTGCGTGTGTGTACACACATGCACGCGTGCACGCGCATGTGTGTATGTGCACGTGTATGCGTATTTGGTACCTGTGCTTGTATGTATTTGCATACATCTGGAGAAACGAGTCTTTATCGATTGTTGCTTCGCGTGAATCGGTCAACTGATTATTCCCATGAGCCAAACCGTCACTTGATTTGTTGTTAGGCTCGAGTCAAACACAAACGTATTTGAGTTTTTTGACTCATGTGCCAAATATTGTATTGGTGCAGGCATGGTAATTATCAGAGAATTCTTTGAATTCAGAGAAAAGCGAATGTAGAAAAGCAAAATATCAGAGGGGTACTTAAGCTTGAGGAGACACTCTTTCCCCTGCTTTTATGCCAGTTTTATATAATCCTCTTCAAGAGAAACTACCCCTCTGATTACCATAAAGGGATTTGTAACCCCTTGACCACACCGAAATAAATGCGACAACAAGCAGAATGTTCTTGTTCATTTTGACGGGGATAATAAATATTGCTTGATTGCTTGATTGATATTCCAGATCTGGATCCAGGCTGCCCTTCAGGTGTTCTATTCCCTGGCCGTGGCCTGGGGCATCTGCCAGACATTATCCTCCTTCAACAAGTTCAACAACAACGTCATGAGGTGGGCTGCCTAGCAACTTCGCTTCCTTAGCGCTTTTGCTATATATTATTGAAGAAGCATCACCGTAGTAATAGGAAACCTCGTTACCCCCGACCAGCCAGATTAATTGCTGATCATTATTACCTATTGGTTAGCATCAAGGTTGGTGGGCCAAACGTGAAGTGAGAGCTAGGGCCTGTGCACGTTAGATACGCGATCCGGAAATTACGTACGGAAACCCCCATTCACTTATGTACTCCCCCGAAGACGGAGTGTGGCTGCCCACGTGGCGGGGTCATCAAAAACGGTCACACACGTAATGTTCTCATCCCTAGCTGGTGCATTTGTACTGAATTGTTCAAGCGCTCTGGCTGTTGGGGTGATCCCTGGAGTCGTTAAGCCAGGGAACAACAACAACAACTTATGTACAAAATAAGCGGATGGGTTTCCGCGTCCGTTTATGTCTTATGGAGAGCGAATGGGGCTGCCGTACGGAGCATGCGGGCTGTGGATATGTTGTGCGCAGGCCTTTTTGTCGCGTGCAAATTTGCAGCTCGTGCAAATTTGCAGCTCTACAAGTGCATTTGTAGTGCACGCGAACTATAACTTCACTTGCACTCCAAGTGTCAAGTGTACTATCCGGGACAGAAAATATTAGTTCATTTTTTTACGGAAAAAGTGATATTTTCATTCTTCAAATCCCCTATAGAGACAGCAGTGTGTTTTGATACACACTCTCATAGTAGCGAGCTGCAAATTTGCATGCGACAGGACTAAGCGGGTTAGAGCTGTCTGATGAAAATGTTTTTGATAGCGATGGTGACATTATGTGATAGATTAGTCTCTCGTGAAGGAATGTAGTGTAATACAAGGAGTACTATGTAAGGAATGTAGTGTAGTGCAAGGAGTGGTATGTAAGGAATGTAGTGTAATGCAAGGAGTAGTATGTAAGGAATGTAGTGTAATACAAGGAGCACTATGTAAGGAATGTATTAAAAGGCCTAAGGTGTAGAGTGGCACAGTGGTAGCGCGTTCGCCTCGTGTCAAGTAAACCCGAGTTCGAACCTGGGTACAGGGGATTTTGCCTCTCTCTTTGCACTAGGCCTTACGGTCTGAACGCGAAGTCTTTCGGATGAGACGATAAACCGAGGTTCCGTGTGCCCATGCACTTAGCATATGTTAATCCCAGTGGCAACGAAAAAGTTGTCATTTGGTCAAAATTTACCCCCCTCCCTCTTTCCTTCCTCATCATTCACACAAAAATCGCATGCATAAAAACAAATTGGGTGGCGCGCCTCTAGCTTTGGCTGCGACGCGCTCTCCAGGTGGGAGCAACCCGAATTTCACCGAGACGCCTCTGTGACTATAAAGTACCTAATACCATAATATTCTAACTGGCTCTTCATTGTGCGATTTGGAAGATTAGGTGGGTTGTTTTTTGTTGTTGACAATAATGGTAAATAGTTCTCTCTGCACAGTCTCTTGTAAGCTACTTGGAATGTTGTACTAGGTGGCACTTGTTATGCTGCAGCCTTTGGGGATGGTTAGCTGTTAGGAAGCTTCCCCTTCTTCTTCTTCTTCTTCTTCTTCTTCTGCATTTCCAGGCATACGGACATAAGGTGAGGTACGTATGTGTCCGGTTTTCAATTTTCACTGGTCTACCCGCTGCGTACAACCGACACATTCCGATTTCGGAGGAGCTCAAAGCAGAAAGTTGTTAAAAAAAACACAAATGTTTTTGGGGAAAGGATGGAGAATGGGGCCAATAATTCAGAAATATAGTAGATGATAGAAAGCAAAGGGGAAAGGCAGAATCAGAGAGAGAGGGAGAGCAAACGATTAGACAAAGTTACAAGCATAGAACTTCCCGAAGGTAGGGGAACTATTTGTACGAAAGAACCCCCGGAATCCCCACGGAGAGAGACTCGTGGAGGGGGCGGGGTCATCCAGCTCCCCGTGTGGAGGCACGAAGCATCCACCCACTGCCCCAGAATTATCCCCAAATCCTATTATTTTGGGACCCTCTTGAGCGAGCAGGTTGGGCATATTGTGGTATACTACAAACAAAAATAATCCCCTGGCTTCCAGAATACCTGTTGGATCTTATGCTATCTGGATATCAACATTACACACACAGACAGTAAAGTTAATTAGTTCAGGGTGATTCACCAGCACGGACTATCACGGAGAGCATCAGACAGAAAGCTGGTGTTTTGGAGATAGAGGCAAACGGATAAGAATGGTGAAAGAGCGAAAAGATCAAAATGGTACAATTTTCTTGTTTTGTTTGTGCAGCCTAAAATAGGCTGAACATCATATATTACTGAGTATAAATATTTAAAATGAGTTAACAATTACACGTTTAGATTTTTTGCAACTTTGAGCGTTGCTTTTATTTTGTGTTATTCTCTATTGTTACAAAATGTCCTTATTTCGCAGTTTAATTACTGAGTTCAGTGAGTGCAAATGACTTTACTAAATCACTTCTATTGTTTTGATAGCTATATATGGTGCAATGCGTAGTTTGGTTCCTAAAGCTTCTATTAAGCGTATACTTGAGAACATGAGTAGAACAATGTAATTGTTGCATCCTTATCATCATCGGTCCAATGGTTGTTCTCTTTTTTATCATTTTACTTGTGCATGCTTAGCATACTCATGCTTATTATATGTGATGTTGGAATATATTATGATATATGCTGTCATGGTTTTTCTGGTTGAGGTTGCTGTTGTTTTTCAAAGAAAAATGCGTATTATATTTTCAAAACACTTTGTATTGAAAATCTCATAGTTTTACTGCCAATAGTATCTTGATGATGATGATAGATGATGATGACGGTGATGATGATGATGATGATGATCCTGCATAACGATTTACGGCTTTGCAATTTAATTTATGACAGGTTTTCACTTTATAGATCCACAACAAGTATGAATGACGATCAATCAACTAACATAATATTATTGTTATGTAAATTAATACATGAATTCTCCAACACCGACAATTGATTATCATTGAGTCCCCGGGCCTGTGTAATAGGCCTACTTTTGCATAGATTTCGTGAGACAGGGAAATACGCACTTCAGCCACCAATTCGGCCATTCCTTACGTCATCTGCTGTTTTCTAAGAATATGCCCAGAAGCGAGAATGTTTGTTAGCCCGTCTTCTACTCGCTTATCTGGGCCTCGAAGGATATTAGTTCTATGGAAAGTTCTTTTGTGCGTCAAATGCTCTCTCGTGCTTTCTCTGTCTCTGCTTCGCTCTGTGTCTGTCTGTCTGTCTCGCTCTCTTTATCTCTCAAAGGGATTTTCTCTCAGAAGACCTGATCACTATCAAACTTCCTCTGCCCAACACGAACCTTCAAAATCTCAGACAGCAACATTTGTGAATATTTCTGCACCTTAAGTAAATGGAGACGAATTATTTGTTCTCTCTTCAAGACAAACAATATTCGAACCATTTATTCTGCCTTTATGCGCTTCACTGTTGATTACCATATACACTCTCGTTGATTCGTTCTGTCTTTGCTTACTACAACCCGGTACAGCTATACTTCTATAGATGCATTGTCAGCCAGGAATCATGTCATCATGTGTGTGAGTTTGGCGTTTCTTGATAAGGACCGTAATGTCTAGATACCACCCTATCTAACGTTTCCAACTCACGAATCCCGAATCCCGTAATCCAGCTGATCGTAGGGGCGACTCCGAAGGTTTCACAACCAGCTTCTTCCACTCCTCCCGGTTCTCGGCCTTCCAACTACTCTTCCCAACTACTCACAGGTAAATCCAGGACACGGTGAAGTGTGTGCAGACGAAGACAGTATTTCCAGGAACTTTGCCTGAGAACTTCCTCTACGGTGCCTTTGTTTTGCGAATTCCCACAGATCCAGTTAGTTCCTGATTGTCATCATTACGTCTGCTGTCTTCCGCCCAATACGTTGGGTCTCGTACCTGCTGCTACTCTTCCTTTCACGCGCTGCAGACTTTTTTTTCTGGACAATTGGAACATATGTGACCCAGCACCACGAAAGGGACATTAAGTGTCAAACTGTCCATTCTGAGAAAATTATACAATTGACAACTTCAGACAATGCTCCTTCTAATGATGCAGGAGCCATACTTGTATCTTTTTCCGTTCCCCAGTTATGAGCATTTAAATTTAGTAAGGTGAGCGTCAGCCATTTTGAGAAAACACAGTCTAATGTTTAGCCTAGCTGTAGAAAATGCATTGACCTAATCATTTTAAAACAACTTACAAGACCATTTAGAGGCCACAGTAAAGATTGTCATTTATACATATGAAAGATAAGATGTTAGTGAAGACAAAAATACCCATAGCTCAAAATTGACAAAAGGTGATATTTTTGACTTTGCAAGCCTGTTGTGAGAAACTAGCTGAATCTGTTGAATTGACATCTTAAAGTTCGATGGGACTTTGTGGATAAACAAAAACACACACAAAATCCCTTGCGGAAATCTGGAAAACTCAGCCAAAGAAATCCAGTGTTTCAGGTGTTAAGCATTGGGTCATTCAGTTTCAGTCAAGCTTAAAGTCTGAGCCTGCTTGCATTGTGACATTCGTTTGTCCATTACCAAGTCAAGTTGTTTCGTCCAATAATGAACAGAAAGTTTTCAACGTGTTTTACTCTACCTGAATGCAAAAAACACACTACAGGATTGCTTGTGAATAGTGGAGTATTTTAGTGTTAGCAACACGTTTCTAAAGGTTCATAATTGTGTATTGGACTCGCTACCATTATAATTGAAACCACCACTGCTCTAACATCGCCTCGGCATCTGCATTGGCTTGGCGGGTCTCAGGACATTTTATAGGTCCGCTCCAATATGTAAATTATGTTACGACACAACGTAACCATTTGAGAACGGACTTAGCATATTTATTTTTAAAACAACCACTTAACCGGAAGTGGAGTTTGGCACAATGTTAAATGTTTACAATACTGAAAACTTAACATAAATTTGCATTATGGTGTAAAATGAACACGGTATTATGTTCAGTGAATCTGAATGCCAAATCCAGTCGAAGAGGAATCTAATGTTCTTGTTTGCGATAATTTGAATGAGCCTGGTTGTGTTAAAAGTGAATGATGTTTCCTCTAAAGCAAATATGTACATTTAATATTAACTGTTTTAAAAATAAGCAGTCTTTACATTTCCATCTGTCAGTTTGTAGGTTGTTGTCACAGTGCATTAATATAGTGTTAGTATTATGGGCTACACTCCCTCAAGAGTACGTTAGCTAGTTGGCTAGACCGTTGATAAGTTAGGAAGGTGATTGTGTGCCATGTTCTTTTTTCAATGCCTGCTGGGCCCGCAGTGGAATTCCCTCCCTTCTTTGTTTTGTTCTTGCCTCACCGCACCTAAAGGGCCAGCACTGACAACTCTACCAGAAGGGCAGCCGCAGTTGAGTCCTTCCTTGTTTTCCTCTAGCTGGGGGAAATGGGAGAGTGGTGTAGAGATGGGTAAGGGGGTGGGGTGTGGGGGGTGGGGTGGGGTGGGGGGCAGGGCGATGATGGGAAGGGGGTGGGGGGTGGAAGGGGATGGTTGTGGACGTTGGTGTCATTTTATTGTGACCAATTTATGTTGCTGTTCGTTGTCGCGTCTTGTCATGACATTTGGTGTTTGTGTATTTAGTTCGCGTGTTTCACGTAATCATTTCACGATGACAGCTACAGACCTGCTTACTCTACTCTGTTGGACTAGTATTCTACTCAATTTGGATCTCTACTACTCTTCAAAATTGAACATAATGCTCTAATTACTCATTTTCAGTGAACATTGTTTGATGGTTTAACGAATAAAACTACACGTTTTGCACCAAGACTACTCATCTCAGCCATCCAGACTACCCAAGACTTGTGTAGGGGGTAAACAGGTCTGCAGCTAGTTAAGGTTTTTTTCCTGTCGCGCTTAAAAACAAATATTCCAAGGATAACCAAGATCTTGCAATGATACCAAGAACAACAGAGGGAGACGATGATTGGACAATTCTCCTTCCAGTCTGCTACCTTGCACTTTCTACTTTGTTCTTTGATCCTGGCTTTTCTACCATTTCTTTCGTTATGGAATCAGGTTTTTTTTTCAACAGCAATGATGCTGTTTTAGCGAAGCATGAGTTGAGTAAGAGTTGATCGTTTCGTGAAAACAGTGGCCTGACAACAGCCCAAACTAGAGCGCTGCGAGAGTCTGGCAGCACAAAAGCCAACGCACCTGAAGACGGTCTTACCCAACATGTCAAGGTTTAATCATGTAACCATGTCATGCTCTTTTCGTTATCAGCATTCTGCACTGAAGAACATAACAAGCATTCGCTAGACAACATCCATTTGAGCGCAGTAGTTTGGGCTGTTTATCGCCCCCCCCCCCCCCCTCCCCTCCCTCCCAAATAATTTGGATTTCACCAAACACGACCTACTATTGTTTCAGCTTTTATTCAAAAATTGTGAGCAAGTGAATAAGATATTTGATATCCGTAATTTATCAATAGCCCCCCCCCACCCGGCCCCCTACCTCTCCCCTCCGCCACCCACCCCACCAACCCCCAAATAATTTGGATTTCACCAAACACGACCTACTATTGTTAAGGCTTTTATTCTAAAATTGTGAGCACATGAATAACATGTTTGATATCTGTAATTCCTAGGTTTGTCTGTGTCTATCTTTATCTGTCGGCCTGTCAGTCTGTCTGTCTGTTTGTCTCTCTCTTTCTCACACTTTCTATATAAGTTCCAACTTTCTATTCTCATAGACCATGTTCACGTGTTTTGTACACACCATGCTCTGCCTTCA
>CM065701.1:5824447-5839447 GCA_017654935.2 Phymorhynchus buccinoides | reverse complement strand
AACCCTTCCCATGCCCACATTGACTACATTCTGATAGAGCAACCCTTCCCATGCCCACATTGACTACATTCTGATAGAGCAACCCTTCCCATGCCCACATTGACTACATTCTGATAGAGCAACCCTTCCCATGCCCACATTGACTACACTCTGATAGAGCAACCCTTCCCATGCCCACATTGACTACATTCTGATAGAGCAACCCTTCCCATGCCCACATTGACTACATTCTGATAGAGCAACCCTTCCCATGCCCACATTGACTACATTCTGATAGAGCAACCCTTCCCATGCCCACATTGACTACATTCTGATAGAGCAACCCTTCCCATGCCCACATTGACTACATTCTGATAGAGCAACCCTTCCCATGCCCACATTGACTACATTCTGATAGAGCAACCCTTCCCATGCCCACATTGACTACATTCTGATAGAGCAACCCTTCCCATGCCCACATTGACTACATTCTGATAGAGCAACCCTTCCCATGCCCACATTGACTACATTCTGATAGAGCAACCCTTCCCATGCCCACATTGACTACATTCTGATAGAGCAACCCTTCCCATGCCCACATTGACTACATTCTGATAGAGCAACCCTTCCCATGCCCACATTGACTACATTCTGATAGAGCAACCCTTCCCATGCCCACATTGACTACATTCTGATAGAGCAACCCTTCCCATGCCCACATTGACTACATTCTGATAGAGCAACCCTTCCCATGCCCACATTGACTACATTCTGATAGAGCAACCCTTCCCATGCCCACATTGACTACATTCTGATAGAGCAACCCTTCCCATGCCCACATTGACTACATTCTGATAGAGCAACCCTTCCCATGCCCACATTGACTACATTCTGATAGAGCAACCCTTCCCATGCCCACATTGACTACATTCTGATAGAGCAACCCTTCCCATGCCCACATTGACTACATTCTGATAGAGCAACCCTTCCCATGCCCACATTGACTACATTCTGATAGAGCAACCCTTCCCATGCCCACATTGACTACATTCTGATAGAGCAACCCTTCCCATGCCCACATTGACTACATTCTGATAGAGCAACCCTTCCCATGCCCACATTGACTACATTCTGATAGAGCAACCCTTCCCATGCCCACATTGACTACATTCTGATAGAGCAACCCTTCCCATGCCCACATTGACTACATTCTGATAGAGCAACCCTTCCCATGCCCACATTGACTACATTCTGATAGAGCAACCCTTCCCATGCCCACATTGACTACATTCTGATAGAGCAACCCTTCCCATGCCCACATTGACTACATTCTGATAGAGCAACCCTTCCCATGCCCACATTGACTACATTCTGATAGAGCAACCCTTCCCATGCCCACATTGACTACATTCTGATAGAGCAACCCTTCCCATGCCCACATTTACTACATTCTGATAGAGCAACCCTTCCCATGCCCACATTTACTACATTCTGATAGAGCAACCCTTCCCATGCCCACATTGACTACATTCTGATAGAGCAACCCTTCCCATGCCCACATTGACTACATTCTGATAGAGCAACCCTTCCCATGCCCACATTGACTACATTCTGATAGAGCAACCCTTCCCATGCCCACATTGACTACATTCTGATAGAGCAACCCTTCCCATGCCCACATTGACTACATTCTGATAGAGCAACCCTTCCCATGCCCACATTGACTACATTCTGATAGAGCAACCCTTCCCATGCCCACATTGACTACATTCTGATAGAGCAACCCTTCCCATGCCCACATTGACTACATTCTGATAGAGCAACCCTTCCCATGCCCACATTGACTACATTCTGATAGAGCAACCCTTCCCATGCCCACATTGACTACATTCTGATAGAGCAACCCTTCCCATGCCCACATTGACTACATTCTGATAGAGCAACCCTTCCCATGCCCACATTGACTACATTCTGATAGAGCAACCCTTCCCATGCCCACATTGACTACATTCTGATAGAGCAACCCTTCCCATGCCCACATTGACTACATTCTGATAGAGCAACCCTTCCCATGCCCACATTGACTACATTCTGATAGAGCAACCCTTCCCATGCCCACATTGACTACATTCTGATAGAGCAACCCTTCCCATGACTACATTCTGATAGAGCAACCCTTCCCATGCCCACATTGACTACATTCTGATAGAGCAACCCTTCCCATGCCCACATTGACTACATTCTGATAGAGCAACCCTTCCCATGCCCACATTGACTACATTCTGATAGAGCAACCCTTCCCATGCCCACATTGACTACATTCTGATAGAGCAACCCTTCCCATGCCCACATTGACTACATTCTGATAGAGCAACCCTTCCCATGCCCACATTGACTACATTCTGATAGAGCAACCCTTCCCATGCCCACATTGACTACATTCTGATAGAGCAACCCTTCCCATGCCCACATTGACTACATTCTGATAGAGCAACCCTTCCCATGCCCACATTGACTACATTCTGATAGAGCAACCCTTCCCATGCCCACATTGACTACATTCTGATAGAGCAACCCTTCCCATGCCCACATTGACTACATTCTGATAGAGCAACCCTTCCCATGCCCACATTGACTACATTCTGATAGAGCAACCCTTCCCATGCCCACATTGACTACATTCTGATAGAGCAACCCTTCCCATGCCCACATTGACTACATTCTGATAGAGCAACCCTTCCCATGCCCACATTGACTACATTCTGATAGAGCAACCCTTCCCATGCCCACATTGACTACATTCTGATAGAGCAACCCTTCCCATGCCCACATTGACTACATTCTGATAGAGCAACCCTTCCCATGCCCACATTGACTACATTCTGATAGAGCAACCCTTCCCATGCCCACATTGACTACATTCTGATAGAGCAACCCTTCCCATGCCCACATTGACTACATTCTGATAGAGCAACCCTTCCCATGCCCACATTGACTACATTCTGATAGAGCAACCCTTCCCATGCCCACATTGACTACATTCTGATAGAGCAACCCTTCCCATGCCCACATTGACTACATTCTGACAACCCTTCCCATGCCCACATTGACTACATTCTGATAGAGCAACCCTTCCCTGATGCCCACATTGACTACTTCTGATAGAGCAACCCTTCCCATGCCCACATGATACATTCTGAGCAACCCTTCCCATGCCCACATTGACTACATTCTGATAGAGCAACCCTTCCCGTGCCCACATTGACTACATTCTGATAGAGCAACCCTTCCCATGCCCACATTGACTACATTCTGATAGAGCAACCCTTCCCATGCCCACATTGACTACATTCTGATAGAGCAACCCTTCCCATGCCCACATTGACTACATTCTGATAGAGCAACCCTTCCCATGCCCACATTGACTACATTCTGATAGAGCAACCCTTCCCATGCCCACATTGACTACATTCTGATAGAGCAACCCTTCCCATGCCCACATTGACTACATTCTGATAGAGCAACCCTTCCCATGCCCACATTGACTACATTCTGATAGAGCAACCCTTCCCATGCCCACATTGACTACATTCTGATAGAGCAACCCTTCCCATGCCCACATTGACTACATTCTGATAGAGCAACCCTTCCCATGCCCACATTGACTACATTCTGATAGAGCAACCCTTCCCATGCCCACATTGACTACATTCTGATAGAGCAACCCTTCCCATGCCCACATTGACTACATTCTGATAGAGCAACCCTTCCCATGCCCACATTGACTACATTCTGATAGAGCAACCCTTCCCATGCCCACATTGACTACATTCTGATAGAGCAACCCTTCCCATGCCCACATTGACTACATTCTGATAGAGCAACCCTTCCCATGCCCACATTGACTACATTCTGATAGAGCAACCCTTCCCATGCCCACATTGACTACATTCTGATAGAGCAACCCTTCCCATGCCCACATTGACTACATTCTGATAGAGCAACCCTTCCCATGCCCACATTGACTACATTCTGATAGAGCAACCCTTCCCATGCCCACATTGACTACATTCTGATAGAGCAACCCTTCCCATGCCCACATTGACTACATTCTGATAGAGCAACCCTTCCCATGCCCACATTGACTACATTCTGATAGAGCAACCCTTCCCATGCCCACATTGACTACATTCTGATAGAGCAACCCTTCCCATGCCCACATTGACTACATTCTGATAGAGCAACCCTTCCCATGCCCACATTGACTACATTCTGATAGAGCAACCCTTCCCATGCCCACATTGACTACATTCTGATAGAGCAACCCTTCCCATGCCCACATTGACTACATTCTGATAGAGCAACCCTTCCCATGCCCACATTGACTACATTCTGATAGAGCAACCCTTCCCATGCCCACATTGACTACATTCTGATAGAGCAACCCTTCCCATGCCCACATTGACTACATTCTGATAGAGCAACCCTTCCCATGCCCACATTGACTACATTCTGATAGAGCAACCCTTCCCATGCCCACATTGACTACATTCTGATAGAGCAACCCTTCCCATGCCCACATTGACTACATTCTGATAGAGCAACCCTTCCCATGCCCACATTGACTACATTCTGATAGAGCAACCCTTCCCATGCCCACATTGACTACATTCTGATAGAGCAACCCTTCCCATGCCCACATTGACTACATTCTGATAGAGCAACCCTTCCCATGCCCACATTGACTACATTCTGATAGAGCAACCCTTCCCATGCCCACATTGACTACATTCTGATAGAGCAACCCTTCCCATGCCCACATTGACTACATTCTGATAGAGCAACCCTTCCCATGCCCACATTGACTACATTCTGATAGAGCAACCCTTCCCATGCCCACATTGACTACATTCTGATAGAGCAACCCTTCCCATGCCCACATTGACTACATTCTGATAGAGCAACCCTTCCCATGCCCACATTGACTACATTCTGATAGAGCAACCCTTCCCATGCCCACATTGACTACATTCTGATAGAGCAACCCTTCCCATGCCCACATTGACTACATTCTGATAGAGCAACCCTTCCCATGCCCACATTGACTACATTCTGATAGAGCAACCCTTCCCATGCCCACATTGACTACATTCTGATAGAGCAACCCTTCCCATGCCCACATTGACTACATTCTGATAGAGCAACCCTTCCCATGCCCACATTGACTACATTCTGATAGAGCAACCCTTCCCATGCCCACATTGACTACATTCTGATAGAGCAACCCTTCCCATGCCCACATTGACTACATTCTGATAGAGCAACCCTTCCCATGCCCACATTGACTACATTCTGATAGAGCAACCCTTCCCATGCCCACATTGACTACATTCTGATAGAGCAACCCTTCCCATGCCCACATTGACTACATTCTGATAGAGCAACCCTTCCCATGCCCACATTGACTACATTCTGATAGAGCAACCCTTCCCATGCCCACATTGACTACATTCTGATAGAGCAACCCTTCCCATGCCCACATTGACTACATTCTGATAGAGCAACCCTTCCCATGCCCACATTGACTACATTCTGATAGAGCAACCCTTCCCATGCCCACATTGACTACATTCTGATAGAGCAACCCTTCCCATGCCCACATTGACTACATTCTGATAGAGCAACCCTTCCCATGCCCACATTGACTACATTCTGATAGAGCAACCCTTCCCATGCCCACATTGACTACATTCTGATAGAGCAACCCTTCCCATGCCCACATTGACTACATTCTGATAGAGCAACCCTTCCCATGCCCACATTGACTACATTCTGATAGAGCAACCCTTCCCATGCCCACATTGACTACATTCTGATAGAGCAACCCTTCCCATGCCCACATTGACTACATTCTGATAGAGCAACCCTTCCCATGCCCACATTGACTACATTCTGATAGAGCAACCCTTCCCATGCCCACATTGACTACATTCTGATAGAGCAACCCTTCCCATGCCCACATTGACTACATTCTGATAGAGCAACCCTTCCCATGCCCACATTGACTACATTCTGATAGAGCAACCCTTCCCATGCCCACATTGACTACATTCTGATAGAGCAACCCTTCCCATGCCCACATTGACTACATTCTGATAGAGCAACCCTTCCCATGCCCACATTGACTACATTCTGATAGAGCAACCCTTCCCATGCCCACATTGACTACATTCTGATAGAGCAACCCTTCCCATGCCCACATTGACTACATTCTGATAGAGCAACCCTTCCCATGCCCACATTGACTACATTCTGATAGAGCAACCCTTCCCATGCCCACATTGACTACATTCTGATAGAGCAACCCTTCCCATGCCCACATTGACTACATTCTGATAGAGCAACCCTTCCCATGCCCACATTGACTACATTCTGATAGAGCAACCCTTCCCATGCCCACATTGACTACATTCTGATAGAGCAACCCTTCCCATGCCCACATTGACTACATTCTGATAGAGCAACCCTTCCCATGCCCACATTGACTACATTCTGATAGAGCAACCCTTCCCATGCCCACATTGACTACATTCTGATAGAGCAACCCTTCCCATGCCCACATTGACTACATTCTGATAGAGCAACCCTTCCCATGCCCACATTGACTACATTCTGATAGAGCAACCCTTCCCATGCCCACATTGACTACATTCTGATAGAGCAACCCTTCCCATGCCCACATTGACTACATTCTGATAGAGCAACCCTTCCCATGCCCACATTGACTACATTCTGATAGAGCAACCCTTCCCATGCCCACATTGACTACACTCTGATAGAGCAACCCTTCCCATGCCCACATTGACTACATTCTGATAGAGCAACCCTTCCCATGCCCACATTGACTACACTCTGATAGAGCAACCCTTCCCACATTGACTACACTCTGATAGAGCAACCCTTCCCGTGCCCACATTGACTACATTCTGATAGAGCAACCCTTCCCATGCCCACATTGACTACATTCTGATAGAGCAACCCTTCCCATGCCCACATTGACTACATTCTGATAGAGCAACCCTTCCCATGCCCACATTGACTACATTCTGATAGAGCAACCCTTCCCATGCCCACATTGACTACATTCTGATAGAGCAACCCTTCCCATGCCCACATTGACTACATTCTGATAGAGCAACCCTTCCCATGATTGACTACATTCTGATAGAGCAACCCTTCCCATGCCCCCATACCATGCCCACAATGACTACATTCTGATAGGCAACCCATACCATGCCCAGATTGACTACATTCTGATAGGCAACCCATACCATGCCCACAATGACTACATTCTGATAGGCAACCCATACCATGCCCACAATGACTACATTCTGATAGGCAACCCATACCATGCCCACATTGACTACATTCTGATAGAGACACCGTTCCCGTGCCCACATTGAAAATAACAATGTAAGAAATACAAACGTCACCAACGAAACAAAGTATTACCCTACTTGTAGTATGTTTTTGCTTTGATTGTTATCTTAATTAACACCAACAGTCTTTTTTGTTAGTCCATCACCAAAGGTGATCGGACTATTGCGATGGGCTGGTTTGTATTTTTGTTTGTTTGTTTGGTTTTTTTGTGTTGTTTTTTTCTGTCTGTCCCAAGGATATCTCCCGAACGGCTTGACCGAATCGCGTCAAATTGTGTGTGAAGGTGTGCCTCATTAATAGGAAGAGATCAGCGCAAACCATTTTGCCGTCGTGACCTTGACCTTGACGTACGACCTTGAAAACCGCAAATCTATTTTTAGCCATATCTCGGGCACCGATCAACATAGGATGTTGAAACTTGGTATGAAGGTGGTTTGGCTTATGCCCGTTCTGATGATTGCATACCGATCAAGGTCAAGGTCAAGGTCAAAAAGATCGCTGGAGCCTGAAAATCGGAGGGTCATTTTTTTCTCCTTCTGTCTGTCCCAAGGATATCTTTCGAACGGGTTGACAGAATCACGTCAAAGTTTGTGTGCTGGTGTGTTACCATGAGTGGAAGGCATCCGCGCAAACCATTTTGCCGTCGTGACCTTGACCTTGGCGTACGACCTTGAAAACTGAAAATCTTTCAGGGGCCATAACTCCCACACCGTTAGTGTTAGAGTCTTCAAATTTGGCATGAAGGTACTTTGGCTTATGCCCGTTCTGATGGTGGCATACCGATCAAGGTCAAGGTCACGGTCCGGGCGATCAGTAGGCCTTGAAAGTGGTAGGGGTCTACACATTGGGTTTTAAGCCATATTTTCCACATTGGTACTTGACAGAAGCGCTTCAGATTGTGTGTGGTACTGTATACCCTAGAGAAGAAAACATCCGAGCATAAATTATCACCATGCTGACCTTGTTTAGTCTGCATCACTATAATGTCCTCGGTTTTCTGTTGCGTTATAAGATCTCTTTTGACTAGATTCGCAGTCTTGCAAGAAATAAGATCATTCTATTTTTTGCCTTTTATCGACAGAATCGGTTTGTTGTAAACGTTTCAGGAGCGGACAGGTTCGGGGAAGACATCCAGCTGATGATTGGTCGAAAGCCACCAATGATCATCAAGATACTATGGTGCTTCATTCTTCCGGTCTTCTTCTCGGTAAGACCAACTAACTCGTGATCAACTAACTCGTAACTCTGCAGTCAATGTAACTTGATGCCACAAAAACAACAAGTTACTGGAAAGTACTTAGTGACTAGTACATCTAATAAGCTAGCAATAATAATTCGTAAATTAGCTTTATATATTTTCTATTCCCTTCGTATACGGAAACGTATGAATGGGTATTTGGAAGGTTAACCATGTTTCTAGTTTAGTGTTATTTTGAATTTTTGTACCTTGACCCTGTTTCTATGGGCTAATGGCCTAAAGAATTTTGTTCAATTTGTTCAATTGTTCTCTCTCTCTCTCTCTCTCTCTCTCTCTCTCTCTCTCTCTCTCTCTCTCTCTCTCTCTCTCTCTCTCTCTCTCTCTCTCTCTCTCTCTCTCTCTCTCTCTCTCTCTCTCTCTCTCTCTCTCTCTCTCTCTCTTCTCTCTCTCTCTCTCTCTCTCTCTCTCTCTCTCTCTCTCTCTCTCTCTCTCTCTCTCTCTCTCTCTCTCTCTCTCTCTCTCTCTCTCTCTCTCTCTCTCTCTCTCTCTCTATGTTGGTGTCCGTGTCTATGTGTCTGTGTGACGAGTATTAATGTTCCCACACTTACTAGCTACAGTTTCACAGTTGCCTATGTAACTTCTTAGGAGCATGATTAGGAGTCGTAGTGTGTGTGTGTGTGTGTGTGTGTGTGTGTGTGTGTGTGTGTGTGTGCGTGTGCGTGTGTGTGCGTGTGCGTGTGCGTGTGCGTGTGCGTGTGCGTGCGTGTGCGTGCGTGCGTGTGCGTGTGTGCGTGCGCGTGTGCGCGTGCGCGTGTGCGCGTGCGCGTGTGCGCGTGCGCGTGTGTGCGTGCACGTGTGAGTGAGTGTGTTATTAAATGTAAAACTTAGAAAGAAAGAAAGAAAGAAAGAGACAGAACACTTTAAAAAAAGCACTTGAAAATAAATAGATGACCGCTAGGACCAATCGTAGACACCAAGACATTCAGGTAGTATTTGGTCCTTGCATCTGTATGTTGAGCTTCAAAAAAAGGACCAAATACTGCCTGAATGTCTTGTGTTTCATGTAAAAAAAAGTATTTCCCCCAGTTTCCCAAATCTTCATGAAATCTGTCTGTACTCATATCGCGCATCTTGCTCTGTGTGTCTCCCTGTCCCGTTCAGGTGCTGCTGGTAGTCACGGTGACTACCTACCAGTCCCCCGTCTACGGAGACTACCGGTACGACACCCTGGCTGCAGTGCTGGGATGGTTGATCGCCGTCGTCCCCTTCCTGCCCATCCCCTTGGTGGCGATCTACCAGGTCTTCAGAGCCGAGGGAACCCTGTTACAGGTGAAGCATCGTCATCGTCGTCGTCGTCGTCATCATCATCATCATCATCATCATCATCATCATCATCATTCATTTCCTGCCCATCCCCTTGGTGGCGATCTACCAGGTCTTCAGAGCCGAGGGAACCCTGTTACAGGTGAAGCATCGTCATCGTCGTCGTCGTCGTCATCATCATCATCATCATCATCATCATCATCATCATCATTCATTTCCTGCCCATCCCCTTGGTGGCGATCTACCAGGTCTTCAGAGCCGAGGGAACCCTGTTACAGGTGAAAGCATCGTCATCGTCGTCGTCGTCATCATCATCATCATCATCATCATCATCATCATCATCATCATCATTTCCTGCCCATCCCCTTGGTGGCGATCTACCAGGTCTTCAGAGCTGAGGGAACCCTGAGACAGGTGAAGCATCGTCATCGTCGTCGTCGTCATCAGCATCGTCGTCATCGTCGTCATCATCATCATCATCAGCAGCAGCAGCAGCAGCAGCAGCAGCATTCCCTTTCTGCGCATACCAGAGGTCTTTAGAGCTGAGGGATTCCTGATACATGTGACACATCATCATCATCATCGTCGTCGACATCATCATCGTCGTCGTCATCGTCATCATAATCATCATCATTATCATCATCATCACTACCATCATCCTCATCTTCACCATCATCATCTTCACCATCATCACCATCAGCACCACCGTCATCACTGGCTAGATTTCTTCTTCTTTCCTATTGGGGATGTTTATCCTGCCCCACGCCCAAAGTCTTCGAACGTTTTAGACTGCTATTGGCACAACACGGTCTACTCGTACCGAATAGTGGAATGGGCGTTAACTTGTGCGCAAGATCTTGTGTGTGCGATCTTGTGTCGGATATCAGTGTTAGGCCTCATCCGAATGACCAGGAAATAGGAGTAAAGTATCTTTCCCAAGGACACAACCACGCGAACGGGGCTGGGTTTGAACCAGCGCACTCGCAAATCCGTAGATTAACAGCGGCGTCTCTAGCCGACTGAGCCACGAAAATCGCGTTTGCCTATTTTGTGCTTTCGACAGGGTGTTCTGGTACGCGCTCGCGCATGTGTGTGTGTGTGTGTGTGTGTGTGTGTGTGTGTGTGTATGTGTGTGTGTGTGTGTGAGGGTTATTGTGTTATCATTCTTTTTGAGAATGATGCTTTGTTTGTCTCACTTTGGTTCTGACCCACGCACTGCTAGGTGATTGGTATCGTAATCAACTTTGGTGGAGGGGGGTTAATTACAAAGAGAGTATTCACCTTTTGTTCAATTTCGTTGTCTCCTCTCTTGGCCTCACTATTTTATTCTATTGTGTGTGTGTGATTGAGAACCAAAGTGATTGAGTAAATGTGATATGGATTACGATAGAGGGGGTGAGTGAACGAGAGAGAGAGAGAGAGAGAGAGAGAGAGAGAGAGAGAGAGAGAGAGAGAGAGAGAGATCTTTCGTTTGCAATTTCATTCTTGTTCAGATAGAACTAGTGAGGCAAGGAGAGAGGACAATAGAGAAGTAAGGAAAGGTAACTATCTGTAATTAACTCCCCCCACAGTGTCCGAGCGCTTCGGTTCTTTGGGAGGATCCCTGGAGTCTTTTAGCCTGGGTACGTCAACAACAACCCCCCCCCCCCCCCCGGTTTGAACCGAAAAACCGGTGCTAAGCTTTCGCGGTTCGAATAACTGGTTCGAGTTGCTGTGAACCGTTTTTTTTTAACTGCAAACTGAAAGTAAGTTTGTCTTAGAATAACGCATTCTTTTCGAAAAACAACACTGATTCTCAGCGCAGATTGGGTGTTTGTAAACCAAGAGTAGCTGTGTCTAGTTTGTGGTGGTCTATGGCTTTGACTTTGACTGAGTGTTGAGTTGATTGTCATAAGTCATGTTTCTTTAGTTTTGTGTGTGTGTGTGTATGTGTGCGCGTGCGTACGTGTGTGTGAATATTCTGACATAGGTGAAACTAGTGATGCGAGTACTGGTTAAAAAACCGGTTCGGTAAAACCGGTTCGAATATGAAAAACCGTTTTTTCGGATTTTTGAACTGGTTCTCAACTCTACTACTCTCTTTGTTAACAGAGGCTGAAGCAGGCCAGTCGCCCTGACGAGCACTGGGGGCCGGCGGATTCCAGGCTGTTCCCCACCTACCGCGCCAAGATGATGAAGCCCCTGCCCCGGGAATCCTGCCTGGACATCGTCAGAAATTAACACAGTCATCCGTTAATTCATTAACGAGGCTCTATGCTGCTTCTTGCCGACGCGCATGGGCGATAGTTTTAGCCCTGAGCTGCCGATGCCCCCTGGTGACGAGTCAGGTCAGGTAGGACGACTAGGCCTCGCGGCCTCTGAAGCGTTCTTTCTCTTGATTGGGATTTTTTCCCCCAGTAGGTAGGTAGCTATAGGTATATTTTTCAATTCAGTTGGCACAGCTGTGACGGTTTTAGTAGACTATCAGTCATACTGGTATTTTGATTTATGAAGGTTTGGGTCTTTGTCCAGGAGGTTTTTAAATTTGTTAGTATCAGGTGCAAGTTTTGTCTGAGCAGGAAGTGCGTTCCAATAGTGAGTTACTCAGTTACTGAAAAAGTGTCTCCTGATGTTAGGAGCAGTTCGGTATAAAGAAACCTCATTGATGAATTGGTTCGTTCGTTTGCTAACGGTTGCACGGTACGCCACTACCTCAACATTCCCCAAGCAAAGGACATGGCAGACCCGTTTACTGTACTCTTTTCAAGTAGTATATTAGGCATAGGTATTAGGTACTTTATAGTCTCTGTCAAATTCGGGTTGCTTCCACCTGGAGAGCGCGTCGCAGCCAGAGGCGCGCCACCCTATTTTGCTAACATTTTTATTTTTGCATGACTGATGAGGAAGGAAAGGTAGGGTGTGTGTGTGTGTGGGGGGGGGGGTAAATTTTGACCAAACGACAACTTTTTTGTTGCCATTGGGTTAAACGTGTGCTAAGTGCATGTGCACACGGGACCTCAGTTTATTGTCTCATCCAAAAGACTCCACATTCGGACCGTAAAGTTTAGTGCAGAGTGAGAGGAAAAATCACCTGCACCCAGTGAGTTGAGCTGTTCTACTCAATGTGGACCTCTACTACTCTTCACAAATGTAAATAATGCTCTTTAAGTCTTGATCACTACTCATTTTTCAGTGAACATTGGTTTGATGGTTTAATGAATACAACTACGCGTGTTGCACAAAAACTACACATTTTGCATAAACACTACACATTTTGCACAAAAACTACACATTTTGCACAAAAACTACAGATTTTGCATAAAGACTACACATTTTGCACAAAAACTACACATTTTGCACAAAAACTACACATGTTGCACAAACACTACACATTTCAGGTGTCAACACTACTCAAGACTTGTGTAGGGGGTAAAACAGGTCTAAGAAAGAAAACAAAAATGAAAGGGAGGGAGAGAAAGAGAAAGATGGGTGTAGGGAGAGGGAGAGGTGGGGGGAGGGGTGTCAGGAACGAGAACAGAAAGAAAGAAGAAGCAAAATATGAAAGAAGAAGAGAAGACGGGAGAGAAAGAAAGACTTGCGTGAAGACAGACAGAAAGAAAGTAACGAGAAAGATCAAAAATTAAAAAGAAATGAAGCAAAATGCCTCTTTTTAATACAGTCTAGGTTTGGTGCTATATGATAGAAGCAGTGTGACTGTGGCCTTTAAAGACCCCCCACGTCACGTGTCACATTCCCTCTTATGCTTGGAAGATTTCTTGCCAGCTACAAGAGGAAAAACACGTGAAAACCATGATTTTGACACGTGACGTGGGGGGTCTTTAAAGTTAGAATCTCATGCGGATAAAAGCGTATGCGTAAATCTAGGACAGAAAAAGGATGAGATTATAGTGGGGCTTAATCTTTCTCTAAATAATGATGCACACGTTGGAGTATTCACGGCATTTACGTGAGTGTAGAGAGAACACGAGAGACGATTGGTTGAGAGAATGTGGCTAAAAATAGCTAACCAATCACTAGGCGATTCACGTTCCTGTCTAATTACAATGGCAGATTTTGTTCATAAACATATATGTGCTTTTATTGTTTATTTTAAAAAAATGATCAATGTAACTTGCTAACCATAACGACATATGTCTGTAAAAATGCAATAGTATTGCAATTTAACCTTTACATTTATACTCTGAGTACTAACTGCTACGTTTATGACTCCATAATAATATGACACTAAGTTTTACAGCTTCTTCTTTTATTGTCCTAATTTTACCTCTATCTTTACAGTTTCATGTTTACAGCTCTACATTGACAGCTACATTTAAAGCTCTGTGTTAATCTTACCTATGTTTACAGTTCTATATTTTGCAATGCTATGTTTACAAATCTGTATTGTCAGGTCTATCTTTACAGCACATATTCATGAATTTGTTTTTACAGCTTGTTAACAAAACGCCACTCAGTGCTTTCTATATTCAAAGTTTTGTTTTAATCATGTTGCCTACTGTTGTTGGGGGTCATGCTAAATTATCTTTATCCTTCATTGTTGAACAAATGCCCACATATTGTTTTCATCATGCAATTTTGTGTTGTATTGCACACAAATTGTTGACATCATGCTCTGTTGTATTGCAATGCACACAATTTGTTGACATTATGCCATATTGTGTTGTATTATACAGAGTGTGTTGACATTCTGCAATGTTGCGTTGTAATGCACACAATTTGTTGACACCATGAAATATTGTGTGGCAATGTACACAATTTGTTGACGTTATGCCATATTGTGTTGTATTATACAGAGTGTGTTGACATTCTGCAATGTTGCGTTGTAATGCACACAATTTGTTGACATCATGAAATATTGCGTTGCAATGCACAGATATTGTTGACGTCATGCCATATTGTGTTGTGATATACACACATTGGTGACATCATGCCATAATTATTGTGTTGTGATATACACACATTGGTGACATCCTACAATATTGTGCTTCAAATTTCGAGTGGAAATAATTAAACTGAAACAAGGCATGCGTTTTATTGCTCGCAATGTATTTATGCTTGGC
>CM065701.1:5809447-5819447 GCA_017654935.2 Phymorhynchus buccinoides | reverse complement strand
AACGGACACTTAGCCAACGGAGACTTAGCCAATGGACATTTAGCCAACGGACACTTAGCCAACGGACACTTAGCCAACGGACACTTAGCCAACGGACACTTAGCCAAAGGACACTTAGCCAATAGCCATTTAGCCAACATTTGCATGGGGGACATTTAGCCAACATTAAAACAAATATATTAAGTTAATGCAACGATCACAATGTAATGTCTCATATTCTAAAGCTGGTATGCCAGTCAGTCGTTTCCGACCATGACTGCCAAATAGCGGAGGGGGGAAATACTATTTTGGCGGGCAGGGCGAGAATTTGTTTATAGTGGAGATGCCTTGTCCAGGTACATCCTCACTCTCTCAGCCAAAGGGATTTGAGGACAGCTGGCGTTGATGCCGCTCTGGGTGGTGAACCAATAACCAATCGATTCAGTCATTTGGTTGGCTACCAGTATCCCTCCGTGTGGACCTTAATAGATGCCTTGAAGAAAGACGATGCAATGGCTTGACTCACATTGCCCAAGATCTAAACGGTCAACCTACCAAGAAGAGGATTATAAAATTAATGTGCATGCATGTGTGTGTGCGTGTATGTGCTGCGGTGTGTGTGTGTGTGTGTGTGTGTGTGTGTGTGTGTGTGTGTGTGTGTGTGTGTGTGTGTGTGTGTGTGTGTGTGTGTGTGTGTGTGTGTGTGTGTGTGTGTGTGTGTGTGTGTGTGTGTGTGTGTGCAACATGGTCCAATGTGTTATAAGTTTATGTGTGTGGGTGCGCGCGTACACGACTCTCTCTCTCTGTGTGTGTGTGTGTGTGTGTGTGTGTGTGTGTGTGTGTGTGTGTGTGTGTGTGTGTGTGTGTGTGTGTGTGTGTGTGTGTGTGTGTGTGTGTGTGTGTGCGTGTGCGTGCGTGTGTGTGTGTGTGTGTGTGTGTGTGTGTGTGTGTGTGTGTGTGTGTGCGTGTGCGTGTGTGTGTGCGTGCGTGTGCGCGCGTGCGCGCGTGTGCGCGCGCGCGTGTGTGTGTGTTTTGCGTGTTTTGCATGAATGCTGCGTTATTAGACATGTTCTGAGTATTATCGGAACAGGATTTCTGAGTCTAAAAAGTGTCAAAATCCATATTTTTTTTCTATCCAAACCATGTTTTGTTTAGTTACTTCTCTTCATTACTCTTCCAGCGTTCGATTCACTAATGTTTGGAACTTCCATTTTAATATGTAATGTTAAAAATCGGCCCTAGACGAGCCTCAGAAAATACTCCAATATGTTTTCATTAACAGTGATAGTAATAAGGAGACTAATGATTCCGATTTTAATGCATGTAACCACGATTTCAAACCACAACAAATTGGATCAACCAGTAATGTTGTCAAAACTGAATCATTGACAGTATGAGTTTTTTTGCACTTCTTATTTGTTTTAATTTTTGTAGGCAGCCTCAGACCAGTAATGAAGTTTGCTTAAGGCAGTGATGTCTTGATGGGGTTAACAGATTAGATAATGTATGTATAATGCAGATGACCAATGGTCACTGCCACTGACCAGTGGTCACTTTGACGTAAATTCCTCATTTCCATTATTTAACAGCTTATTAGTGTATCATGAGCACTATTGTACAATGTAGATGGCCTTTGGTCAGTGACAATGACCAGAGCTCTCTCTCTCTCTCTCTATCTCTCTCTGTTTGATAATGCTCTTGACATTTGTTGGCTCAATGACGAAATCCCAGCTATTATCTAAGTTTATTTTCCATGCCTTGAATGTGAGGAAAAGGTTCCTCTCTGGTGAACAATTAAGTGATGATGAATGAAAGGTTACTACGCGTTTAACATTGGACATGAAATTATATTTATCTGTTTTATTTGTATTGACCCAAATGCAAATATTCATATGATTATATACTATATTTTCTCTTTATTCCATCATCTTGCAATGTCCTATATATAAACCACTAGTTTGCTTAATAAGGACAAAATTCCTCGTATTACATGCACATGAGAGTGTTATTATGATTGTTTCACTGGTTCCATCTTTGTTATCTTCGAATGTTGTGGCTTTGCACAAGTCATTCTTCCATTCACAAACAGAACAACCCAGGTAGACCTATTGTATCGGCTTGTTCTTGCCCCACTTCCCTGATCTCTGAATTCTTGGACAGGATCCTCCAACCTCTTGTTGAAACCCTCCCGACCTACCTAAAAGATTCCAACCACGCTACTCTACTTCTCGAGCAATTTCGGTTTCCTCCCACTTCCACTGAACGCTACCTATTCTCTATGGATGTAACCTCACTCTATACCAACATACCCACTGAAGAAGGACTCCTTGCCATCAAGCACTTTCTACCCAAAAGCAGCCTGGATATTGACCCCACCGTCGTCCTCAGACTAGCCGAGCTCGTACTCACCATGAACTCTTTCAGCTTCAGCGACGAGCATTACCGACAGACGAAGGGGGTGGCCATGGGCACACGCATGGGCCCCAGCTACGCTTGCTTGTTCGTTGGCTATGTGGAGGAGAAGATCTTTGGAGGGTATCCAGGCCCACTACCCGAACTGTTCAAGCGGTTTATTGACGATTGCTTCGGCATTTCAGTTGGTCCCAAAACGGATCTTCTGAATTTCATCAACTTCATATCTTCTTTCCATCCTGCCCTCAATTTCACCTACAAAATTTCCGACTTATCACTCCCTTTCCTGGACATCTTGATCGCGATTGACCCCTCCTCAGACCGCCTAACTCGCACCATCTTCTCTAAACCCAGTGATGCTCACACGTATCTGTCATTCACCTCTAGCCATCCTAAATCCTTAAAGACCCCCCACGTCACGTGTCACATTCCCTCTTATGCTAGGAAGATTTCTTCTTACCAGCTATAAGAGGGAAAACACGTGAAAATCGTGATTTTGACACGTGACGTGCTGGGTCTTTAAAGGAAAGCCTTCCTTACTCCCAGCTGCTCAGATCCCGAAGGATTTGCAGCTCCGAGGTGGAATTCAAGGCCAAATCAGAGGAGATGATCCAGTACTTCATCGCACGAGGCTACCCCAGCACATTGTGTGAACAAGCTCTAGAACGAGCCACTGCCATCACACCGGAACAGGCATTAACTCCCAAACCCGACACAGAGAAAGAAGATCGCCCCATATTAGCCATCACTTACCACCCACACAACCTTGAATGCAAGAACATCCTTGTGCAAAACTATCATATCCTACAAAATGACCCGGAACTATGTACAGTCTTCCCCAAACCACCGCTTGTTGCGTTCAAAAGGGACACAAACATGAGAGACCTACTTGTGCACTCCAGGTTCACAGAACAAAACGACAATACTGACACAGCGTCCACCATCCATCCTGGTAATCAACCCTGCAACCAAAAGAACTGTAAAACCTGTCCTTTCATAGATCCCAACCTCAACTTTCGTGGCCCAAAGGGACATTTCATTGTGCGAAGCCATTTTTCCTGCCGTTCAGAAAATCTCGTCTACATAATAACATGTAGGGGAAGACGGGGTAAAAAGCGCATGGGCGGGTAAGAAGCCCACCCCAATTATCTCATGAAATGAAGCAAATTTCAGTCTCATTTTGCCCATGAGACGAGCGTCAATGTCTAGCATTCGTCTCATGGGCAAATTTGACTGAAATTTTCTTTATTTCATGAGATAATTGGGGTGGGCTTCTTACCCGCCCATGCGCTTTTTACCCCGTCTTCCCCTACCCAATGTTCTGCACTGTATGTGGGCGAGACCTACCGTAGCCTGAACGAACGTTTTGTGGAACATGAGCGAGCCTTACGCCTGAAATATCAAACGCCGGTTGCTTGTCATTTTGCCCAACCCGCCCATGATTTCAAGATACATCTAAAAATCGCTGCAGTTTGGAGCAACCCCAAAGACAGCCCATATCGGAAGTATATGGAGTTGTTGCTTATCAAAAAGCTAGGAACAGTTCAACCCGATGGCATTAATATCCGTCAATGACCTTCTGCTGTATTCCCTTAGTCTTTATGAACTTTTTCCAGGTTACCACTCCATGGGATGAAAATCTATTTTTCGAAGTGAAAACTTTTTTTACATGATTTGATGCTACTATGTAACATTTCCAGCCTTCCCATCAACCTTGTGCCCAGGGAGTCTCGTCTCCCCTCCCTTTACTTTCTCCTGACCACTTATGCCTCCTTCATTTCCTCATGTGCTTACCTTGTAGCATGAGAAACACCCCCTGCTCCTTTCTTTCTCTCCCTTTTCTCTCTCTCTCACTCTCTCTCTCTCTCCCCCCCCCCCGCTCTTTTGGTTTATATGCTCTCCACCCCCTCTCTCTCTCTCTCTCTCTCTCACTCCCTCCCTCTCTTCAGTTTATACGCTCCCTCTCTCCCTCTCCCCCTCTCTCTCTCTCTCCTCTCTCTCTCTCTCTCTCTCTCTCTCTTTTTTGTTTCTCCTTCTTCTCTTTTCCTACCCCCCCTTTTCATCTCTCGGTTTTCTTGGTGTTTAAAAAAACACACACCCCTCTCTCCCCCCCCCCCCCCCTTCAACCCGATGGCATGAACCCCTTTCTTCTTCTTTTTCTTTCTTTCTCTCTTTTTTTAACACTTTTTATTTCCACGTGAGATTTCTTGTTGTCTTCACTTTCTCTCTTTAGTGAGCATTGTTCTTTCATATTTTACTGTGAACTCTGTTCATTTGTTTTGAGGACTTTTGGTGTTTGTTCGTTTTCCTACCTTGATTTTGTTCTCATTTTCTTTTTGCACCTTTGAAGGGTCTGTGACCCGAAGTATTGTGTAATTAAATTATTTCCTTGTCAAAATTACAACCACCCAAGTGTTTGCTTGTTTTTTTTCCACCTTGAAGTTTGACAGCAGTCATTTTTTGAACTTCCATGTTTAGGTTTTGGGGTTATGAAAGTACCAGTTGATGTCATCTATTGCTTAACTTTGGAAATGACGATAAGGTAGAATGGTAAGTTTATGGTATGTCTTCCAGTATTATTTTGCTTGATGTTAAGGTTGTCAGCGGATTATTCATATACTGAAGTTACTAACGTCAGGTTGACAGTGTTCTCGTTCTCTGTGTTTGAACAAGCTTAGTCGTTAACATTTATTGTCGCAAACTTGTATCATATATTCTAATGCAAATGTATTATGATGGTTTATTTTTTTCCTTTGCCTTTTTCATTCATCACCCATGTCTGCCCCCACCCCACCCTCTTTCCCCCCTTCCCCATCATCCACTTCATTTTCGTGTTTGTATAATGGCCAATGGCTGATGTACATTAAACACTCAGACTCAGACTCTCTCTCTCTCTCTCTCTCTCTCTCTCTCTCTCTCTCTCTCTCTCTCTCTCTCTCTCTCTCTCTCTCTCTCTCTCTCTCTCTCTCTCTCTCTCTTAAAAGAGAGGCCCGGCCGTGACATTAAGATGTCATTGAGAAGAAAACATACATCTGTATCGTTAAAAATTCGGGACTTTCCTGGAGTTGCACTGCCTCCGGGCATTGCCTCCAGGATCGTTCCCACCATCTTTTTATCTACTAATGTCCCATATGTGTCTGTTTCAGACCGGAGGACGTTAAACGGATTTTCGTCATCCAGCTGTATTATGCTAATGTCAATTAATCCATTGTGAAGCGTTTGAAGTCTCTCTCTCTGTCAATTTGTCTCTCTCTCTCCCTCTCTCTCCCTCTCTCTCTCTCTCTCTCTCTGGGATTTTTTCCACTGTGTGTGTGTGGTCGGTTTTTTCTTGTCTCTTTTGCTGGTTGCAATCCTTTTATTTCTGAGCCATTTGTCACTCGCCTCCTCCTGATTCAGTTCATTCTGCAACCTCCGCGAGGGGTCCCATACCCTTCCTATTTCAATTTGTTCCTGCACTGTACTCGATGCATACTCCCCATTCAGAGGTTGTTGTGGCTCGAATCTGTTTTGTTTGCCCTCTGTTTCAAGATCAGCCACAACTGGCTCTTCCTGCGAAGTCTGAGCGGGGCGGGTAATAAAAAGCGGGTCACACACGTAATGTTCTCATCCCTAGCTGGTGCATTTGTGCCGTAGTGTTCAGGTGCTTCCATCGGCTGTTGGTATGATCCCTGGAGTCTGTTAGCCAGGGTACGACGACGACAACAACAACAAAAGCCACAACTGGAAATACAAGGTAAGTGGAAATAATTGAACCATTTAATGGTTTATCAATTTTCATTCTGGTTTTAACAATATCTGTCTTTGTGAAGTCATTAGGGCTATGTGCAGTTTCACTACCCACCCTTCTCTCCTGTGAGGGTACCTTGGGGTGAGGGATCTTTTGTGCAAATAGTTCCCCCACCGTCTGGAAGTCATGTGCTTGTAATTTCCTCTAATATGTCACTCTCTTGGACCGAACGGACATTTGGCCAAATATCCGTTCGGCCAGATGTAGATTCGGCCAATTGTCCGTTCGGTCAAATGTCCGTCGGCCAAATATCCGTTCGGCCAGATGTAGATTCGGCCAATTGTCCGTTCGACCAAATGTCCGTCGGCCAAATATCCGTTCGGCCAGATGTAGATTCGGCCAAATGTCCCTTCGACCAAATGTCCGTTCGGCCAAATGTCCGTTCACGTTCTTATCAGTGAATATTAGTTTTTATGTAAAAAACAAACAAACAAAAAACAAATGTTTGTTTCTTTGAGTGTAGCGGAACTAAACTGTTGGCCAAACGTTTCTACCTTCATTGCGAGTGTCAGTGTTTTGTTTCTTATTTTTCTTATTTGAGTCTCTCTCTCTCACTCTCTCTCTCTCTCTCTCTCTCTCTCTCTCTCTCTCTCTCTCTCTCTCTCTCTCTCTCTCTCTCTCTCTCTCTCTCTCTCTCTCTCTCTCTCTCTCTCTCTCTCTCTCTCTCTCTCTCTCTCTCCTCTCTCTCTCTCTCTCTCTCTCTCTCTCTCTCTCTCTCTCTCTCTCTCTCTCTCTCTCTCTCTCTCTCTCTCTCTCAAAGTTAACTATAACTTTTTTGTACAAGAGCGCAGAACCAAAACGGCTCAATCAAATCATTTCACATTTTACACATGCTTAGTTCAATTATCTGTATACCAGAATATAGAATGTCATTGCATTCGGAGAATTAGTTGTGAAGCACTAGTTCGACAAATAACGCAACCCCAACTTAAAGATTAAAACAAAAAGCGTTGCCACTCAAAACGTGCCAAAAGTGGTTGGTTTCATTTAATGGGTACCTTCTTTCCATCGATGGGTACCTTTTGTTCCTCTTTTCCTGCACAATCACATGTTATGTGCTTATTTTGTTTTCATGTTCATTATGTGATACTGAATGAAGTGCTTACCGAAAACAAACCAAGTTGCCTCAGCAGTTTGTGTGGTACACTCCAGAATACAAAATGGTATTCGACTTTTGCGTTTTGTGATTTTCAAGTCTAAGGGGTACCTTCTTGTGACCCATCACAGTCCCTAATAATCGACTTGTACGTACTGAATTGGTTTTCATGTTGATACTGAGATGTTAAAGAAATGTTCACCCAAAATAAACCAATTTGCTTCAGTGGTTTGTGCCGCACATGCCGCATTGCAATTGGCCCTTAGCTTGTGTTGATGAGTGTAGGATCCCGCAGTCGCCACTTTATGTCTTCATTCTTTCTCAATTGTGACCCAGCACCACGAAATGGACATTAACTGTCAAACTCACCATTCCGAGAAAAATATACATCGACAAACTCCAGACAATTCTCTTTCTATTGATACAAGAATCATGCTTGTATAATTTTCTGTTCCAGAGTTATGAGCATTTAAAGTTAGTAGGGTGAACGTCATACTATTTTTGGGGAAACTTCAGTCATTTTCAAAAGATAAAAGAAAGAAATATTTCATGTAACAATTTCTTTTGTTTCAATATTTATCAATCACATTTGCGCAAGTGAACATTTCCCATAACGTTGGTTACATCCTTCCAGCCCATTGACATCCAAAGTAAAGAAGTGAAGAAGAGTACGTTTATTGTGGTGGACAGTATATTATTATTTTATTGGGCGAATTTTACACCGCTAAGGCAAACACTTTGACATTTTTTTTTTTTTAAATGGTTGGCGCTGCAAAAATAGGTCAGTTTGCGATAACCGAAATGTATATAATATACTGCACCTGAAAGGTGGCAGAGTGGTTAAGACGTTCGCCTGCCAAATGTAATGCGTGACTGCAGCGTGAGTGACCCGGGTTCGAATCCCGGCCTCGCCCTTTCTTTCTAGCTTGACAGGAAAATCGAACTGAACGTCGAGGCCTTCGGATGGGGACTTAAAGCTAGTCTGACCCGAGCGCTTTACGCACGTAATAAATCCTACGGCAGTTGAAAGTCGGTAAGAGCAGGGGAAAACCCCGCTGCCTGGTATGGCCAAATTGATAGCTAGGTTTTCCAAGTGTGCCCACACACCCTCCTCACCCTGTGCCCCCCAAACACCCACACAAAAACAACAACAAAAACTGGGTAGGCGCTACACTTGCCTGGAGAGCAGCCCTAATTTCACAGAGATTTATGTCAAAAAAAGAGGCCTATGGGTAGGCGCTACACTTGCCTGGAGAGCAGCCCTGATTATTTCACAGAGATATGTCTCTGTGACTAGAATATACCAAGTACCAATACCAACACATTGGTTATGTTTATAAGATTTTCTTTGCTTTTGTTATCTTACCGGTGTAACAGGCCGGAATATACCCCTGGCCCCAAATATGCCCGTGCATAAACTGGCCTAGGCCAGAAATTACCCCGGGGTATAAAGTGACCCAGGCCAGAATATACGAGACCCGGAGGACGTTAAACATAAACTTTCATTCATTCATATACGCCCCTGGCGAAGCGGCGAAGATTACTTTGAGTAAATACCTTCATAGTTTAAAAACTCGGGACTTTCCTTGGGTATTGCAGTACCTCCAGGATCGTCCCACCATCTTTATTGTTTTTAATGTCCCATAATATACATTATGTATATATATATATATATATATATCCCATGAAACAGGGTGAGGGAATAGGTGAGGGTGAGGTAGGGTAATGGAGGGTGTAGTGGATCTTTAAGGGGACAGGGAAAAGGGAACATCCACCCCAAACTTAGGTTCGACACCTGGGTCGGTATTCACGTTGAGATAGCATGAGACTTAGCATGATGCTAACTTAGAAGCTCTTCCAATGTCCTATAGGATTTAATAGGACTTTTGGAAGAGCTTCTAAGTTAGCATGATGCTAAGTCTCATGCTATCTCGACGTGAATACAGGCCCAGGTCTCAAAAGTAGAAATTGTATTCACGTAAGGACAGCACGCCTGAAATAAGCACATAAAAGAATGATAAATACCATTGTCAAATTAACATAAAATAGGTTATTAATATTAACTCACGATAGCCCACATTTAGTCCAACAAAATATATCAATCAGTAAAATACCAAATCTCTCTAACGATTTATGTCTCTATCATTGTGACACCCCCATCAGGAAGAGGCCTATGCCTATATTTGATTTAAAACATTTCGCATTCGTATTCGTATTCATATTCGTATTCTCTCTCTCTCTCTCTCTCTCTCTCTCTCTCTCTCTCTCTCTCTCTCTCTCTCTCTCTCTCTCTCTCTCTCTCTCTCTCTCTCTCTCTCTCTCTCTCTCTCTCTCTCTCTCTCTCTCTCTCTCTCTCTCTCTCGATTTATGTCTCTATCATTGTGACACCCCCATCAGGAAGAGGCCTATGCCTATATTTGATTAAATCATTTCGCATTCGTATTCGTATTCATATTCGTATTCATATTCGTATTCTCTCTCTCTCTCTCTCTCTCTCTCTCTCTCTCTCTCTCTCTCTCTCTCTCTCTCTCTCTCTCTCTCTCTTCTCTCTCTCTCTCTCTCTCTCTCTCTCTCTCTCTCTCTCTCTCTCTCTCTCTCTCTCTCCGCAGAATGTGCATCAGGTGATCTAAGCCAATGCTTGATGGAGTTGAGATGCCCCGGCTAGTGTGATGTGCTAGGCTTTATACCTACAGGTTATTGATCTTGAGGTCTGTCCCCTGGCGGAG
>CM065701.1:5796947-5801947 GCA_017654935.2 Phymorhynchus buccinoides | reverse complement strand
TGTGTGCATGTGTGTGCATATGTGTATGTGTGTGTGTGTATGTAACATATATATATATATATATATATATATATATATATATATATATATATATATATATATATATATATATATATATATATATATATATGTATGTGTGTGTGTGTGTGTGTGTGTGTGGTGTGTGTTGTGTGTGTGTTGTGTGTGTGTGTGTGTGTGTGTGTGTGTGTGTGTGTCTGTCTGTCTGTCTGTCTGTCTGTTGTATGTGTGTGTATGTATAGGTGTGTGCTGATAATTTGTAATTATTCATGTGTTGTGTCTTCATATATGGATAACTTTGTTATTTTGTATTTTTTCATTTTTTTTTGACATTAATTATTTTCTTAACTGTTGGCAAGATGAAAAGAAGTGTGTTTAATATGCTTATTCTTTTCCAACAAAAAAAAGATTCGTTCGTTCGTTCGTTCGTTCGTTCTCTCTCTCTCTCCCCCCCCCCCTCTGAAAAAGGTCAAGGCTATACATTAGAGCGTGGTGAGCTGCAGGGCTGTGTGACAACGCGTTTTGTAATAAAGTAGCGAATTGTAATAAAATTACTACAAAACGCGTTGCGATCACATCAGTTTATTACAATTCGCGTACAACGCGTTTTGTAATAAAGTTGCGAATTGTAATACACTCTAATATTATATTCAGACGTCATTTTATGCATATATGAGCTTGGCAAGTGACGTGTGGGGAGCTGTTTTCAGGTGTTCGGAAGTGCGTCGCACATGTGTTTGTCAGTGTTGCGAAATGCATATGTGTATGCAAACATCTTTTAATGCCCTTTTAAGGGTTTGGAAAATGGTAAAATCATTCAGAGGACCCATTAGTTTGAGGAGGGGAAAATAGCACCCCGGCCAGTATGATGTCTATATTTCAACACGTCTCAAGATCCAGGGGCGGATTTTTTTTGGTGTGTGTGTGTGAGGAGGGTGGGCGTGGGGGTGTCCAGGGGTTGGCAACAAAAAAAAGTTAGAAAGAAGAAGGGGGACAAGAGGAGGATATGGGGAGGGGAGGGGGTTTCTAGAGTTTCGGAACGCCCTCGCAACTTTATTACAAAACGCGCTGTACGCGAATTGTAATAAAAATGATGTGATCGCAACACGTTTTGTAATATTTGTATTACAATTCGCTACTTTATTACAAAACGCGTTGTACGGGAATTGTAATAAACTGATGTCATCGCAACGCGTTTTGCAATAATTTTATTTTATTACAATTCGCAACTTTATTGCAAAACGCATTGCATCAGGGCTGTTGTACACAGATGCTGGTAGTCAAAGTAGCGTTCTTCAGTCGACAGCTGAATTCATCGACTGAGAGTGCCTCATTATTATGATATCGCATTGGATATGCTTAAGTAGTGACAGAAGAGTGATTGTATGACTATCATCCGTCACAAGGTGCCACGTTAAGACTGTCGTCGTTTGGGATAGCGTGTGTCTCCGTTAGAATTGATACATCGCCACCCTTAAAGGGGCACCCTGACGGATGAGATTTTGCAAGAAACACGTCGAGATCACCAGAAAGACAGCCTTTTCAAGGATCGGAACACTCACTTTGCTCTGGTTTCCTAGAAATCAAAACGTCAAAACGGCGATTCTTCCTTGGCGGAGATGCTGGAGAGATAAGCCATTTTTTGATGGGGTGGGTGGAGGCCACTCATTGTGGCTGAAGCTTTTTCGTCTTTGCAGTGCAGTAAAAAAAATGAAGGAACTATTTCCTTTATTGTGAGCGAAACTCCTTTTGGTAAACTGTATTAAGAAAAAGATGCTGGAGAGAGAAGCCATTTTGGATGGGGTGGGTGGAGGCCACTCATTGTGGTTTAAGCTTTTTCTTCTTTATAGTGCAGTAAAAAAAAAGGAACTATTTCCTTTGTTGTGAACGAAACTTCTTTTGGTAAGCTGTATAAAATTATATTAAAAAATAATAATAAATAGGCTTGTATTGTGGAAATTTTGTGCAAACGGTTTGGTCTAATCTCAGGCGGCCATTACAAAAGAGAAGGCACATGTCTTCTCTTTCACTGAAATAATTTGACTTCCAGCACCTCCACCAAGGAGGAATCGCCGATTTGACGGTCTGAGTTCTAGGAAACCAGAGCAAAATGAGTGTTGCGATCTCTGTAAAGGGTGTTTTCCTTGTGATCTCGACGTGTTTCTTGCCAAAAAAACACCTCATCCGTCAGGGTGCCCCTTTAAAATGGAAGTGTCTTTGTGATCGTGTCGGTATGTAAACAGACAATTGTGTTTCGTTCCAGCGTTTATTAATTAATTATAAAAACAATTGAATTGATATATTTCAAGTAATAGTTACTTTTGTTTTTGTCACATTTGAGCAATTTAAAGAGCATTTTTCATAGCTGGTTTCATCCTTCCAGCATTTTGACATTGACACCCCAAACTGAAGAAATGAAAGAATATGCGTTTGTGTGTGTGTGTGTGTGTGTGTGTGTGTGTGTGTGTGTGTGTGTGTGTGTGTGTGTGTGTGTGTGTGTGTGTGTGTGTGTGTGTGTGTGTGTGTGTGTGTTGTTTTTTTGTTGGGTGTTTTTTTTGGGGGCAGTATGCACACAAAGTGTTGATTGTTTTCATTACACTATTGAAGTTGCAATTCCGAATGCCATATTTGATGCAAATGTTTTATCTGTATTGGGCCATTCCAAAGTAACTTTTCTTTAAATGTAAACAGTTATATTTTCTACAAATTCCAAATGAAAATGAAGGTGCTACTCAAACCTTCTACATGAATAACTGATAATTAAAAAAATGATAGCAGTCTGTTACCCCATTGATACTAAAACTGTCATACTGAAACTTTGACACTAATAACAATTTGTGCGAACGATGTGTAAGCATTTGGTTCTTTATTTGTCCTGTCAGCTGCCACAGATGTCCTGTCAGTTGTAATGTTTTCAGAAAGCTCGCAATTGACATAATCTAATAAAACATTACCATATGAATATATTTAATGGGCTAACGCCAAATACTATGTACCACTAAGACCGGGTTCACATTAGACGCGTTTACGTGCGCAGATCTTTTCCCTTCTTTGTTTCACTTATTTATGGATTGTGTACGGGTTTCCGCATGAAATATCCGCTTATGTGTGTATACGGCCTACAACAAACATGTTGCTATATTAGAATCTTGTCCTTTATAACGTCAGTGGCAGGGAAACATTTCTACCGAATTAATTTTGTTTCCCAAATCTTTTAAAGTGGATCTTAAAGTAATTCTGCATACAAGTAAGGTTTTAAAGAATTGCAATATAAAATACTTCTTAGCTGGAATTGCAACATATATTACTTCTTAGCTGGAATTGCAACATATTTTACTTCTTAGCTGGAATTGCAACATAGATTACTTCTTAGCTGGAATTGCAACATATATTACTTCTTAGCTGGAATTGCAACATAGATTACTTCTTAGCTGGAATTGCAACATATATTACTTCTTAGCTGGAATTGCAACATAGATTACTTCTTAGCTGGAATTGCAACATATAGCTGGAATTGCAACATAGATTACTTCTTAGCTGGAATTGCAACATATAGCTGGAATTGCAACATAGATTACTTCTTAGCTAATTGCAACATAGATTACTTCTTAGCTGGAATTGCAACATATTACTTCTTAGCTTTGCAACATATAGCTGGAATTGCAACATAGATTACTTCTTAGCTGGAATTGCAACATAGATTACTTCTTAGCTGGAATTGCAACATAGATTACTTCTTAGCTGAATCCCATTTGTTGTGTAGAAATCAGCATTGAACAAAGCAAGCTAAAGAGGCAAGTCTTCACTAAAATGTATTTGAAAATTCAAAATGTCAGCCAAGTTTCTGCCAATTGAAAAAAGAGTGTCGCTTATTTTATTTCATGCCATCCAGTCAGTTGTTTATCAAGTACTAAATTATTGCAGTAGAACAAAGGTGACCCAGCACCACGAAAGGGACATTAAGTCGCTGGGCTAGTTTCTCAGAATAGGCTTGCAAAGTCAAAAATCTCATTTGTTACATCAATTATGAATTATAGGTATTTTCATGCTCTCTGACCTCTTATCTTTCCTACTGATAAAGGACAACCTTTAATATTGTCTCTGAGCACTCCAACAAGAGCTGTAAATTGTGTCGGTTGATGCTGTTTCTTAGGATAGGATAGACTTTAGATTGCGATTTATCGAAATGGCCAACAGTCACCTTACCGACTTTGAATGCTCATAACTCTTGACTGGAAAACGATACAAGAATGGTTTGTATATCATTAGAATGATAATTGCCTGACGTTTCCAACTGTGCCTTTTTCTCAGACTGGTCAGTTTGACACTTTCGTGGTGCTGGGTCACAAATATAGAAAATAAGAATTGACCGGTAGATATCTTCATAACTTTGTGGGTGGAGTGACCGCATTCAAAGTGACTGTTATGAATCTGCATGCTCAGTAACAGCCTTGATGTGCGTTTAAATGTAGATAGAAGGGAACTCTTTGATTGATGTAAACTTTGCATGCAAACTGAAATTGCCTTGATAAGCATGAGTTCGAATGTGAATCAAACGTGTTGAATGGAGATTATGTGCAAAATGAAAGCTTTGAAACCAGTTTGGATGAACATTTGAAAGGCTCGTTCGATTATACGCCTATGTTTTGCTTTTAAATCAAACCTTCTTTTGTCTGTGTTTCAGGTTTTGAGAAAAAGAGAGGCGTCATCAAAAAGGCATACTCTTCTCAGAAAAGCACGAATCAATCTTCAAACAGCTTGCCACGCTTTCCATTAGGCATTCATGCAACATCTGAGTAAAAAGTCAGCAGACATTAGTCTTTATATAAACGCCTATTAAGCTGTAAAGCCATATACATTTACAAACTGACAATTGCAATATAGTTAACAAAAGAGAATAACTTTGTTGTTTGTTGTCATTTTTTGCACCTATCGCTGTTTCTGTTTGTTTTAAATTTGTCTTTCTAAGTGCTTCTTCGAAA
>CM065701.1:5786947-5789447 GCA_017654935.2 Phymorhynchus buccinoides | reverse complement strand
GCACCACGAAAGGGACATTAAGTGTCGAGATGACCATTCTGAGAAAATGGCATAGTGGGAAATGTCAGGCCATTCTCTATCTAATGATATAAAAAACACATTCTTGTATCATTTTTTGTTGTCAGCATTTAAAGTTGGTAAGGTGAATGTCGGCCATTTCGAGAAATCACAGTGTAAAGTCTAACCTAGCCTAAGAAAATGCATCAACCTACTAATTTTAAAGCACTTTTTGGAATATTTAGAGGCAATATTGAAGATGATCATTTATTGATATGACAGATAAGAAAATACCCATAACTCAAAACTGATTATTTTTTAAAACTGAGATTTTTGACTTTGCAAGCCTGTTGTGAGAAACTAGCCTAGCGACTTAATGTTCCTTTCGTGGTGCTGGGTCACATATAAGTATATACTAGCGCAACTCCGAGTCCCAGTAACGCCTAGTAACGGTAACGCCTAGTAACGGTAACGCCAAGTACTGGTAACGCTGAGTACAGCAAATTTGAAGCGATTCGGTTAAGAAACGGCGGAGTCGTATAGCGCGCGCGTTTCTGAACCGATTGGTACACGGATAGTCACCGTCCCCGGTGATCGTCCTGCCAAATTCGAAGGCAATCGGTCCAGAAACATCGGAGATACGGGCGCCGAGAGGCCGGCGGATGGGCGTTTCGCGCATTTGCCGAACCGCGCAAATGACACGGCCGCCTCGGTTGCCGTTGCCATCGGTCCGTTAGGGCTCACAGCAAATTTGAAGCGATTCGGTCGAAAAACGGCGGAGTTATAAGGCCCGTTTTGTGTTTCAGACACACACACACACACACACAGACACACACACACACACATACACACACACACACACACACACGGACGGACACTTGGCTTTTTACTATATGATGATCATAATCCAAGCCATTCAGTCTACTCATAGGCCACAGTATGACAAATTAACGGCACGAGTAATTATTTCTAAACAGCATGGATTATTCGTAGCTTCACAGGATTCAAATCTATCAGATTTCAAGCAGATGGGGGCTGATGATGATGGTACCGACATGTTGGTTTAATTAATACCGTAGGCCTTTATTTAGAGCCTCTCTCTAAAAGGTCATGACCCGCACATACCTCGTGAACACGTGCAAAGCCTTTAGTTTGATAGTCAACGCACACCACACGTTGGAGCCGTAAAATGAATGATATCCTCAGCTGTTGCTAGTCTCTATTGACTTTGGCTTGAGGCTGATATCAACCAACAATTAAATTTATTATCGCGGGACTAATATGAATCTTTAGTATGCTGGTTGTTACGAATCTCTCTCGCGCGCTCTCTCTCTCTCTCTCTCTCTCTCTCTCTCTCTCTCTCTCTCTCTCTCTCTCTCTCTCTCTCTCTCTCTCTCTCTCTCTCTCTCTCTCTCTCTCTCTCTCTCTCTCTCTCTCTCTCTCTTCCCACCCTCTCCATTTCCCACCCTCTCTCTATGCCCCCCTCTCTCTCTCACACTCTCTCCCCCTCACTCTCTCTCTCTTGCTCTCTCTCTCTCTCCTCTCTCCCTCTCTCTTTACTCTCTCTTTCTCTCTCTCCCCCTCTCTCTCTCTCCCCTCCCTCTCTCTTTACTCTCTCTCTCTCTCTCTCTCTCTCTCTCTCTCTCTCTCTCTCTCTCTCTCTCTCTCTCTCTCTCTCTCTCTCTCCTCTCCTCTCTCTCTCTCTACCCCCCCCCCCCCCCCTTTCCTTTTCACTCTCTTCACTATCTACGTGTAGCAGTGCAGTCTCCGTTTGGCTCAATTAAGAACTATTTGTAAAAAACAAAGTCTGCTTGGTTTTCTCGAATGCAGGTATGGGCATCACCTCGGCCGTTCTCGCGTGGCTGGTATTCTGGTACTAAAACGTCATCCGGGCATGCTCTCTCTCTCTCTCTCTCTCTCTCTCTCTCTCTCTCTCTCTCTCTCTCTCTCTCTCTCTCTCTCTCCTCTCTCTCTCTCTCTCTCTCTCTCTCTCTCTCTCTCTCTCTCTCTCTCTCTGTATTTTTGTTATTTGTCATCACCATATATTTGTTGTTATCTTTAACCCCCCTGTGACGAGGTAATGGGTTAAAAGGCTAAGTCCCTAGGGAAGACTTTAGAAAATTTGCCTTTAGCCCACTTCTCTAGGGTATGGGAGATGAGCAACTTTCCCGGCCCCTTTTCATCTAATAAATTTATATTTGTGCCCGGGTTCTGGCTCGTATGGTTGTAAGAAATACAAGTGGTTGAATTGCTCTAAATGGCAGACAGAGAGAAGTAGGGTTTTACATGAAATTACAAGACTCCCACTCTCATCAGTCTGACCAAAGGGTTCAGGATTATTTGACACTTGTATTTTATTTACTCCCAAAATCTGCATGAGATTATGCAACAATAATAATAAAGCAGCTCAATGGCGCCAAAACAAAATATGGATAAAAAAACAATGAAATCCGAAAGGATTTACAAGACTTTTGTCTTTCTATAAGGTTCGCCCCATGCCGGA
>CM065701.1:5769447-5779447 GCA_017654935.2 Phymorhynchus buccinoides | reverse complement strand
ATTGAGCTGGAATACTTTTTTTGAGATTTTCTTGGCCAGTATTTGCATGTGTTTTGACCATGATAAGTCAATGTTAATGAATAGGCCGAGCAATTTGTGTGAAGTAACATCTTCTAGAGACTTTTCATAGATAGTTTGGTGTACTTAATTGATTTTTAAAGTTTTGCCTCTTTTGTCTTGTTGTGATTAACATGAATTTATATTTTTTGGGGTGTAATGCCATATGATTTTGCTCTGACCCAGTCAACTAAATTATTAATGTCACTCTGCTATTCAGAACAGATTGAGTCAGCATTATAATCGTTTTTATGGATTGTGGTGTCTTCTGCAAAAAGTTCACACGGTGAAGTAAGATGAAGCGGGAGGTCATTTATATACATGGTGAAGAGTATAGGTCCTAAGACAGAGCCTTGGGGAACTCCATAATAGACCGATTGCAATGAAGATGTAATAATATCTTTGGAGACGGTTTGTCGTCTGTCAGATAGAAAGAACGGAACGAGGGCGATAGAATCTTGGGTTTAAACAAAGGCGTACAATGATAGGGGTTTTTTTAAATAGAAGGGCATGGTCAATAACATCAAAGCGCGCTTTTAGCAAAGTCAACGAAAATAGCACCGGTGAGAAAGGTCATTGTTAATATTAGAATGCCACTGTTCGACTAGATTAGTGAGTACTGTTTGGCAGGAATGATTTTTTCCGAGAGCGCAGCGCGCGCGCGCGAGAGAGAGAGAGAGAGAGAGAGAGAGAGAGAGAGAGAGAGAGAGAGAGAGAGAGAGAGAGAGAGCTAGAGAGAGAGAGAGGGAGAGAAGAGAGAGAGAGAGAGAGAGAGAGAGAGAGAGGCAGGCAGGAGAGAGACAGACATACAGAGGAGAGAAAGAGACAGAGACGGATGTAGAAAGAGAGCTAGAGAGACAGAGACAGACATACAGAGGAAGAGAAGGATAAAGAGAGAGAGAGAGAGAGAGAGAGAGAGAGAGAGAGAGAGAGAGAGAGAGAGAGAGAGAGAGAGAGAGAGAGAGAGAGGCAGAGGCAGACAGAGATAAAGAGACAGAGACGGATGTAGAAAGAGAGCTAGAGAGACAGAGACAGACATACAGAGGAAAGAGAAGGATAAAGAGAGAGAGAGAGAGAGAGGGAGAGAGAGAGAGAGAGAGAGAGAGAGAGAGAGAGAGAGAGGCAGACAGAGATAAAGAGACAGAGACGGATGTAGAAAGAGAGCTAGAGAGACAGAGACAGACATACAGAGGAAGAGAAGGATAAAGAGAGAGAGAGAGAGAGAGAGAGAAGAGAGAGAGAGAGAGAGAGAGAGAGAGAGAGAGAGAGAGAGAGAGAGAGCAGACAGAGAGAAAGAGAGGCAGACAGAGATAAAGAGAGAGAGAGAGAGAGAGAGCTAGAGAGACAGAGACAGACATACAGTGGAAGAGAAGGACAAAGAGAAAGAGAGAGCGAGGGGAGCGAGAGAGAGGGAGACGGAGAGAGAGAGAGAGAGAGATAAAGAGAGAGAGAGAGAGAGAGAGAGAGAGAGAGAGAGAGAGAGAGACAGAGACAGAGACGGATGTAGAAAGAGAGCAGAGAGAGAGAGACATACAGAGACACAGAGACACAGAGACAGGAGAGAGAGAGAGAGAGACAGAGAGTGTGACGGACATACAGACAGAAAGACATACAGAGAATGACAATTATTAGAAACAGAGTGTAATTCAATCAATAATGCTGGGGCTTTATCCTAAGTTTGGGCGACATGAAAGGGCGATAATGTTGGGACTGACCTGACCATGTCACCTAGTGACTAGTCAGGGGCAGATAATTTTCTGTGGTTGTAATACATACTAATTCCTGACAGACAGGGGCAATAATCTTAAGTAGGTGGCGTTCGCATCTCAGTGCACGAGACAGGGGCAGATAATTTTCAGTATAAAGCCTCCACAGAAAAACTATGGCGCGTTAGATGAGGGATTGTGTATTGACAAGTGACGGGTTTCATACGCTTTTCATGGCTGATTCCATGCATTATTGCGAGCTATTAAACACGTCGAGATCACCAGAAAGACAGCCTTTTCAAGGATTGGAACACTCACTTTGCTCTGGTTTCCTATAAATCAAACCGTTAAAACGGCGATTCCTCCTTAATTGGTGGAGATGCCGGAGAGAGTAACCATTTTGGATAGGGTGGGTGGAGGCCACTCATTGCAGTTGAAGCTTTTTCTTTTTTTGTAGTGCATTGAAAACCCCACATTGGAGCTATTTCCTTTATTGTTAGCGAAACTCCTTTAGGTAAACTGTATAAAAATAAAAAAGTAAAACAAATATAAAAAGGCTTGTATTGTGGAAATTTCGTGCAAACGATTTGGTCTAAATTCAGGCGGCCGTCTCTTTAACTTAAAGAATTTGACCTGCAACACCTCCGCCAAGAAGGAGTCGCCAAATTGACGGTTTAATTTCTAGGAAACCAGAGCAAAGTGAGTGCTCCGATCCTTGAAAAAGGCTGTCTTTCTGGTGATCTCGACGTGTTTCTTGCAAAAACTCATCTGTCAGGGTCCACCTTTAAGGCAACACGTGCAATTGTGCATGACTTTGTTGATTGCCATGCTTTTGTTTATTCTTTGGTTCAGCAGTACATTTTGTCCTCGAATGGGCCTTTATACTAACTAGTCTTTTGCCGACACGAAAAAGCAATAATTTTAGGTATAGGTATTAGGGACTAAATAGGCCTTGAAGCCTTTGCTGTTTTTAGTTTTTTAGTTTTTGTTTTTTTTCAGCTTCACACTCTTTTACTATCAATATAAAAAAGACAACAATATTGATCAGCTTCACACTCTTTGCTATCAATCAAAAAAGACCACAATATTGATCAGCTTCACACTCTTTTACTATCAATTAAAAAAGACCACAATATTGATCAACTTCACACTCTTTACTATCAATCAAAAAAGACAATATTGATCAGCTTCACACTCTTTACTATTAATAAAAACAACAACAATATTGATCAGCTTCTCACTCTCTTTACTATCAATCAAAAAAGACAACAATATTGATCAGCTTCACACTCTCTTTACTATCAATCAAAAAAGACCACAATATTGATCAGCTTCACACTCTTTCAATCAAAAAAGACAACAATATTGATCAATCTTTAAAAAAAAAGACAACAATATTGATCAGCTTCACACTCTCTTTACTATCAATCAAAAAAGACAACATTATTGATCAGCTTCACACTCTCTTTACTATCAATCAAAAAAGACAACAATATTGATCAGCTTCACACTCTCTTTAATATCAATCAAAAAAAAAGACAACAATATTGATCAGCTTCACACTCTCTTTACTATCAATCAAAAAAGACAACAATATTGATCAGCTTCACACTCTCTTTACTATCAATCAAAAAAGACAACAATATTGATCAGCTTCACACTCTCTTTACTATCAATCAAAAAAGACAACAATATTGATCAGCTTCACACTCTCTTTACTATCAATCAAAAAAGACAACAATATTGATCAGCTTCACACTCTCTTTACTATCAATCAAAAAAGACAACAATATTGATCAGCTTCACACTCTCTTTACTATCAATCAAAAAAGACAACAATATTGATCAGCTTCACACTCTCTTTACTATCAATCAAAAAAGACAACAATATTGATCAGCTTCACACTCTCTTTACTATCAATCAAAAAAGACAACAATATTGATCAGCTTCACACTCTCTTTACTATCAATCAAAAAAGACAACAATATTGATCAGCTTCACACTCTCTTTACTATCAATCAAAAAAGACAACAATATTGATCAGCTTCACACTCTCTTTACTATCAATCAAAAAAGACAACAATATTGATCAGCTTCACACTCTCTTTACTATCAATACAAAAAAGACAACAATATTGATCAGCTTCACACTCTCTTTACTATCAATCAAAAAAGACAACAATATTGATCAGCTTCACACTCTCTTTACTATCAATCAAAAAAGACAACAATATTGATCAGCTTCACACTCTCTTTACTATCAATCAAAAAGACAACAATATTGATCAGCTTCACACTCTCTTTACTATCAATTAAAAAAAAAGACAACAATATTGATCAGCTTCACACTCTCTTTACTCAATTTACTATCAATCCAAAAAGACAACAATATTGATCAGTCCAGTCATTGTTGTTTTACATCTTCATGCTTTGTCAGGGTCTGCTGCTTGCCAGAGTTTTAGTCACTCATCAACGTTGAGTGAATCTACTCTTTTCTGGAGATCATCATCCAGAAAACGTTTAAATTTCAGGCCTGAACTGCCTATGCCACCTAGTGACGAGTCAGGAGCAGATACTTTTCTGTGGCTATAAACTACTACTTCGTGACAGGCAAGGACGATAATCTTATGTAGGTGGTGCACGCATCTCGGTGCACGAGACAGGGGCAGAAAATGTTCAGTATAACAGTCTCATTACATCCCTTAGATAGTTCTTTACCACTGTTTTGTGGGACAAACCAGCAACACATACACAAACTCTTAAAGGTGGACCCTGACGGATGCGTGTTTGCAAGAAACACGTCGAGATCACCAGAAAGGATCGGAACACTCACTTTGCTCTGGTTTCCTAGAAATCAAACCGTCAAAACGGCGATTCCTCCTTGGCGGAGATGCCGGAGAGAGTAGCCATTTTGGATGGGGTGGGTGGAGGTCACTCATTGTGGTTGAAGCGGGGTTTTTTGTAGTGCAGTAAAATAAAAAAAAAGAGCTATTTCCTTTAGTTGTGAGCGCAACTCCTTTAGGTAAACTGTATCCAAAAAAATAAATAAATAAGGCTTGTATTGCGAAAAGTTCGTGCAAACGATTTAGTCTAAACGCAGGCGGCCATTATAAAAGAGACGGCATACGCCTTCTCTTTGGGTGAAATAATTTGACTTCCAGCACCTCCGCCAAGGAGGAATCGCCGATTTGACGGTTTGATTTATAGGAAACCAGAGCAAAGTGAGTGTTGCGATCTTTGTAAAGGGTATTTTCCTGGTGATCTCGACGTGTTTCTTGCAAAAAGTAATCCACCAGGGTGCACCTTTTAACATAGCAAATCGCCATTACTAGCTTTGCTATTATAGGATCCGTGGAGCAATGTTAGCAATAGTTACCGCTATGTTATAGCTGGAGCAATTATTGACAGAGAGCAATGATTCATCACGCTAAGAATGAGCGGAAAGAGTATGGTATTAATTTAGTTGAAGGTATACTATGATTATAGTTGTTTGGGTGGGTTTTTGTTGTTGTGTGTGAGTATGGTATTAATTGATGAAAATGATGTTTTACGTCCTCTCGGTCATAGACACATATGGGACATTTGTAAATACAAAGATGGTGGGAACAATAATGGCTGCAATGCCCGGAGGCAGTGCAACACAAGTAAAGTCCCGAGTTTTTAACAATATAGATAGGTGTAGCGGTAACCACGCCTCGGTTAATGGTACCGCCACATTAATGGCAGTAATTGTTAGTTGGAGGTATATTAGTATGAGCAGAGTGCTTTTTTGTGGGGGTGTGTGTGTGTGTGTGTGTGTGTGTGTGTGTGTGTGTGTTGTGTGTGTGTGTGTGTGTGTGGGGCGCGCGCGCGCGCGTGTGTGTGTGTGTGTGTGTGTGTGTGTGTGTGTGCGTGTGTGTGTGTGTGTGTGTGTGTGTGTGTGTGTGTGTGTGTGTGTGTGTGTGTGGAGATGTGAGTATGGTATTAAATGTTAGTAGAATGTATACTATGATTATAGTTGTGGTTTTTTGTTGTGTGTGAGTGAGTATGGTATTAAATGTTAGTTGAAGGTATACTAGTATGATTACACTGGGGTTTTGTGGTGTGTGTGTGTGAGTGAGTATGGTATTAAATGTTAGTAGAATGGTATGTATACTATGATTGTAGTTGTGTTGGGTTTTTTTTGCTGTGTGTGAGTGAGTATGGTATTGAATGTTAGTTGAAGGTATACTAGTATGATTACACTGGGGTTTTGTGGTGTGTGTGTGTGAGTGAGTATGGTATTAAATGTTAGTTGGAGGTATATTATGATTATAGTTCAGGGGTGTTTTTATTTGCTGTGTGTGTGTGAGTATGGCATTAAATGTTAGTTGAAGGTATACTAGTATGATTCCATTGGGTTTTTGTGGTGTGTGTGAGTGAGTATGGTATTAGTTGTTAGTTGAAGGTATACTATCATTATAGTTGTGTGTGTGTTTTTGGCTGATGATGATGATGATGATGATGGAATATGATGACGATGATGATGACGATAACAATAAAGATGATGTTGATGCTGACGTTGACCATGATGACGTCACACAGGTGGTCTACGTCACGGCCACAGCGCCCTACATGTTGCTGGCCGTGCTGTTGATTGATGATGATGATGATGATGATGACCATGATGACGTCACACAGGTGGTCTACGTCACGGCCACAGCGCCCTACGTGTTGCTGACCGTGCTGTTGATTGATGATGATGATGATAATAACAATGAAGATCATGATGATGATGACGTTGACCATGGTGACGTCACACAGGTGGTCTACGTCACGGCCACAGCACCCTACGTGTTGCTGACCGTGCTGTTGATTGATGATGATGATGATGATGATGATGATGATGATGATGATGATGATGATGCTGACGTTGACCATGATGACGTCACACAGGTGGTCTACGTCACGGCCGCAGCACCCTACGTGTTGCTGACAGTGCTGTTGATTGATGATGATGATAATGATGATGATGATGATGATGATGATGATGACCATGGTGACGTCACACAGGTGGTGTACGTCACGGCCGCAGCACCCTACGTGTTGCTGACAGTGCTGTTGATTGATGATGATGATGATGATGATGATGATGATGATGATGATGATGATGATGATGATGATGACCATGGTGACGTCACACAGGTGGTGTACGTCACGGCCACAGCGCCCTACGTGTTGCTGACCGTGCTGTTGATTCGCAGCGCCACCTTGCCGGGGGCCGGACAGGGCGTGCTCTTCTACATCACCCCAGACTTCCACCGCCTCTTCGACTACACCGTGAGTGGAAGGTGTTGGGCCACCCGGTATCCCAAGCCGGCGTCCGACACCTTTTTTCTTTTGTTTTGTTTTTACAGAAAGGGGGGTTAAACTAGAACGTGAAAGCGCTAGAGTAAACGGCCGCACGACATGCAGTATTTTCGGCTCCGGGTAACCTTGGCCTTTGACCAATGACCTTCATGTTCAAGCTTGGCCTAGATATCCTAACTACCTATCTGTCTCTGTCTGTCTGTTGTCAGACTCTCTCTCTCTCTCCCGCCTCTCCTCTCTTCCTCCTATTTCTCACTCTCTCTCCCTCTCTCTCTCTCTCTCTCTCTCTCTCTCTCTCTCTCTCTCTCTCTCCTCTCTCTCTCTCTCTCTCTCTCTCTCCCTCTCTCTCTCTCTCTCTCTCTCCCTCTCTCTCTCTCTCCCCCTCTCTCTCTCTCTCTCTCTCCTCCCTCCCCTCTCTCTCTCTCTAAAATACTTATCTCATTACCCTGGGTAAATACAAATTTCGTTTAGATCTCTCTCTCTCTCTCTCTCTCTCTCTCTCTCTCTCTCTCTCTCTCTCTCTCTCTCTCTCTCTCTCTCTCTCTCTCTCTCTCTCTCTCTCTCTCTCTCTCTCTCTCTCTCTCTCTCTCCCTCCCTCCCTCCCCCTCTCTCTGTGTTTCTTAACTAACACCATATCTCCCACTCGTTTTTCTGTACCCTATGTCATTTGAATTAAGTGATATTCATCTGATGCGTTACGTTGTGTAATGTAGATCTGGATCCAGGCTGCCCTTCAGGTGTTCTACTCTCTGGCCATCGGCTGGGGGGTGGGGATGACTCTGGCCTCCTACAACAAGTTCAACAACAATGTGTTGAGGTAAGGAGAGAGAGAGAGAGAGAGAGAGAGAGAGAGAGAGAGAGAGAGAGGAGAGAGAGAGAGAGAGAGAGAGAGAGAAGCGGAAGTTTAATCAGATAGGCCACAGAGATGGGGTTACAAAACATCATGAATAGACAATAAACAATAGATACACAAGAACGCAGAGATAAAGAGAAAACGAGCGAATTTAGCTAAGAATGAGACGAGCTTGAAGATAAAGTATAAACAGATGTTCTTAAGAACATTTCAGAGAGAGAACATTAAACAAGCTTGTTTCTTCTTAGAATGTTCATGTTGTACTATTTTACTTGTATAATTAATTGTGTGCGAGTGTGCGCAGATGTGTGTGATGTGCCACGCGCCCGCGCGCGCGCGCGTTCTGTGTGGGGAGAACGTTGTGTGTAAAATCATTTTACTTTCTAATGATTAATACCTTTAATGATCAATGTAAAGCGCATAGAGCTCATAAGTAAGAGCGCTATGTAAATTCCCATTATTATTAGATATTTCTTGGTAGCAAAGTATCTGATGATAAGAGAGTAAGAAGAGAGAGAGAGATAGAGAGAGAGAGAGAAGAGCGAGAGCGAGAGAGAGAGAGAGAGAAGGATATAGAAGAAGAGAATGGGTTCTTCTCCTTTCATTCAAATTCAGTCGTACAGATTTCCCACTGTGAAACACGGATCTGATGAAATACGACATATATAGATGGATCTGATTAAATACGACATATAGATGAATCTGATGAAATACGACATATACATAGATCTGATGAAACACGACATATAGATGAATCTGATGAAATACGACATATAGATGGATCTGATGAAATACGACATTTAGATAATCTGATGAAACACGACATTTAGATGGATCTGATGAAATACGACATTCTGAATCTGAGAAATACGACATATTAATCTGATGAAATACGACATATAGATGAATCTGATGAAATACTTAGATGAATGATGAAATACGACATATAGATGAATCTGATTTGATGATCTGATGAAATACGACATATAGATGGATCTGATGAAATACGACATATAGATGGATCTGATGAAATACGACATATAGATGAATCTGATGAAATACGACATATAGATGAATCTGATGAAATACGACATATAGACGGATCTGATGAAATACGACATATAGATGAATCTGATGAAATACGACATTTAGATGGATCTGATGAAATACGACATATAGATGGATCTGATGAAATACAACATATAGATGAATCTGATGAAATACGACATATAGATGTCAAATCCTGGATGACATGCAACAAATTAAAACTTAATGATGACAAAACGGAAGCTCTGATTGTTTCCTCTCAGCGTATGTCTGCAACTATCTCTCTTCCAGAAACTCTTACAGTTGGCAATGCTTGTGTTCAGTTTTCTAAGTCAGCAAAGAATCTCGGAGTTACCCTCGATTCAAATCTCACAATGCGTACACGGGTTATTAATCTCATACGTTCCATCAATTATGAGCTCAGACGAATCAGTGCTGTTCGACACTTTCTGTCTGTTGCAGCCACGAAAACTCTTATTTCTGCCTTTATTCTTTCCCGCATTGACTATTGCAACTCTCTTCTCTGTGGCTGTCCTAAGTATCTCCTGCAACGTGTTCAAAAACTGCAAAACAGTGCAGCACGCCTCACTCTCAAGATTCCACGACTGATCATATAACACCTCATCTTCGTAACTTGCACTGGCTTCCAGTAGAGGCTAGAATCAAGTATAAAATAGCTTGAACTCTCTGGTTCTGTCTATCTCTCCGAACTAGTAACTGTCTACACACCTGCTCGCTCCCTACGTTCTTCCTCTGACTGCTGCACACTCAAACCTCGGGTCCACACGAAATCGTTTGGTGAACGATCTTTCTACTATTTAGCACCTCACTTATGGAATTCCCTCCCACAACATGGATCTGACTCTATTTCCGCCTTTCGCTCTGCCCTTAAAACTCACTTGTTTCGGACATATTATGATTGATGGATGTGTGTGTGTGGGGGGGGGGGGGGGGGGGGGGGGTCCGTTTTATTGAGAAATCTTGTAAAACATTATTTATAAATTATTT
>CM065701.1:5736947-5764447 GCA_017654935.2 Phymorhynchus buccinoides | reverse complement strand
GCAGAACAGGCGTTAAGCTTATACAAGGCGCTCAAAATGCATGTTTTGATTTTCGGTGTCCCCGTTGCCATTGGCATGCGTGTTTGTGTTTATGTACCTTTCCCACGGACGGTATGTCATGATGATGACAATGATGATGACAATGATGATGACAATGATGGATGACAATGATGATGATGATGATGATGATGATGATGATGATGATGATGATGACGACCTGCGCTATGTCCAGATGGCTACAGGAGAGACGCTGTTCGCCATACTCACTGACCTGTTCCCACGGGCGTTACGTAATCGCGGAGTGTTGGTCAGAATCGTCGTCTCCCTTCTTGTGCTTCTCTTCTCTCTCTCCCTCATTTCACAGGTAATTTTCCTTGTCCCTCTCTCTCTCTCTCTGTTTGTCTCTGTCTCCCTGTATCTGTTTCTTTCTCACTCTGTCTCTTATGTATCTCTCGGAAAGGTTCATAAGGTATTCTTTTCCTTCTTGTTTTTGCTTAACTCTTTTTTGTATGGACACTGAGCATAGTAAGGACCACACAAAATGTGAACACGCCAGAGTCGGAAAGTATATTCTAACAAAATCTATATCTCTCCCTCTGTCTGTCTCTCTTTCTCGCTCCCTCTCTCTTTCACTCTGATATCATCCATTTTTTCATTTTTGTCGGAAGGATCATTTACAATTGATGCTTTTTCTCCAATTAACTGTTTAATGCAATCATCGACGGTGTCTTAAGCCATTTCAGATCGTAGTTTTGTTTGTTTGTTTTTTTATTCCTTTTTTGGATTTCATGCCTGTTGAGACTAAAAACAATAAAACATGACTTTGACATTGCTATTGACACCCCCCCTCTCTCTCTCTCTCTCTCCCCCCTCTCTCTCTCTCCCCCTTTCTCTCTCTCCCCCCCCCCTTTCTCTCTCCCCCTCTACTCCCAGACTTTTTGGTCTGTGGTGGGTCTTTACTTCTCCCTCCGAGTTTCTTTTTGTTTTAACTTTTTTTTTCTGTCTAACTTTCTGATTGCCTGTTTTTGTCGCTGTCTGTGATGACGACGACGACGACGACGATGATGATGATGATGGTGATGATGATGATGATGATGATGGTGATGATGATGATGATGATGATGATGGTGATGATGATGCTGATGGGCGATGCTGCTGCTGCTGCCGATGATGAGATGAAAATGAAGAAGAAGAAGAAGAAGATGATGATGATGATGATGATGACGACGACGACGACGACGACGACGATGATGATTGATGATGATGATGATGATGATGATGACGATGACGACGACGACCCCGACGACGACGAACGACGATGACGATGATGATGATGATTCATTTCAGGGCGGAATCTACGTGTTTCAACTGGTGGACTGGTTCATCGCCAGCTACACGCCAACACTTGTGGCCCTGCTGGAGTGTGTGGCTGTAGGGTGGATATATGGTGAGTATGGTACTGATGGGTGTGTGGCTGTAGGGTGGATATATGGTGAGTATGGTACTGATGGGTGTGTGGCTGTAGGGTGGATATATGGTGAGTATGGTACTGATGGGTGTGTGGCTGTAGGGTGGATATATGGTGAGTATGATACTGATGGGTGTGTGGCTGTAGGGTGGATATATGGTGAGTATGGTACTATTGGGTGTGTGGCTGTGGGGTGGATATAAAGTGAGTATGGTACTGATGTGTGTGTGGATGTAGGGTGGATATATGGTGAGTATGATACTGATCGGGTATGTGGCTGTAGGGTGGATATATGGTGAGTATGGTACTGATGGGTGTGTGGCTGTAGGGTGGATATATGGTGAGTATGGTACTGATGGGTGTGTGGCTGTAGGGTGGATATATGGTGAGTATGGTACTGATGGGTGTGTGGCTGTAGGGTGGATATATGGTGAGTATGGTACTGATGGGTGTGTGGCTGTAGGGTGTATATATGGTGAGTATGGTACTATTGGGTGTGTGGATGTAGGGTGGATATATGGTGAGTATGGTACTGATTGGGTGTGTGGCTGTAGGGTGGATATATTGTGAGTATGGTACTGATGGGTGTGTGGATGTAGGGTGGATATATGGTGAGTATGGTACTGATGGGTGTGTGGCTGTAGGGTGGATATATGGTGAGTATGGTACTATTGGGTGTGTGGCTGTAGGGTGGATATATGGTGAGTATGGAACTGGATATATGGTGACTATGGTACTATTGGGTGTGTGGCTGTAGGGTGGATATATGGTGAGTATGGTACTGATGGGTGTGTGGCTGTAGGGTGGATATATGGTGAGTATGATACTGATGGGTGTGTGGCTGTAGGGTGTATATATGGTGAGTATGGTACTATTGGGTGTGTGGCTGTAGGGTGGATATATGGTGAGTATGGTACTATTGGGTGTGTGGCTGTAGGATGGATATAAAGTGAGTATGGTACTGATGGGTGTGTGGCTGTAGGGTGGATATATGGTGAGTATGGTACTGATGGGTGTGTGGCTGTAGGGTGGATATATGGTGAGTATGGTACTATTGGGTGTGTGGCTGTAGGGTGGATATATGGTGAGTATGGTACTAGGGTGGATATATGGTGAGTATGGTACTGATGGGTGTGTGGCTGTAGGGTGGATATATGGTGAGTATGGTACTGATGGGTGTGTGGCTGTAGGGTGGATATATGGTGAGTATGGTACTGATGGGTGTGTGGCTGTAGGGTGGATATACAGTGAGTATGGTACTGATGGGTGTGTGGCTGTAGGGTGGATATATGGTGAGTATGGTACTGATGGGTGTGTGGCTGTAGGGTGGATATATGGTGAGTAACTACTAGGGTGGTATATGGTGAGTATGGTACTGATGGGTGTGTGGCTGTAGTGTGGATATATGGTGAGTATGGTACTGATGGGTGTGTGGCTGTAGGGTGGATATATGGTGAGTATGGTACTGATGGGTGTGTGGCTGTAGGGTGGATATATGGTGAGTATGGTACTCGCATGGGTGTGTGGCTGTAGGGTGGATATATGGTGAGTAGGTACTGATGGGTGTGTGGCTGTAGGGTGGATATAATGGTGAGTATGGTACTCAAGTAGGTCAATGGCGAATACCACGTGCATATATGGTGAGTATGGTACTATTGGGTGTGTGGCTGTAGGGTGGATATATGGTGAGTATGGTACTGATGGGTGTGTGGCTGTAGGGTGGATATATGGTGAGTATGGTACTATTGGGTGTGTGGCTGTAGGGTGGATATATGGTGAGTATGGTACTGATGGGTGTGTGGCTGTAGGGTGGATATATGGTGAGTATGATACTATCGGGTGTGTGGCTGTAGGGTGGATATATGGTGAGTATGATACTATCGGGTATGTGGCTGTAGGGTGGATATATGGTGAGTATGATACTATCGGGTGTGTGGCTGTAGGGTGGATATATGGTGAGTATGGTACTGATGGGTGTGTGGATGTAGGGTGGATATATGGTGAGTATGGTACTATTGGGTGTGTGGCTGTAGTGTGGATATACGGTGCGTATACTAACGGGTGTGTTGCACATCAAAACAGCCCTATCGTGTTCCCAATTCTACTGGCATTGACTCAACGTGAATGCCCGGACGTTACAAAGTAGCCCTTGATGAAGGGGTGAGAAGAAAACAGAAGAATGGCTGATGAACGGGGCTCAAGTAGGTCAATAAACGAATACCACGTGCACACAGAAACGTACGATTCTACACAATTGCCATCTACACTATATACGATTCCATTCACTACGATCCGATTTTGACATTCGTGAGGCATGATTGACGTGGAATGCTACCGTGTAAATAAATCTGATGAAATCATATTAAGTTATGTTCACTATATTATTTTGTAGTCTCCCGTACACAAATCTGATAAAATATCTTGTATTTTTGTATGAGACATTTTATTAGATTCGTGTATTGGGGTCTATTTTGAGCACAGTGGACGAAAATAATAGTTCTTTTTTAGACAGAAGTATTTCACCGTGAATCATGACTCACAAACATCGTCGCAATCGTATCGTATTGGGATCGAGTCATATGCTGTGTGGCGCCGGCTTCGAGACAGAACAATAATTATCTGCTTTTCTTACCTGGTTATGTAAGGCGCAATGTTGTGTGTTTGTTTGTTTATTGCAACACCGTTAAACTGTGCTAGGCCTGTTACAATTATAATCGCAAATTTAGTATTAAAAAAATTGCTATGTCGGTGGTGTTTCAGGGGCCGACCGGTTCGGGGAAGACATCCAGCTGATGATTGGTCGGAAGCCACCAATGATCTTCAAGATACTATGGTGCTTCGTCCTGCCTCTCCTTTTCACGGTGAGGCTTCAGCCAGACAAGCTGTGTTGGCAACACTCGTTTATATCTGATATTCTGTCTTCTTGCTATTTCTTGAAACGTTTGAAACGGGTTTCTTGTTGTTTTTGTTTTTGTTGTTGTTGTTGTTGTGGTTTGTTGTTCTTTCTTTCTTCTTCTTCTTCTTCTTCTTCTTCTTCTTCTTCTTCTTCTTCTTCTTCTTTTTCTTCTGTACTGTCTTATTTTCTCAGGCCCTATTAGTATTCATATTTCCTAACTACAAACCTCCAGTGTACAGGGTGGTGGTGGGGGTGGGGGTTGAGGGGCATGTGTGTGGTGGTGTGTTACCGACATGACGCTCTGACTTCATTGTCGTTGTTATTTTCTTCTTCATCTCCTTCTCCTCTCTTTCTTCTTTTTTTTCTTTCTTTCTTTTTCCTCCTTTTCTTCTTCTTCTTCTTCTTCTTCTTCTTCTTCTTCTTCTTCTTCTTCTTCTTCTTCTTCTTCTTCTTCTTCTTCTTCTTCTTCTTCTTCTTCTTCGTCTTCTTCTTCTTCGTCTTCGTCTTCTTCGTCTTGTTCTTGTTTTTTCACTAGGACAAGCCTGGCTTAAGTAATTGTTCTGGTCTTCTTCTGATTCTTCTTCTTCATTCTGACCCCCTGAACTCCATCATTTTTGAAGATTGGGGCGATTTAAAATGAGGGTTCTGCGAAGAAAAGAAAAATACCGGAAGTCAAGTGTTTGAAGACGTCTTGTATGGAGTGGGGAATGGGGGGGTGGGTGGGACAGAAATGGGGGGTAGGATTGTAGCTAAGGATGGCGGCAGCAGAGGGAAGTGTTTGGAGGGGAGAGGGGAGAACAGTATGGAGGGAGGGTGGAGGGGGGGGGGAAGGGTGCGACGGGGGGGGGGGGGTACACATGTGGGGTTTTTAGGTTTCCACCGTGGCCTGGTCCGAGGGAAGAAAGGACTGCTGGCGGTACACAGTCCTGCATGCTGGCAGTTGGTACGCCTCAGCATGCAGTTGTCGAGTAGATCTTGTTGGAGGGCAATGGGTGGTGGGCTTCCTGGAAGAGTTGATGACCACCTCGCCACAATTTCAATTCTTGTCCTTGTTCTCCTCCTCCTCCTCGTCTTCCTCCTCATTCTTCTGCATTGTCTTACTTTCCCCCAGGCCCTGTTGGTGTTCACCTTAGCCACCTACCAGCCTCCGGTGTACAGGGGATACCACTACGACGGTCTGGCCTCCGCTATAGGATGGATGATAGCCACCATCTCCTTCATCCCCATCCCTGTGGTGGCTGGCATGAATCTCCTCAGGGCCAGGGGCTCTCTGCTGCAGGTAATGCGGCACGATCGATGTGGTTCATAATGATGTCGCAGAATGTGGCATGATTTGGAGCGATGTGAGAGTGATAGCCACCATTTCATTTCCATCCATTTCTGTGGTGGCTAGCGTGAATCTCCTCAGGGCCAGGGACTCTCTGCTGCAAGTAATGTGGCATGGTGTGGTGTCCAATTGAGTGGCAGGATATGGCATGATGTGGTGTATAGTTATGTGGCATGGTGTACGATCATGTGGCATGATGTGGTATGACGTGAGGCAGTGATGGCTGCACCATGTGTGACATGGCTTTGATGATGGCCGCTATCATCTCCTTACTCCCCTTTCCTCTTATAAAAGGACCATTGTTGTTGTTGAGTGGAGGTTAATCTTATAGTATCTGTATTGATAAAAATTCGGGACTTTCCTGGTGTTGCACTGCCTCCTGGCATTGCCTCCAGGATCGTTCCCACCATCTTTATATCTACTAAATGTCTTGATACATATGTGTCTGTTTCAGACCTGAGGACGTTAAACAGATTTTTCTTCTTGAGTGGAGGTTTTACGGCCTCATGGCGGAAAGCCCTTAGGGACAAGTTGTTCTGGTGCTGGGTCCATGTAAAAGGACCACATTTTTGTTTGGAATTGAAGGCGCCGTGTGTTTTAAAAGTTGTAAAAACTAACCAACTTTGTATCGACGTCTGTTCGTGAAATATTCACTATATGCAGAGTAGATCCCAATGCACGAATGTCATGAAATCTTTTATGCAAAAAACAACAACAAATATTTCATCTTACTTATTCGTGTACTGGGGTACTACACAATATAGTGAACACAACTATCGTAGCATATCAGCAGATTCATGTAGACTGTTGTATTTCATGAGGATCGTGCCTTGCAAAACAACGTCACAGTTGGATAGTTTGCAGTTGCATGTTACGTCGACCCCCCTCTTAAAGACCCACCAGATCACGTGTCAAAATCACGGGTTTTTTTGTTGCTTTCTTATAGCTAGTAAGAAATCTTTCTTTTGACCAGGTTTGACTCCCATACAAAATGCCCCCAAAATGAAAACGAAACATCATTTCAGCAGCTCAATTTGAAGGTGTGTTTTTTGGGTAGCTGTGACCCACATGCAAATTCCCTCAACTTCAATTTGAGGCTGCTCTTTAAAATGATGTTTTCGTTTTGAATTTGGGGGCATTTTTGTATGGGAGTCAAACCTGGTCAAAACAAGATTTCTTACCAGCTATAAGAGGGAAAAGCACGTGAAAGCCGTGATTTTGACACGTGATCTGGTCGGTCTTTAAGGATGTCTACTATGGCTAATTTGGATAGACGGCACATTGTTTGGTGTGATGTGGTGTTATTTACACTATGACTGTTAGAGTGTAACATCGTAATCATTACTATGTTACATGGGAAAAACCAACATAAGTCGATCAGAATATTTGTGAGTAAAAGCCAAAACTAGTCACCCCCCAAAATATCAATTTTCTAGTTAGGGCATATTTATGTCTATTTTATATATTCTACCAGTATCCACAACATGGAAGACAATTTGGAATGATTTCTTTATTTGTTTGATTGTTTTTGAAACAGCAAAAAAAAATCAAGTCAATAGAAAGAAAGAGGCAAAATCATGTCTTTTATGTCCGATTTCTGCAAATTAATGATCTGCGTCGAATGCCAAACTTCAAATAATATATAACATAAAAACTAGACAAGATAACTCAAAATTTCGTTTTTCTGTGTATTAACAATGCTAATACCATCATGAAACTCTCAATTTATGCCAAACTTCCATTATGTACACGACTAAACAAAAAACACAATCGCCCATCATATCATTTGTGGCAAATTTTGTCAAGTGAATTTCTCACTTTTCATCAGGCCATGTCTATGGTTGTGACCATAGATTCCATGATGTCTTTGTTCTTCCAGTGCACTGTCACATTACTATTATTATTATTATTATTATTATTATTATTATCATTATTAGTATTAGTATTATTATTATTATTATTATTTATCATTATTATTATTATTATCATTATTATTATTATTATCATTTATTATTATTATTATTATTATTATTTATTATTATTATTATTATTATTATCATTATTATATATCATTATTATTATTATTATATATTATTATTATTATGTATTATTATTATTATTATTATTATTATTATTATTATCATTATTATTATATTATTATCATTATTATTTATTATTATCATTATTATTATTATCATTATTATTATTATCTCACCTTGTGTTCAGAGGCTGAAGCAGTGCCTGACCCCAGATGACCAGTGGGACCCTCGGACCCGAAACTCAACCCCCCCGTCCTACAGGGCCGAGATGACCAAACGACCACCGCGTCACAGCTGGGTTGACGTCATCCGAAGTTAATATCTTTGAATTTGTTTGACCATTTAGGGCAATGGTGGTTAAACTGCGTGGAGTTTGATTGGTCAAAAAACAAGGAAATTAGAAAAAGAAAGATGGGTTATTTTGAATTTGTCTTTATAATGCCCAAAGTCTTTTTTTTTGGGGGGGGGGATGTGGATGTTACAAAAATAAAAGGTTTAATTTATTTTAAAAAATCTATGACCAAGAAAAAATAAATAAAGAAGAAATGATGCCCACAAGCGCATTGACTTGGAATTTGCATTGAATGAAGATTGATTATTATGGTTATATACCCATTTCAAAGTTAGACCCTATATTTTAAGGCTCTGTTGCTTTGCTTTTTTATGAACCACAGTCCCTCTCCCACCCCCCCCCAACCCAAACAAAAGAACTGGACATGCTTTGAATTTACTTGAGGGAGCAAAGATAATGTCAATCATCAGTGATTGATTCCACTTCCTGGAGAACTCCACTTATAAACATGTAAATAAACCTTGGCCTTAAATAGAAAAACCATGACAGCGTGTACACATCAATAATTATATTAGATCCTCTATAGCTTGCTGCACAGATTTATTCATTGGTAAAACCTGGCAACATTGCATAATATTTAATATATTTTCCTTTGTGCAAGAAAGTTGATTTCTTTGATAATTTTGTTGCTGAGACTTTGACATTTTGACGTTAGCTTTGCTTTATGAAGCTAGTTTTTTTTAGCTGAAAATGAAACGTACATTCCTTAAGCGGGAAACAGTTTGATTTGTCATTTCCTCCGCTCAGAACGCCAGAAGTAGTTATCTAGTCCATGCGTGTATGTTATTGCTAGTATACTTTTTTTTTACTAAACAGCTAGACGTTTTCATGACTGGCTAACAAAATTGAAGTCATTATTTAAGACATTTGATACCAAATCAAAATTAGAATAGTGTGATAGAAAAGACCAAGCGGAATGTATATGTGTTCGTAGTCACTGTTATGAGACAAGGATTTTTTTCTTGATTTTTTTCCGCCATATATATTTTGTCTTCACAAAGAGAACACTGGGATTGGAAGTCAACCTAATACAAGCTTCTTGTCTTTTATAGTTCACAGTCCCCTTGTAGCCTGGTGGAAGTCAACCTAATACAAGCTTCTTGTCTTGTATAGTTCACAGTCCCCTGTAGCCTGGTAGAAGTCAACCTAATACAAGCTTCTGTCTTGTTATAGTTCACAGTCCCCTTGTAGCCTGGTAGAAGTCAACCTAATACAAGCTTCTTGTCTTTTATAGTTCACAGTCCCCCTGTAGCCTGGTAGAAGTCAACCTAATACAAGCTTCTTGTCTTTTATAGTTCACAGTCCCCTTGTAGCCTGGTAGAAGTCAACCTAATACAAGCTTCTTGTCTTTTATAGTTCACAGTCCCCCTGTAGCCTGGTGGAAGTCAACCTAATACAAGCTTCTTGTCTTTTATAGTTCACAGTCCCCTTGTAGCCTGGTAGAAGTCAACCTAATACAAGCTTCTTGTCTTTTATAGTTCACAGTCCCCTTGTAGCCTGGTGGAAGTCAACCTAATACAAGCTTCTTGTCTTGTTATAGTTCACAGTCCCCTTGTAGCCTGGTGGAAGTCAACCTAATACAAGCTTCTTGTCTTGTTATAGTTCACAGTCCCCTTGTAGCCTGGTGGAAGTCAACCTAATACAAGCTTCTTGTCTTTTATTGTTCACAGTCCCCCTGTAGCCTGGTAGAAGTCAACCTAATACAAGCTTCTTGTCTTGTTATAGTTCACAGTCCCCCTTGTAGCCTGGTAGAAGTCAGCCTAATACAAGCTTCTTGTCTTGTTATAGTTCACAGTCCCCCTGTAGCCTGGTAGAAGTCAATCTAATACAAGCTTCTTGTCTTTTATAGTTCACAGTCCCCTTGTAGCCTGGTGGAAGTCAACCTAATACAAGCTTCTTGTCTTTTATAGTTCACAGTCCCCTTGTAGCCTGGTAGAAGTCAACCTAATACAAGCTTCTTGTCTTTTATAGTTCACAGTCCCCCTGTAGCCTGGTAGAAGTCAACCTAATACAAGCTTCTTGTCTTGTTATAGTTCACAGTCCCCCTGTAGCCTGGTAGAAGTCAACCTAATACAAGCTTCTTGTCTTTTATAGTTCACAGTCCCCCTGTAGCCTGGTGGAAGTCAACCTAATACAAGCTTCTTGTCTTGTTATAGTTCACAGTCCCCCTGTAGCCTGGTAGAAGTCAACCTAATACAAGCTTCTTGTCTTGTTATAGTTCACAGTCCCCTTGTAGCCTGGTGGAAGTCAACCTAATACAAGCTTCTTGTCTTTTATAGTTCACTGTCCCCCTGTAGCCTGGTAGAAGTTCTGTTAGTTTTAGCTGCTTGCTGATAGAGTTCTGCACAACATTGGTGCTTTTTAATAATTGTGCAAAGTCATTCCGTTATTGTCGTTAAATCGTTTAATGTATGTGTGTGTGTGTGTGTGTGTGTGTGTGTGTGTGTGTGTGTGTGTGTGTGTGTGTGTGTGGTGTGTGTGTGTGTGTGTGTATGTGCGCGCGCGCGTGCGTGTGTGTGTGTCTTGTGAGAGAGAGAGAGAGAGAGAGAGAGAGAGAGAGAGAGAGAGAGAGAGAGAGAGAGAGAGAGAGAGAGGAGAGAGAGAGAGAGAGAGAGTATGTGTGTGGGTGGGGGTGTGCGTGCGTGCGGGTGTTTAATTGTCTTCGTATAAAATAAATTAAGTGAGTGTGTGTGCTTGTTTGCATAAACAAACATGTACAAAATTTGAATGACTTGGATAAGGGAAGAAAACCTTATTGTTTTCATATTTGATTGATATAATAACGTATACTATATCTTTCTTTTTTCTGATAGCAATATTGTTATCGGCTTTGCATGATTTTCCTATATGCATTCCAATTAATGTGCTAATGACCTCGTAATAATCATTATCAAATTATCTTTCTCTTCATTTATCTGTTAGTGCCAAGCTTCCGAAGCCAACGATTATTAATTATTAGTATTTTTTCAAATAATATGTAAATATCAGCACGTGGTATTTTTTTTTCAAAGCTTTTTATTAAAGCATTCGATAATTGTCCTTTGCAAACACATTCATGTTCATCCAGCGATGTGTAAGCTTAAAATTTATATCTTTTAAAGATCAATAAAATTTGCAGTTTCCTGCGATGTGTTTTTACTTGTTTACTTGGCAAGACATTCGAGAGAACGAACGAAAGAGTGAGGGGGAGAGAGAGAGAGAGAGAGAGAGAGAGAGAGAGAGAGAGAGAGAGAGAGAGAGAGAGAGAGAGAGAGAGATGGAGAGATAGACAGACAGTCAGAGACAAAAATATATGTCTTTAACCCAATGGCAGCTAAGCGTTTCTTGCAGTCTCCACGGTGCCGGGTTTTACAATGTATCTTCTAATTCTAAAGGGGCCCATTGGGCAATAAATAGTAAAATATCGTGGATTTGACTTTGATTCAATGTGATTGTATGGTACAAAACAACCCCACCCCCATCCCCAGCACACGCACGCACACGCACACGCGCGCACACACACACACACACACACACACACATACACACACACGCACGCACACACAAACACACACACACACACACACACACACACACACACACACACACACACACACACATAAATACAATAAAAACTCAAAAAGCAAACCTCTAACTATGCGAAATCCTTTCCACCATTACATGTTAATATGTCTGAAAGTTTGGTTCATAACCAAAGCTCGCTTCAAACAGTTTCTAAGCATACCTTAGACACAGACTTGCTCTTAACCACAGGCTCTCCACTCTTGCATAAAGCATTTCTTGCAATCTCTGCTGTTATTGGACGCAACATACTAATACTACTAATACTACTTATAATAGGCATACTACTACTACTGTTGCTGCTAAATGATTCTTTTTACAGCACTATTCTCCTGCCATAGCAGGACTCAATGCGCATGACATGAAAACATGAAAAAAGTAACATTAACTTATGCACACAACACACACTCGAAATACATAAATAAAATGATTCAGAAAAACCGGTTGTTGTTATTGAGTGGAGGTTTTACGTCCTCATGGCGGAAAGCCCTTAGGGACAAGTTGTTCCGGTGCTGGGTCGATGTGAAGATGGCCGCAAAGCGATTGATGGTCATGAGGAAGAGGGTCTGGGGATGAATTCGTGGAGGACGCTGTAGTCAAATTGCCCGTGGCTTGAGGTGGTGGAAGTTGGTTTTGTATGGTTTTTTGATTGTTTCTTATTAACCTGGACCCAATAAACAAATTTAGCTTGGTTGCCAGAAAAAATCGCTTGGGGAACTCCGGCAATTTGCATATTTCAAAATGGCCGCTGCATACCAAGGAGAAATATGATTTTTTTCATCAGTAATATTCAATTGATGTGTAATACATCATTTCTACATAACTTTGGCGTGGGAATCGAAATTTACTGTCCTTTTTGTGATTTGAAGTCAAATTTGGGTTCAAATGTCTATCAATGGTCATTTTAACCATGAAAAAAGAAGGGGAAATGTCAAAATACTCTTCTACGCTGTTCACATACAAGAATTTAATGTAGAGGCCTATGTGATTATTAAACATGTTCACATTTTGCTTTTTAGCACTTTTCCATTGGCTGTCTGTATGAATGATCAACGTTCAAGAATCCACTTTTCACAGGTTTCCCACTCCCATTCATCCCATTCATCATCGTCGAAGACACGGGTTGCATTTTCGTCGTCTCTTCCCTCCACATTTTCCTCCTTGAATCTTTCTTCGCACTCCTCTTCCTCTTCTTCTGTCATCTTGAATGGATTCAGACAGACGTCACTGGAACTGCAAGCACACTAGCCAGTGCAGGACATCTTGTCATGGTGACAACTGCAGCCTTTAGTGATGCAGGACTTTCCTTCTGCCTTACAGCTGCACCGTACAACATCCATGAGAGCTCGTGGTGCTGGTGGCTGATCAGAGATTGCTGGCACCGGGATCCCTTCTTTGATTACCCAGCCACTCTTTGATGTCCAGCAATGGGGGAGCCAGTTGGTCCGCCGATTTAGCAAGCATGGTTTGCAGATGGGTGCGCATGATGTGTAGGAAGAGATTTGGCTCAGTTGGTGGTAGCATCATCAGCTTGGGTAGCTTGCCCAGTTTCTTTGCATACAGTTGGTACCTCGCCTCAGCCATCGTGGTTCCAGGCTGTTGTCCATAGAGTGCAAGGAAGAATGCATGTCCAACTTTCATGAGATCTTCATGGGTAGCGTCCACCTCGCCTAAGACTGAAAACGGTCCATGGAAGTTTCCATTTTTCAAGGTCTTGAGAGCCTTCACTTTCCCCTTGCCGTACATGTATGAGGTCGTGTCCGAACCAGTCACGTAGTGCATACCCAGGATCTGGAGGCATAAAGGGCCAAGTTGATCACAAGTGCTGTTGATATCCCACACTTCTCCATTCCATCGCTGCATTTGCACTGTGGACCGAATGTTCCGATGGTAGACCCAGTAGATCAACAACACAAACACGTCAGTGTCGTCTGAGAGTACACGAATGGTTTCTGCCCCAGAGTCAACAGTCATGAGGAGATGAGAATGGCGTCTTCTCCGAAATCGAAGGTGCTCAACACTCTTGACAATTGCAACTTGTGTTTGTTCTTCATTATTGCGTCTCGACAAGGCAAAGGAGTGTTGATTGTGAGGTCATGCGTCATGGAGCCGAGACCTGCCCGCCGCATGCGCTCGTGGTCCTTGGGGGACACTGCGTGGTATTTGTCAAAGACCAAGATGTTTTTGCCAGGAACATGAGACAACTTTTCTTTGATGGACCCAACAAGTGCTGAGGCAGTGCTTTTGACAGGCCAAGTGATATGGCACAGAAGCTGGCTCATATTTACTATTGTGACATCAGGTGGTGCTGGCTGTACTGCTTTCACAAACATTTTTTTTGCCAATGGGCTTTGTCGCCTTTTCTCAAACATCCAAATTCGTCAATCATTGAGGGTGGCATCGCACAAAGTCCAAACTGGAAAATAGGCAATAGCTCCAGCTGCCATTGCTGTCCAGTTGTCAGAAGTCTGAGGAAGATTGTTTCAAGATCAAAGATAATTTTATCTCCTACTTTGATCCCTTTCTTCATATGCTTCATTGTCTTTTAAGGGACTGGAGATTGCCTTATGGAATCCGGGTAGAGATGTGTTGATGAGTTCTCCAGTGGGTGAGACATTTTGGATAATTCTTCTGAGATTTGGAGGTGGTCGTCTGCATCCAATTCTCTTCTCTTGCTCCCCTCCTCCTTGTGATGCAGTTCTTTGCTTTCAATGGCTTGGTCCTTGATGCCCTTTGATGAATCGGGGTAAATATGGTCCATTGTGTCTGAGATATAGGCCGTAATGGGGAAGGACGCAATCCATTCAACAACCATCTCAGGAGAAAGGGTCATTCCTTTGAAGCCACCCTTGCCAATTCTAATGGCTGTTTGCTCCCCAAACTGGTCAGAGCTCACGCTGTTCCAGCTCCCCTCCTGGTGACGACACACGAATGCTCCCGACATCAGCTCCTCTTTGGCGTCTGGTGGCAAATGACGCATCTCGAGAATGTGCTGGGTGATGTAGCGTGCATAGTAAAAGTGTCCAGCCACAAAGAAGTATGGCAGCATTCGCTCAAGGGTGAGCTGCTGCAGGAGAAAATGTCCCTCTCTCTCGCTTCGCAGTAGCTGATGAGCCAACAGTGTCGGTTTGATGAGATTGTCCACCCAGTGTCTACCAGTAGGGTGCTGCCGACACTTCTCAAGGTATTCATCCACGTCTTGGAATGTCTTTGGGCCTGTAGACAGGAAGAAGTTCAGAAGAGTCGTGGAAACCATTCGCAATGGTCGCATGGACCGAACAAAACATTTGCCACTCATGATTCCTGCTAATCCCCCAAACGCTGAGGTGATCAGAGGCTCAATGCCTGATCCACCCATGAGTTTGCCTATGCAGCCACCGAAGGACATCAGCGTGTGCATGATTCCAGGCCTGAGAATGACATCCTTGAAGCGATCCACATCATTCCACTTGATTTGATTGGCAACCATGTACAGCTGCATATCAACAGAGATGTGAATGTAAGACATCCCCATATCAGTCAACGACTTCTTGAAGTACTCCAGTGAAGTCAAGATTGTGTCAGGATGCAAAGCTTTAGCGTCAACCAGAGGTCCAAACATGTACGTACTTGCTGGTTTCTTCTGTGCCAGGTTGTTGCGCGCCTCTTGAGTGTTGAAGCCACCCCATTCCATTGCATTCTTCTCTGTTGTTAGCATGTTCAACCACTTCGTGTCCTTCTCCTGGGCAGCAGCTAGACTCTCATGTCGGGATGTTACCTCCAAGAAGGAAATGCCAGAAGTGGTTTCAACATGCGGAGGATTCACCTTGGTTGGCCCAGAATAGTGCTGCAAGGGGAGACTGCCAGATGAACTGTTGCCGGTCCGAGATCGAGCCGCTTGTTTGGAGAGTCTGGGAATGATCAACGTGCTTTTACCTGGCTGAGCACGTCCATACTCTAGTAGGGGAAGACGGGGTAAAAAGCGCATGGGCGGGTAAGAAGCCCACCCCAATTATCTCATGAAATAAAGAAAATTTCAGTCAAATTTGCCCATGAGACGAATGCTAGACATTAACGCTCGTCTCATGGGCAAAATGAGACTGAAATTTGCTTCATTTCATGAGATAATTGGGGTGGGCTTCTTACCCGCCTATGCGCTTTTTACCCCGTCTTCCCCTATCCCTGCAGGATGAGGCTGTTGGAATTCATGGGAGACCACATGGGTTGAACGTCGACCGTTGGGTGTGAAAACTTGCAGATCAAGATTATCAAACCACGCAAACATAACGGTTTTATGCAATCCCATGAATCGATGTAGGAGTTGTGCATTGTCGCCAAGATAACGGGCTGCCGATTTTCGGAATCTGAGGACTTCATCATATGTGGCTGTGTAGCCATGGTCATGAAGGAGCTTGAGAAGTTCTGAGCTTCCATGCCGGTGTGTAGAAGTTTGATGGCCAGTCCCAACGTTATTTGATTTCTGGTATTTGTAATGTAACTCTGGATTGATTGACTCAGGCTCATGGATTTCTTGTTTACAACACCATAAGAGACAAGTTCTGAAACTAGCTTCAGTAAAGTTGGACTGGTTGCTTTGATTGTGTTGGCCTGTGTGAACTCAGACAGGTCATAGTTGGCGCTGTTGTACTTGACTGAACGTGCCTCCTTTCTGATTTGTCTCACAACGTTGTCGATACTTTTGTCATCGAATTAACCTTCTTTTTGACCAGCAATCATGAAACGGACATTAAATTCGCATTCCTCATATTAAATTCATGTGAAAAACATGTATCACACACCATTTTAGGTTAAATGAGTAAAAAGTTGTGTACCTCTCCATTTAACCGGCAGCCATCTTGAATCAGTGCGATTTCCCAGAGTTCCCCAAAATATTTTTTCTGGCAACCAAACTGATTTTTGCCAGAAGACCATGCTTAGTTAGAAATTACCATAAAACAATACAAAACCAACCTGCGCAACCTTCAATACATAACAAAGAACAGTGACAATTGGACTACTGGGTGTCGTGGTAGTGGTGGTGGTGTCTTTGGCGTTTGTCCGGTGAAAAAACACCCGAGAAAGGGAGAGAAAAATAGAGATTTTACGCCTTCTGAGTCAACAGACTATTTGGGGCATTTAAAATTATAAAGATCCTAAAAAAGAGGTGGATTTTAAGTTTATAAGATATAGTTTAAAGGGATATATAGAAGTTTCTAATAGCGCAAGTTTTTAGAATATAAAATTTATGTTTATAATAAAATATGTTATCTGTAAAAGGTATTTAGCTGTTTGCTTTAAGTCTGGCAGATTGGAGGAGGTCTTGATTAAAAAAAACCAGGGCTACAGTTAAAATTCATGCGTTTTATGCTCAAAAGAGCTATTTGGTAAAAAATCCGTGTTTGTGCTCGAAAAGAGCTTTATTGTTAAAATCTTTGACAGGCATTTGCCTGTATACAGACTATATATACAGTTAAAAACCTAAAAGGTTTTTAGAAAATTGTCAATGCACATTATTATCATTATTATTATTATGTACATAATTTTTTATATACAAACTATTTGGTTAAATTGTGTTTTTTAAGTATTTCAGCCCATTAGGTTTTGTCCCTTAGGACTTAAAACAACCAATTGGCTTGGTTTAGGTTTAGGAGATCAAACTATTTACTGTTGGTCTTTTAATAATCTAATCCCAACAATTTTTAAAATGTTTGGTAAAAAGGGTCCTCTAATATAACAAAGAAATTTTTTTATGTACATTATTATTATGTACACAACATGTACATACAAGTTGTTTTAGTTTTTTAATAAGTGCGGTTAAAGATTTATTCGAAAATGTTTTAAAGTGTTAAAATCATTTTATTAAAAGTTTTTTTTTGTTTTTGTTAAAATTAGTATGTTTTTATTTTAAGATAGGTTAAGTTTTAGTAAAAGAAAGCCAGTTAAAAAGACTAGGTACATTTGGTTTAAAAGTTACAATTAAGATTTATTTTGGTTTGTTTATGTCTAGTACGGTCATGAGCTGATCATAGGTAAACCAGTTTTAGTTACAGTCTTACTGTATTACATTCTGTTATTGATTATAAGTGGGGGAACATACCGCCAGAGGCCTCCATTGCTGTAATTAAATAGTTTTGTTAATTCCATCCGATCCCAAGGGGGGGTAGCAACAAAAACTCCCCCGCCCTTGATGTCCTGATGGAGTCAGAAGAAGTTTATTATTAAGCTTTAAGTTTTGCTTTCATCGACCCCAGTCTATGCCTTGTTCCTTGAGGCACTGGGGAGGTGCCACAGGCAATTTCTGCAAGCTGCATAATATTGAAAGCATTCCTGGGATCGATGGGGGTATCTTCAGAATCGTTGATTAAGGAGGAAAGGTCCTCAATTAAAGCTTTCGGTTGATTTGAGGTTCTGGCTTGTGCCAGACTTCGTAAAATACGAGATATGAATGATTCTGTTAGTGATTTGTTCTCTTCTTTTGGAATGTTGAGATTTACGAGTTGTGAGGTAGTTGTTGAGTGGGTTTCTTTTGTCAGTGTGTTGTCAATGTGTTTGGTTATTGTCGTCATTATTGTCGCAGTCATTTTTTCCAGTTGTTTAGAGATCATTTGTTCAACTTTCTCTTCTGTTATTCGTTCTGAGTGTTTTTTATGAGATTTTTTCCTGATCCTTTTTTTCAGTTTTGTAGGGGAAGAGAGTTCTTCCACGGTGTGTTCTTCCAGAGTTGGAAGCACAGGGTCTGTGTTTTCTTTTGTGGGATTTTGTTTGTGTTCTTTCAGTTTGTCTGCGTATGAGATGTAGGGTTTGTGAGTTGGTATAGTATGGGTTCTCCAAGAGTGATCCACAATAGGAGGGTCTGACTTTGGTTTGTTTTCTTGTTGTTCTTTTTCCATTTGGATGTCCTGTTTAGCTCTTCTAATAGCTTCACTGTAGGGCAGGAAGGCCCCACCCCTAATTCTGTTTGCCCTCAGTCTCAACTGATACTGAGGGCAACCTTGATAGGCAGCTGAATGATCACCGCCACAGTTGATACATTTAGGCTTATGGGTACAAACTTCTGAAGAGTGACCGGGTGTGGAGCACCTGGTACAAATTTCTGTTTTGGCTCTGCACTGACCAGGACCGTGCCCATAGCGTGCGCATCTGCGGCACCGACGCACTGGGGCGACGTATGGGGCCACAGGGAACTCCTGGGCATCGATCCTGACCAGCGCAGGCAAAATGGGTTTTCGGAAGATGATTTTTATAGCTCGGGATTCCGTGCTATCTCTGTTTTTTAGTCTGACTATTGATTTGGCATCTGGTATGTATTTAAGAAGATCATCCAGGTTTTCTTCAAAGGGAATGGGCTTCACAACCCCCTCAGTGTTTGCCTGAGCATTTGATGTTAATAGCTGCTATATTTGTCATTTTTGCCAGTTTGTTTTGTTGTTTGGCTGAGATGCAACCAATCAGCCATCTATTCCCAGAGAGAGGCCTCTGACTAAGAACGTCCCCCACACTGTTACGGAATAGTTTATAGTTAGTTGTTGGGCCCAGTGACCTGAAGGTGGCTGTGCCAGTGCACAGATCCTCCAGGATCACTGGGTATTCCAGGAATACTGGAGGAACTTGATTTGAGAGGTGAGAGGGGGGTCGTCTTCGTCGGCTTTGGACTTGTACGAAGTCCCCCTCGTCCTCTGTTTCTTCTATACTGAAGTTTGTATCAGATTCTGTGGACTCTGTCTTTTCAGGGTCCCTTTCTGATTTTTCTTTAGAAACGTTCTCTCCTTCTTGGGCTACATGGTCAATGATGACGACTTTGGGAGTTAGGGGGACTGAGCCTCCCATGTCCTCCATCGACCCAAGATCTTCTTTATTTTTCTTTTGGGGTTGTTTTTCCTCTGAGTTGAGGCTTTCATTGTCCTCTTCTTTGGATGATTTTCGTGACTTTCTTTTTTTCCTTTTTTTATTTGGAGTGTCAAAGACACTCACGTTAGCGTCCTCCTTTGGAGTGGGAGCAGTGTGGAAGATTTTGTTTGCACTGAAAATCGACTCTTCAGAGCTTGTTTCTGATAAGTTTAGGAGTTCTTCTATGTAAAAAAAACACCCCACTTTACATGAAAACAAAGTACCGTTCATTCATGCGCACAACGCTCATTTAAAGTACATACATAGAATATTATTAAAATACATTATTTTCCAAAGTCTTTGGAGGGTGGATGGAGGATGTGGAGGGACAAACAGAAAAGAACACAGGTGTTGTTGTTTTTTAAACATGAGTCTTAAGTCCAGTTTTGAAGGACGACAGTCACGGATATGGAGAGCTGCGGAGAGAGAAAGGGAAATAACTATTGTCCATATGTGAGGTGCTTGGAAACGAAAAGGTTTGTTTCCAATAATACGCTTCCAAGCCTACATCTAGCTCGCAGCGAACGCAATGAACACTACAATTGTGGAAGATAGTGTTCATGATAGATAGACAGCATTAATTGGATCTTGTCATTGTCATCTACGTTTGCTAGCTTCCTTTAATTAAATATACAGTGACCCACCACGATTAAGTCCCTTGGTTTGTTTCCCTGGGTAGATGTGACCCACATACAAATGCCCCCAACTTGAAATTGAGGCTGCTCTTTAAAATGATGATTCGTTTTCAATTTGGGGGCATATGTATGGGAGTCAAACCTGGTCAAAACAATATTTCTTACCAGCTATAAGAGGCAAAACCCGTGAAACCCGTGCTTTGGACACGTGATCTGATGAGTCTTTAAAGATCCACCAGATTACGTGTCAAAATCACGGGTTTCACGGGTTTTTTCCTCTTATAACTGGAAATAAATCTTGTTTTGACCAAGTCTGACTCCCATATAAATGGCCCCAAATTGAAACCGACACATCAGTTTAAAGAGCATATGGGGAAATTTCGTATGTGGGTCACAGCAACCCAGAAAAAAAAACAAGGGACTTAATCGTGGTGCGTCACTGGGTCTTTAAGGAAGCAGTTCAAATATCAAACGAGGAACGCGCGTAAGGAGCTGTTAGTGTATAATATAATGTCGTGCGCTTCTTACAAAGATGGTACGTACATTGATTGAGCCATTAAGAAAGACAACGCGTAATGCGCGCGTGTGTGTGTGTGTTTGTGTGCGTGCACGTGCAAAAAATCCAAATCATAAACGCGTGCCATACACCCAACTATACTTATACTCATTCACACAAACAGGCGCTTGTGCGCATTCACTCGTAATGTTTCATGCTGTTGTGACACACTTTGCTGCACGAGATTTTCTTGCACCGCGCATGAAAAGTTGAAGTTACCAATTCTGGCTCTCCAAGCGTCAATAGGTGAAGACGGGGTAAAAAGCCCATGGGCGGGTAAGAAGCCCATGCCAATTATCTCATGAATGAATAAAGAAACTTTCAGTCAAATTTGCCCATGAGACGAATGCTAAACATTAACACTCGTCTCATGGGCAAAATGTGACTGAAATTTGCTTCATTTCATGAGATAATTGGCATGGGCTTCTTACCCGCCCATGGATTTTTTTACCCCGTCTTTCCCTACCAATCATTTCTGGTTGTTTCACGGTAGCATACAACTAGAGCACTGTTGTCGTACCAACCTGAATGTTGTACACACTGTCCAAACACTATTTCTATGGAATGTTGTCGGGACTCACAGGTAACACGAACATGCCTTCGCCATGTTGCGCACGCGCCATTTTATGTGCTTGCCGAAAAACGATTTTCTTCATTGATTTGACTCGTGACTTGTGACTTGAAATGTGAATATTGTCCTGTATTATATTTAATTCTTTTGTTGTGTGTTTTTGTTTGATACAATCTCTCTCTCTCTCTCTCTCTCTCTCTCTCTCTCTCTCTCTCTCTCTCTCTCTCTCTCTCTCTCTCTCTCTCTCTCTCTCTCTCTAGCAATTCATTTCTTGATTCATTCATCGAGGTAGGTTGTCAGATGACGTATTGTTTAACAACAGGACACATTACCTAGTGTACACGAGCGGTGATCCTAATTCCTTCCTTCCTTCCTTCCTTCATCCTTCCATTCCTTCCTTCGTTCCTTCCTTCATCCCTCCATTCCTTCCTTCCTTCGTTCCTTCCTTCCTCCTTTCATTCCTTCCTTCCTTCATCCCTCCATTCCTTCCATTCCTTCATCCCTCCATTCCTTCCTTCCTTCATCCCTCCATTCCTTCCTTCCTTCCTTCCTTCATACGTTCCATTCCTTCCTTCGTTCCTTCCTTCCTCCTTCCATTCCTTCCTTCCTTCATCCCTCCATTCCTTCCTTCCTTCCTTCCTTCCTTCATCCTTCCATTCCTTCCTTCCTTCATCCCTCCATTCCTTCCTTTCGTTCCTTCCTTCCTCCTTCCATTCCTTCCTTCCTTCATCCCTGCATTCCTTCCATTCCTTCCATTCCTTCATCCCTCCATTCCTTCATCCCTCCATTCCTTCCTTCGTTCCTTCCTTCCTCCTTCCATTCCTTCCTTCCTTCATCCTTACATTCCTTCCTTCGTTCCTTCCTTCATCCCTCCATTCCTTCCTTCCTTCGTTCCTTCGTTCCTTCCTTCCTCCTTCCATTCCTTCCTTTCCTTCATCCCTACCATTCCTTCCTTCCTTCATCCGCTCCATTCCTTCCTTCCTTCATCCCTCCATTCCTTCCTTCCTTCATCCCTCCATTCCTTCCTTCGTTCCTTCCTTCCTCCTTCCATTCCTTCCTTCCTTCATCCTTCCATTCCTTCCTTCCTTCATCCTTCCATTCCTTCCTTCGTTCCTTCCTTCATCCTTCCATTCCTTCCTTCCTTCATCCCTCCATTCCTTCCTTCCTTCCTCCTTCCATTCCTTCCTTCCTTCCTTCATCCCTCCATTCCTTCCTTCGTTCCTTCCTTCCTCCTTCCATTCCTTCCTTCCTTCATCCCTTCCATTCCTTCCATTCCTTCCCTTCCTTCATCCCTCCATTCCTTCCTTCCTTCATCCCTCCATTCCTTCCTTCGTTCCTTCCTTCCTTCCATTCCTTCCTTCCTTCATTCCTTCCATTCCTTCCATTCATTCCTTCGTTCCTTCCATTTCATCCCTCCATTCCTTCCTTCCTTCCTTCCTTCGTTCCTTCCTTCCTCCTTCCATTCCTTCCTTCCTTCATCCCTCCATTCCTTCCTTCCTTCATCCCTCCATTCCTTCCATTCCTTCCTTCCTTCATCCTTCCATTCCTTCCTTCCTTCATCCCTCCATTCCTTCCTTCGTTCCTTCCTTCCTCCTTCCATTCCTTCCTTCCTTCATCCTTCCATTCCTTCCTTCCTTCATCCTTCCATTCATTCCTTCGTTCCTTCCTTCCTCCTTCCATTCCTTCCTTCCTTCCTCCTTCCATTCCTTCCTTCCTTCATCCTTCCATTCCTTCCTTCCTTCCTTCCTTCCTTCCTTCCTTCCTTCCTTCCTCCCTCCATTCATTCCTTCGTTCCTTCCTTCATCCTTCCTTCCTTCCTTCCTTCCTCCTTCCATTCCTTCCTTCCTTCCTCCTTCCATTCCTTCCTTCCTTCATCCCTCCATTCATTCCTTCGTTCCTTCCTTCCTCCTTCCATTCCTTCCTTCCTTCATCCTTCCATTCATTCCTTCGTTCCTTCCTTCCTCCTTCCATTCCTTCCTTCCTTCCTCCTTCCATTCCTTCCTTCCTTCATCCTTCCCATCCTTCCTTCCTTCCTTCCTTCCTTCCTCCTTCCATTCCTTCCTTCCTTCATCCCTCCATTCATTCCTTCGTTCCTTCCTTCATCCTTCCATTCCTTCCTTCCTTCCTCCTTCCATTCCTTCCTTCCTTCCTCCTTCCATTCCTTCCTTCCTTCATCCCTCCATTCCTTCCTTCCTTCCTTCATCCCTCCATTCATTCCTTCGTTCCTTCCTTCATCCTTCCATTCCTTCCTTCCTTCCTCCTTCCATTCCTTCCTTCCTTCCTCCTTCCATTCCTTCCTTCCTTCATCCCTCCATTCCTTCCTTCGTTCTTCCTTCCTCCTTCCATTCCTTCCTTCCTTCATCCTTCCATTCCTTCCATTCCTTCCTTCCTTCCTTCCTCCTTCCATTCCTTCCTTCCTTCCTCCCTCCATTCCTTTCCTTCCTTCCTCCTTCCATTCCTTCCATTCCTTCCTTCCTTCATCCCTCCATTCATTCCTTCGTTCCTTCATTCATCCCTCCATTCCTTCCTTCCTTCCTCCTTCCATTCCTTCCTTCCTTCATCCCTCCATTCCTTCCTTCGTTCCTTCCTTCCTCCTTCCATTCCTTCCTTCCTTCATCCCTCCATTCCTTCCATTCCTTCCTTCATTCATTCCTCCATTCCTTCCATTCCTTCCTTCATTCATCCCTCCATTCCTTCCTTCCTTCCTCCTTCCATTCCTTCCCTCCTTCCTCCTTCCATTCCTTCCTTCCTTCATCCCTCCATTCCTTCCTTCGTTCCTTCCTTCCTCCTTCCATTCCTTCCTTCCTTCATCCTTCCATTCCTTCCTTCGTTCCTTCCTTCATCCCTCCATTCCTTCCTTCCTTCCTCCTTCCATTCCTTCCATTCCTTCATTCCCTCCATTCCTTCCTTCGTTCGTTCGTTCCTTCCTTCCTCCTTCCATTCCTTCCTTCCTTCATCCCTCCATTCCTTCCTTCGTTCCTTCCTTCATCCCTCCATTCCTTCCTTCCTTCATCCTTCCATTCCTTCCTTCCTTCATCCCTTCATTCCTTCCTTCGTTCCTTCCTTCATCCTTCCATTCCTTCCTTCGTTCCTTCCTTCATCCTTCCATTCCTTCCTTCGTTCCTTCCTTCATCCTTCCATTCCTTCCTTCCTTCATCCCTCCATTCCTTCCTTCGTTCCTTCCTTCATCCTTCCATTCCTTCCTTCGTTCCTTCCTTCATCCTTCCATTCCTTCCTTCGTTCCTTCCTTCATCCTTCCATTCCTTCCTTCCTTCATCCTTCCATTCCTTCCTTCGTTCCTTCCTTCATCCTTCCATTCCTTCCTTCGTTCCTTCCTTCATCCTTCCATACCTTCCTTCGTTCGTTCCTTCCTTCATCCTTCCATTCCTTCCTTCGTTCCTTCCTTCATCCCTCCATTCCTTCCTTCGTTCCTTCCTTCATCCTTCCATTCCTTCCTTCCTTCATCCTTCCTTCCTTCCTTCCTTCCTTGAGGTACGTTATCAGATGACGTGTTGTTTCAGGGCAGGACACATTACCTAGTGCACACGAGCAGTGGACCTAATTACTTCCTTTCTTTCTTCCTTCCTTCCTTCCTTCCTTCCTTGAGGTACGTTATCAGATGACGTGTTGTTTCAGGGCAGGACACATTACCTAGTGCACACGAGCAGTGGACCTAATTACTTCCTTTCTTTCTTTCTTCCTTCCTTCCTTCCTTCCTTGAGGTAGGTTTGTCAGATGACGTGTTGTTTCAGGGCAGGACACATTACCTAGTGCACACAAGCAGTGGACCTAATTACTTCCTTTCTTTCTTTCTTCCTTCCTTCCTTCCTTCCTTGAGGTAGGTTGTCAGATGACGTGTTGTTTCAGGGCAGGACACATTACCTAGTGCACACAAGCAGTGGACCTAATTACTTCCTTTCTTTCTTTCTTCCTTCCTTCCTTCCTTCCTTGAGGTAGGTTGTCAGATGACGTGTTGTTTCAGGGCAGGACACATTACCTAGTGCACACGGGCGGTTGACCTCATTCCTTCCTTCCTTTGTTCCTTCCTTTCGTCCTTCCTTCACCCCTCCTTTTTTCATTCATTCATTCATCCATTCATTCATTTATTCATTCCTTCCTTCATCCGTCCTTCCTTCCTTCATTAAAGTAGGTTGTCCGATGACGTGTTGTTTCAGGGCAGGACACATTACCTAGTGCGCATGAGCGGTGGACCTACTTCCTTCCTTCCTTCCTTTGTTCCTTCCTTCCTTTCTTCATCCCTCATTTTATTCATTGATTAATTCATCCATCCATTCATTTATTCCTTCCTTCCTTCATCCCTTTTCCCCTCCAACCATCCATCTATCCATTCCTTCCTTCCTTCCTTCCTTGAGGTAGGTTGTCCGATGACGTGTTGTTTCAGGGCAGGACACATTACCTAGTGCGCACGAGCAGTGGACCTCACATCGCGAACACAGGGTAATAGGTCATGCCAAGAAATAGGCTTCCTCGTATCTTGTCTGTCTGCCTGTCTGCCTGCTTGCCTGTCTGCCTGTCTCTCTCTCTCTCTCTCTCTCTCTCTCTCTCTCTCTCTCTCTCTCTCTCTCTCTCTCTCTCTCTCTCTCTTCACTTTCTAACTATCTCTCTCTGTTCTCTCTCTCTCTCTCTCTCTCTCTCTCTCTCTCTCTCTCTCTCTCTCTCTCTCTCTATCTCTCTCTCTCTCTCCCTCTCTCTCTCTCTCTCTCGCTCTCTGTGTGTCTCACTAACTCTCCCTCTCTCTGTCTGTTTCTCTGTCCCTCTGTCTGTGTGTCTGTTTCTCTCTGTCTCTCTCTGTCTGTCTCTGTCTCTCTCCGTCTGTCTATCCCCCCCCCTCTCTCTCTCTTTTTATTTGTGTTTCTCTTGCTCAATATGTATGTCTCCTTATCTCTGTCTTTGTCTGTATCTGTCTGTCTCTGTCTCTCTCCGTCTGTCTGTCCCCCCTCTCTCTCTCTTTTTATTTGTGTTTCTCTTGCTCAATATGTATGTCTCCTTATCTCTGTCTTTGTCTGTATCTGTCTGTCTCTCTGTCTCTCTCTGTCTGTCTGTCCCCCCCCCCTCTCTCTCTGTCTTTTTATTTGTGTTTTTCTCTTGCTCAATATGTATGTCTCCTTATCTCTGTCTTTGTCTGTATCTGTCTGTCTCTGTCTTTCTGTCTGTCTCTTTGTATGTCCTCCCCCCACCCCATCTCTCCCTCTCTCATCCACCCGCTTTCTATCTCGCTTTATTCTGTGAATGTATTAAATGATTATGAATGGTGTGTGCGTAGGTATTCTTTCGTGAAGACGATGGTGAGTGTAACGTCCCATTAGTCATTTTTTTGAAGAGGTAGGCCTGCTTTATATCTGCTTCTGTTCATATGTGGGCATATACAAATTTACTATTTTTCTTTTTTATATTGTTAGATTTTGTTTATTTCGTTGCGGCCAGAATGTTTATATTCTTGTTACGTAAAGTGTGTCGCTTAAATGATATAATTTTATCAGGGATCCTGTATAATGAGAGAGAGAGAGAGAGAGAGAGAGAGAGAGAGAGAGAGAGAGAGAGAGAGAGAGAGAGAGAGAGAGAGAGAGAGAGAGAGAGAGAGAGAGAGAGAGAGAGAGAGAGAGAGAGAGAGAGAGAGAGAGAGAGAGAGAGAGAGAGAGAGAGAGAGAGAGCCGTGTATACGCATGTATTGGTGCATTCCTTCCTGTTGCTTGCTTGTTGATATTTTCATTAGTTTCTGCGAGGGTGAGGTGTTATCAGAGAGTGACAGTGCTGGTGAACGAGGGTGGATGTCTTTGTGAGTGAGAATCATGTTATTTTTGTTACTTTATTTCTTTGCACTGGAATGTTGGTAGTATGACTATCTTGTTGATTGTAATGCATGATTTTAATGTTGATTTTAATGTTGCCTTTGTAAAGCGCATCGAGCATACTACTGTATGGATTTTAGCGCTACATGAAATAAAATGATTATTATCATATTATCATTATTATATTATTATTATTATTATTATAAGGTTGTGTAAAAATATTTCCGTACAAAAATGTATCACCTTGTGCGCACGAGAGGTTTTAGACATCGTACACACAGGGTAATAGGTCTTTGCACAAAGTGTGTGTATGTGTGCGTGTGCGTGCGTGCGTGCGTGTGTGCGTTTCTGTGTGCGTCTGCGTGCGTACGTGCGTGCGTGTGCGTGTGCGTGTGTGTGTGTGTGTGTGTGTGTGTGTG
>CM065701.1:5721947-5731947 GCA_017654935.2 Phymorhynchus buccinoides | reverse complement strand
GTAGGCTAACAATACTTTTTTCATGTTTTCATGTAATGCGCATCGAGTCCTGCTGTGGCAGGAGAATAGCGCTATAAAATAATCACTTTGCAGCAGCAGCAGCAGCAGCAGCAGCAGCAGCAGCAGCAGTAGTAGTAGTAGTAGTAATAGTAGTAGTAGTTGTTGTTGCTGTAGTTGTAGTAGCTGTACTATGTTGCGTCCAATAATAACAGATATGGTAAGAAATGATTTATGCAAGAGTGGAGAGCCTGTGATTAAGAGCAAGTCTGTGTCTGAGGTTTACTTAGATACTGTTTGAAGGGAGCTTTGGCTATGAACAAACATTTCAGACATATTAACATGCAATGGTAGAAAGGATTTCGCGTAGTTAGAGGTTTGCTTTTTGAATTTTTGATTTTATTTAGGGGTGGGTGTGGGTGCTGGGGTGTGTGCTGGGGGGGGGGGGTGGGTGTCGTTTTGTACCATACAATCACATTGAATGAAAGTCAAATCCACGAGTGTATGATTCCACGATTGTGTACTATTTATTGCCCAATGGGCCCCTTTAAAATTAAAAGCTACATTGTAAAACCCGGCAACGTGGAGACTGCAAGAAACGTTTAGGTTCTATTTGGGTTAAAGCCATATGTTTCTGTCTGGGTCTGTCTGTGTGTTTCTTCGCTGTCTGTCTGTCTGCCTGTGTGTCTGTCTGTCTGTCTGCCTGTGTGTCTGTCTGTCTGTCTGTCTTTCCCTCTCTCTTTCGTTCTTTCTTTCGATTTTCTTGCCAAGTAAACAAGCAAAAACACATCGCTGGAAACTGTAAATTGTATTGATCTTTAAAAGATATAAATATCAAGCTTACACATCGTAGGATGAACATGAATGTGTTTGCACAGGACCTCACATAATTATCAATTATCAAATGTTTGAATAACGATTCTTTAAAAATATACCACGTGCTGATATTTACATATTATATGAACAAATATACTAATAATCCATAATCGTTGGCTTCGGAAGCTTGGCACTAAAATACGAATGAATAAAAAAACCAATTGATAATGATTATGACGATGTCATTAGCACATTGATTGGAATGCATATAACAAAATCATGCAAAGCCTATAACAATATTGCCTTCAGAAAAAACGAAAGATATATATACGTTATATCAATCAAATATGAAAACAATAAAGTTTTCCTTCCTTATCCAAGTCATTCAAATTTCGTAATTTTTTATTACGTAACCAATCACACTCACATAATTTATTTTATGCGAAGAAAATCAAACACACACGCACACAGACACACACACACACGCACGCACACACGCACACACTCACTCTCTCTCTCTCTCTCTCTCTCTCTCTCTCTCTCTCTCTCTCTCCATCTCTTCTCTCTCTCTCTCTCTCTCTCACACGCACACACGCACGCACGCTCACGCACGCACGCACGCTCACGCACGCACGCACGCTCACGCACGCACGCACACACGCACGCGCACGCACGCACGCATACACACGCACACGCACACACGCACACACACACACACACACACACACATATTCACACACATTCACACACATTAAAACGACAATACAGGAATTACTTTGCACAGTAATTATAAAGCACTGATATTGTGCGGAACTCTGTCAGCAAGCAGCTAAAACTAACAGAACGTCTACCAGGCTACAAGGGGACTGTGAACTATAACAAGACAAGAAGCTTGTATTAGGTTGACTTCTACCAGGCTACAGGGGGACTGTGAACTATAAAAGACAAGAAGCTTGTATTAGGCTGACTTCTACCAGGCTACAGGGGGACTGTGAACTATAAAAGACAAGAAGCTTGTATTAGGTTGACTTCCACCAGGCTACAGGGGGACTGTGAACTATAAAAGACAAGAAGCTTGTATTAGGTTGACTTCTACCAGGCTACAGGGGGACTGTGAACTATAAAAGACAAGAAGCTTGTATTAGGTTGACTTCTACCAGGCTACAGGGGGACTGTGAACTATAACAAGACAAGAAGCTTGTATTAGATTGACTTCTACCAGGCTACAGGGGGACTGTGAACTATAACAAGACAAGAAGCTTGTATTAGGCTGACTTCTACCAGGCTACAGGGGGACTGTGAACTATAACAAGACAAGAAGCTTGTATTAGATTGACTTCTACCAGGCTACAGGAGGACTGTGAACTATGAAAAGACAAGAAGCTTGTATACTGTGAACTATAACAAGACAAGAAGCTTGTATTAGGCTGACTTCTACCAGGCTACAGGGGGACTGTGAACTATAACAAGACAAGAAGCTTGTATTAGGTTGACTTCCACCAGGCTACAAGGGGACTGCGAACTATAAAAGACAAGAAGCTTGTATTAGGCTGACTTCCACCAGGCTACAAGGGGACTGTGAACTATAACAAGACAAGAAGCTTGTATTAGGTTGACTTCCAATACCAGTTTTCTCTTTGTGAAGACACAATAATATACGGTGGAAAAAAATCAATAACAAAATCCTTGTCTCATAACAGTGGCTATTAACACATGTACATTGCGCTTGGTCTTTTCTAACACGCTATTTTAATTTTGATTCGGTATCAAATGTCTTAAATAATGTTTTGCACATGTTTTTAGCCAGTCATGAAAACGTCTAGCTGTTTAGTAAAAACAAATGTCTACTAGCATTAACATACATGCATGGACTAGAGAACTACTTCTGGCGTTCTGAGCGGCAGAAATGACAAATCAAACTGTTGCCCCCTTATGGAATGTAGTCTCATTTGCAACATCATAAAGCAAAGCTAATGTCAAAATTCGTGTCAAGTAAACCCGAGTTCGAACCTGGGTACAGGGGATGTTTTCCTCTGATTCTACACTAGGCCTTAACGGTCTGAACGTGGAGTCTTTCGGATGAGACGATAAACCGAGGTCCCGTGTGCCCATGCACTTAGCATACGTTAAACCCAGTGGCAACGAAAAAGTTGTCATTTGGTCAAAATTTACCCCCCCCCCCCCCCTCCCTCATCAGTGACAAAAATCGCATGCAAAAAAAAAAAAAAAAAAAAAAAAAAAAAAATGGGGTGGCGCGCCTCTGGCTGCGACGCGCTCTCCAGGTGGGAGCAAACCGAATTTCACAGAGACGCCTCTGTGATTATAAAGTACCTAATACCTAATTATACCTAATAAAATGTCAAAGTCTCAACAACAAAATTATCAAAGAAATCAACTTTCTTGCACAATGGAAAATATATTAAATATTATGCAATGTTGCCAGGGTTCACCAACGAATAAATCTGTGCAGCAAGCTATAGAGGATCTACTATATTAATGTGTACACGTTGTTATGGCTTTTTCTAAACGTAAGGCCAAGGCCTATTTACATGTTTATAAGTGGAGTTCTCCAGGAAGTGGAATCAATCACTGATGATTGACATTATCTTTGCTCCCTCCAGTAACTTCAAAGCATGTCCAGTTCTTTTGTTTGGGTGGGGTGGGGTGGGGAGAGACTGTGATTCATAAAAAAGCAAAGCAACAGAGCCGTAAAATATAGGGTCTAACTTTGAAATCGGCATATAACCACAATAATCAATCTTCATTGAGTTCAAATTCTACGCCAATGCGCTTGTGGGCATCAATTAAAAAAGTATTTCAGCATGTTTACATTGCTTTTAAATATTTTGAGGTTTAGACATGATAAAGACGAATTTTAAAAAAAACTCATCTTTTTTTCTAATGTCCTTGTTTTTGGACCAATCAAAAATCGACGCAGTTTAACCACCATTGCCCTAAATGGTCAACAAATTCAAAGATATTAAGTTCGGATGACGTCAACCCAGCTGTGACGCGGTGGTCGTTTGGTCATCTCGGCCCTGTAGGACGGGTGGAGTTTGGGGTTCGGGTCCGAGGGCCTCCCACTGGTCATCCGGGGTGAGGCACTGCTTCAGCCTCTGAACACAACATGGTAAGATAATAAAAATATGGCATCATGGCATTTGGCATAAATTGGGGGTTAATTTTTCATGATGGTAGCACACACAGAAACACGATTTGGGTTATCTTGTCTAGTTTTTATTTTTATTTGAAGTTTGGCATTCGAGATAGATCATTTGCAGAAATCGGACATAAAAGACATGATTTTGCCTCTTTGTTTCTATTGACTTGATTTTTTTAACAATCAAATGAACAAAGAAATAATTCAAAACTGTTTTTCATGTTGTGGATACTGGTAGAATACTTAAAAATAGACGTAAATATGCCCTAAATAGAAAATTGATATGGGTGTGTGTGCTGTTGAAGTAACTATTTTTGGCTTTTACTCACAAGCATTCTGATCGACTTATGTTGGTTTTCCCCATGCACCATAGTAATTATCACGATGCTACACTCTGACAGTCATAGTGTAAATAACACCACATCACACCAAACAATGAGACGTCTATCCATATTAGCCATAGTACACATCCGCAAAGACCCAACAGATCACGTGTCGAAATCACGGGTTTCACGTGTCTTTCTCTTATAGCTGGTAAGAAATCTTGTATTAAAGACCCACCAGATCAGGTGTCAAAATCACGGGTTTCACGGGGTTTTTCCTGTTATAGCTGGTAAGAAATCTTGTATTAAAGACCCACCAGATCAGGTGTCAAAATCACGGGTTTCACGGGTTTTCCCTCTTATAGCTGGTAATAAATCTTGTTTTGACCAGGTTTGACTCCCATACAAATGCCCCCAAATTCAAAACGAAACATCATTTTAAAGAGCAGCCTCAATTTGAAGTTAGGGGAATTTGTATGTGAGTCACAGCTACCCCCCAAAAAAAAAAAAGAACCAAGGGACTTAATCGTGCTGGGCCAGTGTGTCTTTATGTCCCTTGTTGTTTTCTGGGTCGGTGTGGCCCACATACAGGCTTTCCTCATATTACACGATCGAGGCTGTTCTTTAAAGTGATGTCTCGTTTTCGTGCAGCAGAGAGCCCCTGGCCCTGAGGAGATTCACGCCAGCCACCACAGGGATGGGGAGGAAGGAGATGGTGGCTATCACTACTACCTCACATCGCTCCAAGTCCTGCCACATTCTGCCACATCATTATGAACCACGCCGTGCCACATTACCTGCAACAGAGAGCCCCTGGGCCTGATGAGATTCATGCCAGATAGATATTAAATGGTAGCTAACACCACATCACATCGCTCCAAATCATACCACATTCTGACACCTCATTATGAACCACATCGATCGTGCCACATTACCTGCAGCAGAGAGCCCCTGGCCCTGAGGAGATTCCCGCTAGCCACCACAGGGATGGGCATAAATGAAATGATGGCTATCACTACTACTATCTCACATCGCTCCAAATCATGTCGCATTCTGCCACATCATTATGAACCACACAGTGCCACATTACCTGCAGCAGAGAGCCCCTGGCCCTCAGGAGATTCACGCCAACCACCACAGGGATGGAGAGGAAGGAGATGGCGGTATTATCACTACTACCTCACACCGCTCCAAACCATGCCACATTCTGCCACATCATTATGAACCACACCCACATTACCTGCAGCAGAGAGCCCCTGGCCCTCACATTACCTGCAACAGAGCGCCCCTGGCCCTGGCCCTGAGGAGATTCATGCCAAGAAATGAAATGGTAGCTAACACCACCTCACATCGCTCCAAATCATTTCTGCCACATTATCCACACCATGCCACATTACTTGCAGCAGAGAGCTGGCCCTGAACACCACCTCACATCGCTCCAAATCATACCACATCATTATGAACCACATCGTGCCGCATTACCTGCAGCAGAGAGCCCCTGGCCCTGAGGAGATTCATGCCAGCCACCACAGGGATGGGAATGAAGGAGATGGTGGCTATCATCCATCCTATAGCGGAGGCCAGACCGTCGTAGTGGTATCCCCCGTACACCGGAGGCTGGTAGGTGGCTAAGGTGAACACCAACAGGGCCTGGGGGAAAGTAAGACAATGCAGAAGAATAAGGAGGAAGACGAGGAGGAGGAGGAGAACAAGGACAAGAATTGAATTTGTGGCGAGGTGGTCATCAACTCTTCCAGGAAGCCCACCGCCCATTGCCCTCCAACAAGATCTACTCGACACCTGCATGCTGAGGCGTACCAGCTGCCAGCATGCAGGACTGTGTACCGCCAGCAGTCCTTTCTTCCCTCGGACCATCCACGGTGGAAACCTTACAGACCCCCCACGTCCCGTGTCACATTCCCTCCTATGCTAGGAAGATTTATTAAGATTTCTTACCAGTCATAAGAGGGAAAACACGTGAAAACCGTTATTTTGACACGTGACGTGGGGGTCTTAAAATAAACAGCTGTAACTCCCCTCCCCCCTCGCATCCTACCCCCCATCCCCCTCCTCCTCCCCCCTCCCTCCACACTTTCCCACCTCCCCTCCCCCCCTCCCTCCAACTTTCCCACCTCCCCTCCCAACCCTCTGCTGCCGCCACCCTTGCTACATCCTACCCCCTTTCTGTCCACCCCCCCCCCACCCCCATTCCATACAAGACGTCTTCACCGCCTGACTTCCAGTACTGTTCTTTTCTTCGCAGAACCCTCATTGTAACCCTTTCGCCGCCAGTCATTTTTTCACCAAAAAATACCATTGCACTTATACTGGATAGAGAAAAACTAAATAGTCAGCAATACTAGGAATTCCGCTGTGACATGCCTATCCTTACCTCCCAAAATTAAAAAAAATAGGGTCTTCGGATAACAGGCCATGATTTGATGCTTTTTAGTGACAAATCTTCCAAATCTTCAAAATGATGAAGTTGGGCGTCATAAAGGGCTTCGCACACTAGCGTCAAGATCTCGAGATCGCGGCGATTTTTTGCTGCAAGGCGCAGTTTGATGCGCCGCTTGCGTGTGAGAGATTCGCGGCGCGGCAGGATTTTTGATGCGTAGCTGCGCGATTTTGTGTTGCTCGAGAATAGAACCGGCTCTAATTTTGATGCTCAAGATCGCAGAGATCGTGAAACTAGCCAATCACAACGGACGGAAGGACCATAACTCTGATTGAAGAAAAAAAATGGCAGACTTGCTCGAACCCGAAATAAAGCGTCTGACGCTAGAGTAATCTTTCCTTGCTTTCCAAATAAGGAAGTTCACGCGACAAGAGGCGAAGCGACAATAGTCGTGTGTGAGAACACCACTGCCTCGCTACAATGTGTGCTGTGATGCAGGCGTCAACGCGTCAAGGCGTTGCTCTGAGAAACCATTGACGCCTGATGCTAGTGTGCGAAGGCCTTAATGAAGAAGAAGAAGCAGAAGCAGACCACGACAATTAATTAAGCCAGGCTGTCATCGTGGTATCCTCTGTTCACAGGAGGCTGTTCCGTGGCACTGACAGAGCCTGCAGAAAGATAAGAAGAAAAATATTGAGCAAATCGGATGGGACACGATCTCAAGAGCCTTTTTGTTTTTGCGTTTACCTAGAGTTTTTACCAGACTTACTATTCTTTGAAGTAACACAGTTGTCTAAAACATGGATGAAAAAAGGGAGATAATAAACCCCGGGCGGCTTTAAAGTTCCCTCACCTGAGTTACTTTCCTTTGACCATTAAGGACGCACGTACGCACGTACGTACGTAGGTACATACGTACGTACGCATGCACAGGCATACACACCGACACACACAAAAACAATAGTTCCTCAGTCTTGTTCGGGAACTGAAAAAGAAGGAAAAAAGGTTGAGGAGAAAATAAAAGAAGAAGAGGCAAGAAAAACAAACAGAAAGGAGAGAAGAAGGTGACGGAAGAAGAGAGAACGAGATGAAGAAGAAGGAGAAAAAGAAGACAACAAAACAAGAAGACAGAAGAAGAAGAAGAAGAAGAAGAAGAAGAAGAAGAAGAACAACAACAGACAACAACAGAACAACAAGGAGAAGAAGAAGAACAAGAACAAGAAGAAGAAGAAGAAGAAGAAGAAGAAGAAGAAGAAGAACAACAACAACAACACAACAACAACAACAACAACAACAACAACAACAACAACAACAACAACAAGAAAAAAGAAGAAGAAGAAGAAGAAGAAGAAGAAGAAGAAGAAGAAGAAGAAGAACAACAAGAACAACAACAACAACAACAACAACAACAACAACAACACAACAAAAGAAGAAGAAGAAGAAGAAGAACAAAGAAACAACAACAAAAAACAACAACAACACAACAACAACAAAAACAAAACAAGAAAAGAAAAAAGAAGAAGAAGAAGAAGAAGAAGAAGAACAAGAAGAAGAAGAACAACAACAACAACAACAACAACAACAACACAACAACAAACGTTTCAGGAAATAGCAAGGAGACAGACTATTAGATATAAACGAGTGTTGCCAACACAGCTTGTCTGGCTGAAGCCTCACCGTGAAAAGGAGAGGCAGGACGAAGCACCATAGTATCTTGAAGATCATTGGTGGCTTCCGACCAATCATCAGCTGGATGTCTTCCCCGAACCGGTCGGCCCCTGAAACACCACCCACATAATTTTTTTTATACTAAATTTGCGATTATAATTGTAACAGGCCTAGCACAGTTTAACGGTGTTGCAATAAACAAACACACAAACAAATGCCACACAGCATAGTGACGATGTCTGTGAGTCATGATTCATGTGAAATCCTTTCGTCTAAAAACATAACTCTACTATTTCCGTTCACTATACTCATGCAGACACGAATCCAACAATATGTCCCATACAAAAATATATCTTTATTTTATCAGATTCGTGTACGGTAGACTACAGAGTAAAGTGAACATAACTTAGTAGGATTTCATCAGATTTATTTAGACGGTAAAATTCCACGTCAATCAAGCCTCCCAAATGTCAAAGTCGGATCGTAGTGAATCGAATCGTATACAGTGTAGCTGGCAATTGTGTAGAATCGTAAGTTTCTGTGTGCACGTGGTATTCGTTTATTGACCTACTTGAGCCCCGTTCATCAGCCATTCTTCTGTTTTCTTCTCACCCCTTCATCAAGGGCTACTTTGTAACGTCCGAGCCTTCACGTTGAGTCAATGCGAGTAGAATTAGGAACACGATAGGACTGTTTTGAAGTGCAACACACCTATTAGTATACTCACCGTGTATCCACCCTACAGCCACACACCCATCAGTACCATACTCACCATATATCCACCCTACAGCCACACACCCATTAGTACCATACTCACCATATATCCACCCTACAGCCACACACCCATCAGTATAGTATATCCATACTCCACCCCATATATCCATATATCCTACTACAGCCACACACCCATCAGTACCATATCCACCCTACAGCCACACACCCATCATATCATACTCCTACAGCCACCCTACAGCCACACACCATCAGTACCATACTCACCATATATCCACCCTACAGCCACACACCCATCAGTACCATACTCACCATATATCCACCCTACAGCCACACACCCAATAGTACCATACTCACCATATATCCACCCTACAGCCACACACCCATCAGTACCATACTCACCATATATCCACCCTACACCCTACCACACACCCATCAGTACCATACTCACCATATATCCACCCTACAGCCACACACCCCATCAGTACCATACTCACCATATATCCACCCTACAGCCACACACCCAATAGTACCATACTCACCATATATCCACCCTACAGCCACACACCCATCAGTACCATACTCACCATATATCCACCCTACAGCCACACACCCATCAGTACCATACTCACCATATATCCACCCTACAGCCACACACCCATAGTACCATACTCACCATATATCCACCCTACAGCCACACACCCATCAGTACCATACTCACCATATATCACCCTACAGCCACACACCCATCAGTACCATACTCACTTTATATCCACCCTACAGCGTGTAGCTATATCCACCCTACAGCCACACACCCATGTACATACTCACCATATATCCACCCTACAGCCACACACCCATCAGTACCATACTCACGTATATTCCGCCCTGAAATGCCACACACCC
>CM065701.1:5709447-5719447 GCA_017654935.2 Phymorhynchus buccinoides | reverse complement strand
ACTTTGCTCTGGTTTCCTAGAAATCAAACCGTCAAAACGGCGATTCCTCTTTGGCGGAGTTGCCGGAGAGAGAAGCCATTTTGGACGGGGTGGGTGGAGGCCACTCAAGAGGGGTTGAAACTTTTTCTTCTTTGTAGTGCAGTAAAAAAAAACATGGAACTATTTCCTTTGTTGTGAGCAAAACTCTTTTTGGTAAACTGTACAATTTTGTTTTCGAAAGGCTTGTTTTGTGGAAATGTCGTGCAAGCGATTTGGTCTGACTCAGGCGGCCATTAGAAAAGAAGGAATCCGACTTCCAGCACCTCCGACTATCAGGAATCGCCGATTTGACGGTTTGATTTCTAGGAAACCAGAGCAAAGTGAGTGTTACGATCTCTGTAAAAGGGTGTTTTCCTTGGTGATCTCGACGTGTTTCTTGCAAAAACCTATCCGTCAGGGTGTCCTTTTAAGCCTAGATGATGATGATGATGATGATGACAATGACCATGATGATGATGATGATGACAATGACCATGATGATGATGATGATGATGACCATGATGATGATGATGATGATGATGATGACGACGATGACTATGATGCTGACTAATCACCCGAGGAGACGACCTGGTCCACCCGCTGACCAGACTGGTGAGCCAGATAGCCCAGCACGGAGAAGACGGCGAAGCCCGCGTAGATACTGGTCCCCTCCCCCACCATGGTGATCAGCACACTGTCCCTGAAGGAACAAACAACAACATAATTATATGATGATTATACATGTTTGGAACTAAATAGCAATCACCCCAGTCAAAGCATTCCTTCCTGAAGTAGTTGGTATTTGGTATATATTCTAGTCATACAGAAACATATCTCTGTGAAATTCGGGTTGCTCCCCACCCCCACCCGGAGAACGCGTCGCCGCAAGCGCAGAGCCACCCATTTTTTTAATTAAAAAAATGTTGGGGGGTCAGAGTGAGCACGAGGGAGTGGGAATTTGGGAAACCTAGCTATCAGTTTGGTCATACCAGGCAGCGAGATGTCTCCCTGCTCTTGTGGTCTCCTCACACACTGCGACCAGATTTGGACGGAAATGGTCGTGAGCTCTCTACGACTGAGGTTGGACTGTGTGAGGACCAGGTCGCGTGAAAATGCCAGTCGTGCGAATTTCCCTACGATCGTCGGAGGCAACTGACTCCTGCAGCATTTCTGAACGACAGTCGTAGGCAATCAGCCTATGAGAAACGTCTCCACACTAACCCACTTCAAGCAGACGACACACATTCACGACAATGGAAGCAAATTTGAATGGACAAGGTGTTGGTGATTTTCTGGGCCTATTATAGAACAATACAGAAAAGCACACAGCTATCTTTGACTTTATTTTAATCGGAATATAACTTGCAATGGAATTTTACATTCGAAAGAGACCAAAGGCGTCGGCGTTTTACGTAGACATGCTCGTTTTTCACTACGAAGAAGCCACTCTGATCCCGTTATCAAAATCAGCTAGGCATAGGCCTATTTCGAAATGGTGTGTTGTGGTAGGCTTGAAAGAGAACCCCAGTCACTTTAAATTGTCTGTTCTTCTGACTGTATGAACGGTCCGTATGATCAGTATACTATAGTAGTGCCAAGTCAAGTAAACTATTGATCTACCAAGGCCTATCTTGATTTGGTCATTGAAGATCGCAAGTTGCCGGTGCTTTTGATGTAGGCCTAGCCGCTTTAGGCCTAGAGATATGAATAAAATGCACACATAGTCCCATCATATGTCACATAGTCTAAACACACACACACACGCGCGCGCGCACAAACACACATACTGGTACAAACATGTCACATAGTCTACACACACACATATACTGGTACAAACATGTCACATAGTCTAAACACACACACACACGCGCGCGCGCGCGCGCACACATACACACATACTGGTACAAACATGTCACATAGTCTACACACACACACACACACACACACACACACTCACACTAGTACAAACATATGTCACATGCGTGTGCGTGCACACACATAGGCACAAGCATGCACGTGTGCGCTGTTTCAGTTGTTACATTTTTCTGTTATATTCTTGTCTATAACCAGGGGTAGGGATGGGGGCAGCGGGGTGGTGTGAGGGGTGGAGGGTTGATAATAAGGTGATCATACTAGAGCGTTAAGGCGCTAGATCACCAGCCGCGTGGCAATATTTTCGGCTGCGGTGCTTCACCTCGCAGCTGGTAACGAACCTGACCTTGACCTAACGATGGTAGGCCTATATGATTGGTGTGTGCTATGCCACAAGAGAGAGTGTGAATAATTTAAGCAGTTACAGTAATACATTGTGCAAGATTATACCATGTGTGCCCCTGCAAAAAAAGAAGAAAACGCGCTCTTCAGATGGGGTGTCACGAGTTTGTGACATTGTTCTTCTGAACAGACAGAGAAAGGCACAGTCTACCACTCGATCGCAAAGGACCCCGAGATCTTTCTCCTTCTTTGAACCTAATCGAGACAACCTACTTGTGAAATCCGTGCAACCCGTGTTAGCTCTGACCTCTCGCGAGACTCCACATTCAACTGGCGACTTCATGAGTTTTATACCGGTCAAACGTCACTCCATATTTTTCCTTCAGTTAAGCAACATCGCTTCATCGCTTCATCCTTTCTCCTTTTCATCGTTCTGTCCACCTACGGCCGCCCAGTGCTGAGGTGTGGTGAGGGCCACGTCCCTGAAGGATCCTGTTATCAATTGTTTATCCTGCACGAGTCCTAGACGTGGGGATAGCGAAGCTGTAGAGCTTCGGCTGACATCGTTTCTTCTCTTCATCCTCATCGCCATCTTCACCCCTTTTTATTTGGTTCCTCATTGTCCTCCCTTCCCCGTCATCGTCCCTGGCGTTCACTGGAGTCCTGGAAGAAAGCTGTGGCCGGTCCGGAACCCCTTCCACCTGCTCGCGCTTACCCCGAGCCCTTGGCGAGACCAGAGCTGCGACTGTCTTGTGGGGAGGATTCTTCTTCTTCATTCCGCCACTTGGAAGTTTGGTCAGTAGCTGCATAAAATTAGTATTAATCCCGTTAAAACTCGTACAACAACGCGCGCGTAACAATGTAGAATAGCTAGTTATAGGTTTGCTAACATGTATATTTGTGTGCGTTTTCTTTGGTTCATTTTTCTTATTATTTTCTTGATTTTTGCATAAGGGGCTAAGGAACTGACTGGCTGGGTCATGACTTGTCAGTTGGATAGGTTTTTGCCGGTCGTAGAATTTGGTACTTGAACTCGGCACATATTTTTGAATCAATGTTTTGGCTCGCCATTGTGTGTTTAGGCCGTGCAAATCGTTTTTCGGTGCAAAGCGTATTTGAGTTCACAGAGATTCAGAATCCTAAATGCGTGCACGCGCGCGCATTATTCCTTGTTGCGGTAGTATATGTTTAGCCTCGCGGCCTATGTTTAGCCTCGCGGCCTATGTTTAGCCTCGCGGCCTGCGCGTATATGTTTAGCCTCGCGACCTATGTTTAGCCTCGCGGTCATCGTCCTAGCTTAATTAGGTATTAAGAGACTCTGCGGAGAGCTGGATAACAGAGGGTTATTCCAGTCGCGCTTCTAGCTATGCTGATAGGAGCTTTGTAAAGCGTTCATCCCCGTTTCTGTTTTTATTTTTGAGAGAAAGTGTAATTAGTGTTTTCAAGGCTTTTTGACCTTTTGAAGTACATTGTGAATGCCATTTTGGGGAAATACATTCTTTGCCTGTAGTTCGTCCGCCTTCTGGAAGAAATGATAATGAAGGGACATATTTTTGGTGGTGAAGTTCTATGTGATATTTTCAGAAGAATTTAAGTGTCCATTCTTGTACCTGAAAAGCTGTGAAATTTTCAGAAGAATGTAATTGTTAATTTTTGTATTTGAAAGGCTAGAATTTTCTAAATGTATGAAAGCCTTGTTGTTCCAGAAAAAAGTGAAACCTTTTAGTTAATCCTTTTTGATGAAATATTACCCCTAGACTGAGTCGTGTGAAAAGGATTGTAAAGAAAGTGTTTTTCAGCGTTTTGGGGTTCTTGGAGAGAACCAAGTTTAAAGAGGGTGGGTTTTTACATCCCTGAAGAGGACTGTTGGGGAATTAGTTTTTGGGTAAACACAAAACTGTTGTTACTCTGGGTGTTCAAAACTAGGTTTTTGTTTTGGTTTTTCATACAGTCCTGACTCCTGACTGCTGAGGAAGATCCTGACCACTGAGCCTGCCCTGAGCCTGAGCCTGATCCTGATCCTGATCCTGATCCTGATCCTGATCCTGATCCTGATCCTGATCCCGGTATCCTGATCCTGAGGTTGAGCCTGAGCCTGAACCTGACCTGACCTGTTGCTGCCTGGTTGACCGCCCGGTCAACCGCTTTGTTCTCCGTTTCCGGCTGTGGGAGGCCGCCCGCCTTTCTGTCTGGCCCCGTGTTAGGCCCGATCTGTCGGCCTGTCTGTGCGTTCGGGCCAGGCTTCGACGTTCCTGTTGAGGAGTCTGGGGGCGACCTCTGCCGTCTCTCTTCTTTTGTTTCTGCTTACAAACTCTCTTTTAGTTATTCAGTTAAGTTGCCGGCTTTAGTTTATTCTTTGGACAAACTTTTGAATGCCATGTACACTACTCACAAAAAGTTAAGGATCACTATGAGAAAACAGGTGCGCAATAAACTCCGTTCGCTCCTGTTATTTTTTTCTCAGTCAAGCCAAATTGTTATGAATTCTTGTTCAGCTGTAAGTGGGCGATGTTGTGTTAGTGGAAACATTGCACGTGATTCTCTATTACTGAGCTTGGCAGCAAAAGAAAAAGCGGAAACTTGCGAAAAAGGACCTTGTTTTGGATCGTTCTGCATGAACACATTGCACAAGCCAGATGGAAAAACCATTATGCACGTGCAAGCACTGCTGTTTATGTGTGAGATGCTGTCTCTTGCTTGGCTTTATAAGAAGACATACCACCAGTATTAGGCCTGATTTGACAATGCCTCCACGACGAAAATTGAGCGAGTTGGATAGGGGACGAGCTGTTGCATGGTTCCAAGATGGTGTTCCCAAGCGAGAAGTGGCCAGGCGACTTCAGGTGTCCATCTCGGTCATTGTCAGACTGATTCAACGCTTCACAGCCACTGGGAGGGTCCATGAAAGACGCAGATCTGGTCGACCGAAGAAGACAACTCCACGTGAAGATCGTCTCATTGAACAAGCCCTGCAGACAAGAACAGCCTCTTCCAGCATCATTCGAAGGCAGCTGAGGGTGGCTACTAACATCAACATCAGCCAGCAGACCATACGGAACCGCCTTCATGGGTTTAACCTCCGTTCTCGTCGCCCAGCTGTACGGCCACGCTTAACTCCAGCCCATAGGGCAGCACGCCGCGCCTTCTGCAGACGTCACGTGAGGTGGACACGTCAGCAATGGTCCCAGGTCCTGTTCAGTGATGAATCACGCTTCACCCTGAACCACAACGACGGCCGACTGAGGGTCTGGAGGCGCCCAGGGGAACGCTTTATTGACGCCACTGTCCAAAGAAAAGGTGGCCTTTGGTGGAGGTTCTGTAATGGTCTGGGGGGCCTTCAGCCTTCACCACAGAACACCCTTGTATCATGTACAGGGTAACCTGACTGGCCTCCGATACCGGGATGAGATCCTTCGACCGCTGGCTGTGCCTACACTGCAGCAGATGGGACCGCCGGCTGTCTACCAGGATGACAAAAACTGCCCCCACAGGGCAAGGGTGGTCAACGACTTCCTGCAGCAGTCTGGAGTCAACAGAATGGAGTGGCCAGCATGCAGTCCCGATCCTCAACCCGATTGAGAACCTCTGGGATGAGCTGGATCGCAAAGTGAGGAGCAACCACCCCCCTCCCAGGGATGCCCAGCACCTCTACCAGATGCTGCAGGCTGAGTGGCAGGCGCTTCCACAGAGGATCTTCACCACCCTGGTCAACTCCATGAGGACTCGCTGCGTCGAGTGCCAGAACAGCCATGGCGGATACACGCATTACTGAACTTTTGGGAGCATCAGAATGCCCTGTCTTGTGATTTCAATGACTTTGGGAAATCAAATTTCGATACGTACCCACTTTGATCAAATGTACAGACCAAACGATTGCTCGAAATTGAAGGCAATTGTGTATCGTTATCACTAAAGCATTGAATTAAATGTTGGCCAAAATTCAAAACATTGGCTTTCTTATTTGGAAAGTTATGAATTAGTTTGCAAGTGATCCTTAACTTTTTGTGGATAGCTTATATTGTGTAGATAATTTGTTAAACATTGAGTGTATTGAATTGTGTAAGTGTGTGTGTGTGCTTGCTTATAATAAATAGTCTTGTTTTGTATTGTACTTCTGGTGTGCGCGTGTGCCTTCTCCTGCGAGTTTGTCTGTCTGGGCGTGCGAGACTCTCCTCGGGGTTCGCGATTTCCCTCTCCCGATCTCTGATCAGGATCGAGCGGGGGATTTCGTGACATCTTGGGCTCGTCCGGGATTGTCTCGCATCTGTCCCAGGCCGGCAGGTTCGCTGGGATAAGGCAGTGAATGTTTGGGGTGTGAATGTAAGGGTGGTTGGTTGGGAGACCGTGTAGAGGCAAGGCGGTCCGATTTTCCCTCATTGCTTAGGTCTTTTGGCCGGTTGAGTGGAAAATTTGTTGTGTTCGTTTTGTTTACTTGTTTGTCGGAGAGCGTGTGAAATATAGTTATTTAAGACCACTTATAGTTTTCTTTGTGTGAGTTTTGAGCGCACACGCGTTTATAAAACAAACTGAGATAAAGTTTGTTTAGGGTTTTTCTTAGTTTGTTTTGGGAATAGGGGGTTAAAAGAGGGGATTAGTTAGGAATAAAGGGGGGAAAGAACTGGGGAAAAGAAATAGTTCTAGTTCCTTCAACAACAAAAAAGATCTCGACTGGTTGAGCTTTGGCTTGTTCAGTCTGAGAAATGATTCCCTCCCTTGACACACTAGTTTGCATGCATTGACTGAGTGCTGGTGTGTGTTAGTCTTATTTAAAAATTCATTAATGTGTTGTTGTTTTTTGTGTTCATATATATGTACGCGCGTATTTAATTAGCAAACTAAACCCGGACTATTCACTTGGAACTATTATCGTGTCTGTGACTGGTTCTATTTTGCAAGACAATTCTTGGTTTTGATGCATTGTAGTTGATTTGCACTGAATTGCTGTGTTCCGTGCATTGGATTGTGTCTTGCATTGAGTTACCATTTTTTATGCCATCGCTTGGTTATTTGTTGAGTTGCATGTGAACCTGTGCGCGCACGCGTTTATGCTTAGTGTAGCTTGTGCTATAGAGTAAACTTGCTGGGATAAACCGGAACGTTTTTGTGTAACACAAACCGTAGTTTTTTATAACGCTTTCAAACACTGGGGTGTGTTCATAGCTACATCGTGTTGTTAGTTTTACCACAGAAAGTTACCGCAGGAAGTTACTGTGCGCTGTTTGGCCGTTGAGGTAGTTCGTGCGACCGCCTCCCGTGGTGCGCAATAGGGTTTTTGTGCAAACGTGGTTGTTGTCCACGCGGGTCGTTTAGTCGCAGAAGCGTTCTACGCTGTGTAAATTAGCGCAATAGTGGTTAGTGTGGTAAAGCTTTATGCGGAGTAGTTTAGTTAGTGTTTGGTTTAGTGTGGTTTAATTCGACGTAGTTTGTGGGATTTCCTGCGCGCATTAGTGTGTGTTACTGCGATTCATCGTCTTCGTTACATAACCGTTAGTGTTGAGAAAAAAAAGATGGCAAGTCACGAGTATGATTTAAGGTCGCGCAGTGGGGCTATGTGGGACCTGTCGACGGATCCTTCTGTACCGACTACGCCCTCAGCTGTTTCTACCTCCGTCGTTACTACCGTTGTGCCCTCACCCCCATCTTCTTCCATGACTTCTGTGGCTACGGCCATGCACACTCCGGTCGTCCATGCTGCAGTTGACCATGGAGGAGCACGGTCTAGGGTTGGACCAGTTTCGACTCCCCTTAGCCTAGGTCGTGGTAGGGGAATCTTTCTTAAGTCAGGTGCCATGACAGAGGAGAAGCCTGGAGAGCACCATCCTTCCTCGAAAGGAAACAGCGAGTTTTCCATGTTCATGGCTGCCATGGCTCAGATGGAGCAGCAAAGAAGGGAAGAGATGGCTGAGGTTGAACAGCTTAGAAGAGAGGAAAAAGAAGAGCAGGAAAGACTTAGGAAGGAGGAAGAGGAAAAGAAAGAACAACGAAGGAAGGAGGAAGAGGAAAAGAAAGAACAGCTTAGAAGGGAGGAAAAAGAAGAGCAGGAAAGACTTAGGAGAGAGGAGCGAGCTGAACAGAAGGAGGAAGAGGAAAAGAAAGAACAGCTTAGAAAGGAAAAAGAAGAGCGAAGACTTAGAGAGAGGAGCGAGCTGAACAGAAGGAGGAAGAAGAAAGGAAAGAACAGCGATGGAGAGAGGAAATGAAGCTGGAGAGGGAACTAAGAAGAGAGGAAAGAGAAGAGAAAGAACGCAGGTGGAGAGAAGAGAAAGAGGAACGTGAGGCGATTCGCCAAGAGGAAGTGAGAAGGAGAGAAAAGCTGGAACAAGGACGTGAGTCAGGAAGCAGGTCTAAGGTGTCGACCCCTGTACTCAAGCTTCCAGAACTGAAACCCGGCGAAGATATTGACTTGTTCCTAGAACATTTCGAGAAAATGGCTAAGATCTACCTCTTAACAGATGATGAGAAACTCATCCATCTGTCATCTTCCCTCACCGGCAAAGCCAAGGAAGCCTGTTTCAAGATGGGAGAGGACGAGACCTATGATAATTTACAGAAGGTTCTTCGTCAACAGTTTCGCCTTTCGCCTGAGACCTATCGCCGGAAGTTCCGCAATAGTAAGAAGGAGTCCAGTGAAACTTTCTACCAGTTTGGGACAAGGCTTCGTCAGGCACTGAAGCACTGGGAAGAGCTCTCTGAGGCCGAGCTGAAGGATTTAATCCTCATTGAGCAACTCTACAACACCGTGTCCCCTGAGCTCCGAATACGGATGAGTGAGAAGAAGCCGACTACCTTCGACGCTGCCATCGAGATCGCAGAGACTTACTCGGAGGCTAGGAGAACTGTCGCCTCCAGGGGATCTGCCAAAGATAGTCATACACCTGACTCCACTCCTCTCCAGGAAACTACTCCTCCGTCTCCAACCAAATCACCGACAAAGAACCAAAAGGTGTGTTTCCACTGCCGGACCCTAGGGCATATTAGGAGGTTCTGTCCCGAGTTGCGGAGACCATCTTTCCAGAATAGCGGTTCGCAGGATGGGAAGGCCTCCGGAAGTTGGAAAGCCCTTAGCCAGTTTGCTTCTTCACCATGCAGGGAAGGATGTCCTGTCTTCCCCTCCAGAGTGGCTGGAAAAGTTGTTGACAGCGTCAGAGACACCGGCGCTACGGCCATTTTCGTGGACGAAGAGCTCGTACCATCTGGGGCGCCCAGAGGACCGGTGTGCGAAGTGTCAGGAGTTGAAGCCCAATTTGTGTGTCGTCGCCCTACCTACTTGGTCGAGATGTGCACCCCTTACTTCGAAGGCAAGGTATGGGCAGTGGCCCTTAAGCAACCGGCGTGTTCATTGCTGTTGGGGAATACTGTGTGCTTCGAGGATGGGACGGAGCAGACTCTAGCGTCTATTCTGCCCGAGAAGGTCTACGTGGGCGCAGTCACTCGCGCCATGGCCAAGAAGGTGGACGAACTCCAACCCATTGTCCGGCCAGGACTGGAAGTGTTTGTGGAGGAAGTGACACCACAAGTGCCCCGCAGACCTCAGTCGCAGGACAGCCGGCTGGATAGGGTGACGGAGTTAGTGGACGCTGAACCTAGGGCTACCAAGACCAGCTCTATCTCATTTGAGGAAGAGAAAGGGATACTCTGCCGCCACCATCAGAACGACCGCACTGGTGCCAAGCGAGTTGTTGAACCACCACCGGTGCAGAAAGTGGCTCATGACGCACCCATGGCTGGACACATGAGCACCCGCCGGACTCAAGAGAGGGTACAGCAG
>CM065701.1:5697611-5708947 GCA_017654935.2 Phymorhynchus buccinoides | reverse complement strand
GATATCTGAAGAGTATCTCCCATCGCGGCTTGTGAGAACGATTCAGGAGGTGCGCCGACTACCCTATTATCTCGGATGATGATTACGCTGCTGCTGCTGCTGCTGCTGATGATGATGATGATTATACTGCTGATGCTGCTGCTGATTATGATGATGACGATGATGATGATGAGATGATGCATGATGATGATGTACGAGATGTTGCAGACACAAGTCTCCAGATGTCCACTTGGTCTCTATGATAAAGGGGGACATAGTGTGTATCGGCCATAGCTCAGGACGTTGTCGTCATCTTCGTCTTTCTGGCACTCTTCAAGGGAATCAAGACTTCGGGAAAGGTAGGAAACGTCATATCAAAAATATGTAAGTTATCCCATAGTCAACCCGTGTCAAGTTTTCGTGAATATGTACGCTGTTTGCACCCAATTTATTTACTATCGCCACCACCATCACCACATCTACCACCATCATCACCACATCACGAATAAAATCAAAGCATAATCATGGACATTCTATGGCAGTCTGTGCCTTCTCTCATGTTAAAGCGATGTGGACCCTGACGGATTAGTTTTTGCAAGGAGCACGTCGAGATCACAAGAAAGACAGCTTTTCATGGATTGGAACACTCACTTTGCTTTGGTTTCTTAAAAATCAAACCGTCAAAACAGCGATTCGTCCTTCGCGGAGATGCTGGAGAGAGAAGCCATATTGGATGGGGTGGATGGAGGCCAATCCCATGTGGTTGAAGCTTTTTTCTTTCTTTTTTTTGTAGTGCAGTAAAACAACAAATGGAGCTATTTCCTTTGTTGTGAGCCAAACTCCTTTAGATAAACTATATAAGTTAAAAAATAAATAAATAAAAACGAGTGTATTATCGAAACATTTCGTGCAAACGAACTCGAACTCGAAATTTTAATGAGGATAAACTGAGTAAGCAGAAATAGCTTATTTTCATCAGGTCCTCTAAAATAATGACATATGAAGTGAAATAAACAAATACATAAATTACAAAACAAAACTCAAATGGTTCAAAAGAAAACAATGTAACAATCAAATGTAACAAATTCCAAGAACAAGGACAACATGAAATATAAATCAACATTCTCACAATTCCTTTCACACACACATAAATCATAGTTAGACAAGTAATCAATTGACAAGTTTACAATATCAGATAATAGGAGCATAATCTACATGCATGCGCATTTACTAGAATAATGACATACACAATAGATAAGTTTAGAAAAAGAGAAGAAATGAGCTGCTATAACCTTTCGAATAAACATTTATTAAAGCATCTTTTAAATGACAGCAATGTGCTTTTAGTTTTTATGCACTCGGGGATTTCATTCCACAACCGTCCACCTGAGTATGTTAACGATAACACAAATAAGTCTGTTATAGGTCGGGGGAAGAGTATGGTTTCTTTATTCCGCACCTGAGTTACAGGAAACCTGTTACATAAATAAGGAGGTGCGAGTCCATTAAAAATTTTATACATAAATACACCATTATCAAATTGGCATTTGGAGTGGAACGGAAGTATGTTAACAATTTTATAATCAGAAATTTGTAGTGTTGATGATTTAAGAAGAATTCGCTTAATTGCACGTTTATATATACTTTCTAAAAGTCTTAGACAGTTGTTGCTTGCTTGATCCCAAGAAGTTGAAACATAAATAATGTCAGACTGAACACATGCATGAAAGAAGAGTTTTATGACAGATAGGAGTTCAAGTGAGATATCAGTATAAGAGCTGGATATATGGTTTAGTTGACAATATTCTTTTTGATAACTTTACGAGTGAGAATATAGATGCATGGTGACGGACACAAGAGACAAGATTGTGTGTCCAACGCCCCATGCACCAAGTATAGTATGCGTAAGTGATCCACTGTCCTTCTACATATAAAGCCTGTGACTAGGATACTTTATTTTTTGGTAAATCAGACTTTTATGTTCTGTTCACTTTTGTCTTGTGGTGATTAGCATAAGCTTTGATTTTTTTAGGATGAAGGACCATGTGAGTTATAGCTTAGTCCATGTCACTAAGCTATTCACGTTATTTTGTAAGTTGGTAAGTACTAGAGTCAGCAGTTGTGAGAGAGTCGAGTAGAGGAGTATCATCGGCAAGAGTTCAGAGAGAGAGAAGATGTGTGAAGATGAGAGATTGAGATAGATAGTAAAGAGCATGAGACCCAAGACTGAGCCCTGAGAGAGAGGAGACTTTACTGAGATTAGAGATGATGATTTAGAGTCCCGAGAGACCAATTACCGCCTGAGAGAGAGAACAGATGTCATGAGAGAGAGAGAGAGTGTTGAGGAGTGAGATAGAGTTAGCTTTCTAGAGAATTGAGTAGACATGACGAAGAGAGATGAGAGACATGAGAGAGAGATGTACGAGAATCAGATGAGAAGAGAGCGAGAGTCGATGAGAGAGTGAGAGACGACAGAGATCAGAGAGATGTAGCAGCAAGAGAGTAGAGTACACAAGAAGTTGAGACAAAAAGAGAGAGTAGAGACAGAGAGAGATAGTAAGAAGAGGAACAGAGAGAGAGCAGAGAGAACGAGAGTAGAGAGAGAGTTACAATTGTTTGTTGTGTTGTGTGTGTGTGTGTGTGTGTGTGTTTTTGTTGTTTTTGTGGTGTGTGTTCTGATGTGTGTTGTGTATGTGTGTGTGTGTCTGTCGTAGAGTAGCGCTTGCTTGTTATTTTTTATTTGTGTGAGTGCCATACCTCAGGAGAGAGGAGAGCTGACGATAATAAGGAAACTGATATTACTTCTGTCAGAACTATAACGGGGAGCAATCGGCAAAGCGAGGTTTTACCACATTAAGCTTCTTCTTCTTTACACTAATTTGGGGCTTATTATCTCAATGCGTCAGCAGCAATTGCCAGGATTTGATGAATGTGGATATCCCTTTGATCTCCACCGATAGTGAGTTCAGAGAGAGAGAGAGAGAGAGAGAGAGAGAGAGAGAGAGAGAGAGAGAGAGAGAGAGAGAGAGAGAGAGAGAGAGTGAGAGAGAGAGATCTGAGAGAGAGAGAGAGAGAGAGAGTGAGAGAGAGAGAGAGAGAGAGAGAGGGAGAGAGAGACAGAGAGAGAGAGAGAGGAGATAGAGAGAGAGAGAGAGAGAGAGAGAGAGAGGAGAGAGAGAGAGAGAGAGAGAGAGAGGAGAGAGAGTGAGAGAGAGAGAGAGTGAGAGAGAGAGAGAGAGAGTGGAGTGAGAGAGAGAGAGAGAGTGAGAGAGAGAGATGAGAGAGAGAGAGAGAGAGAGAGGAGAGAGAGAGAGTGAGAGAGTGAGAGAGTGAGAGATCGGAGAGAGCGAGAGAGAGAGAGAGAGAGAGAGAGAGAGGAGAGGTGAGAGAGAGAGAGAGAGAGAGAGGGAGCGAGGGAGAGAGAGAGAGAGAGCGAGATAGAGACAGAGAGAGAGAGATTCGGATTCGGAAGGTTTAATGAACCAGGCCATGATGCCCATGTCATGGGGATGGGGATTACAATAGGGAAGAATAAAAGATAGCAATAAATATGAATGACACAAATAAATGATAACTCAATTAAATAGTCGAGAGAGAGAGAGAGAGAGGAGAGACGAGAGAGAGAGAGAGAGAGAGAGAGAGAGAGAGAGAGAGAGAGAGAGAGAGAGAGAGAGAGAGAGAGAGAGAAATACGAAATACGAATGTTTTATTGAGGGTAAAAAGGATAAGCTACAATAGCTTCCTTGCACCTGGCCCTCTCACTCACACACTCACGCCATGCATCGGGCAATAAAAAATTGATATAAAAACAATCAAGTCAAGAAAATGAAACAAACATTGGCACATGAAATAATTGATAGAGAATCAAATTGGGACATTAAACAGATATACATAGAGACATAACAGATTTACAAGAATCTTGGCATAAGTTGATATTTGTAGTAAGACTCATTAACATAACTGATGGACAAGATTGTCCATTATGTACTTGTGATAAGATTTGCGAAAGGAAGATACGCTAGTTTTATTTTTGAAATGATCAGGGATGTCGTTCCAGTTTACCACCTGAGTATGTAAGGGATGCTTTATGTAGATCTGTTCTGGGGCGGGGCATTATTAAATTGGTTTTGCTTCGAATTGCATGGACTTTAAATTTAGTAATAAGATATTTATGATCTTGTACATAAGGGTACCTTTGCTTAGTAGACATTTCAAATCAAATGGTAGAATGTTGAGTTCTTTATAGTCAATGGTTTCAAGGGAGGACGATTTAAGGAGTATGAGTTTAAGAGAACGTTTATATAATCTTTCAACGTGTTTGAGTGTGTTTTTACTAGCTGAATCCCAACATGTTGATGCATAATCAATGTCAGGCTGAATATAGGCATGGAACAAAAGTTTACGGGTATGTTGATCCAAAAAGTGCTTTATTCTATTGAGCTGGAATACTTTTTTTGATATTTTCTTGGCCAGTATTTGCATGTGTTTTGACCATGATAAGTCAATGTTAATGAATAGGCCGAGCAATTTGTGTGAAGTAACATCTTCTAGAGACTTTTCATAGATAGTTGGTGTACTTCATTGATTTTTAAAGTTTTGCCTCTTTTGTCTTGTTGTGATTAACATGAATTTATATTCTTTGGGGTGTAATGCCATATGATTTTGCTCTGACCAGTCAACTAAATTATTAATGTCACTCTGCTATTCAGAACAGATTGAGTCAGCATTATAATCGTTTTTATGGATTGTGGTGTCTTCTGCAAAAAGTTCCCACGGTGAAGTAAGATGAAGCGGGAGGTCATTTATATACATGGTGAAGAGTATAGGTCCTAAGACAGAGCCTTGGGGAACTCCATAATAGACCGATTGCAATGAAGATGTAATAATATCTTTGGAGACGGTTTGTCGTCTGTCAGATAGAAAGAACGGAACGAGGGCGATAGAATCTTGGGTTAAACCGTACAATGATAGGTTTTTTTAATAGAAGGGCATGGTCAATAACATCAAAGGCTTTAGCAAAGTCAACGAAAATAGCACCGGTGAGAAGGTCATTGTTAATATTAGAATGCCACTGTTCGACTAGATTAGTGAGTACTGTTTGGCAGGAATGATTTTTTCGAGAGAGCGCGCGCGCGCGCGCGCGCGCGCGCGCGCGCGCGAGAGACGAGAGAGAGAGAGAGAGAGAGAGAGAGAGAGAGAGAGAGAGAGGCAGACAGAGACAGAGATACAGAGACAGAGACGGATGTAGAGATAGAGAGCTAGAGAGACAGAGACAGACATACAGAGGAAGAGAAGGATAAGAGAGAGAGAGAGAGAGAGAGAGAGAGAGAGAGAGAGAGAGAGAGAGAGAGACCGAGAGAGGAGAGAGAGAGAGAGAGAGCGAGAGAGAGAGAGAGCGAGAGGGCAGACAGAGATAAAGAGACAGAGACGGATGTAGAAAGAGAGCTAGAGAGACAGAGACAGACATACAGAGGAAGAGAAGGTATAAAGAGAGAGAGAGAGAGAGAGAGAGAGAGAGAGAGAGAGAGAGAGAGAGCGAGAGAGATATTCTGAGAGAGAGAGAGAGAGAGAGAGAGAGAGGCAGACGAGATAAAGGGAGAGAGAGACGGATGTAGAAAGAGAGCTAGAGAGACAGAGACAGACGGGAGGAGAGAAGATAAAGAGAGAGAGAGAGAGAGAGAGAGAGAGAGAGAGAGAGAGAGAGAGAGAGAGAGAGAGAGAGAGGCAGACAGAGATAAAGAGACAGAGACGGATGTAGAAAGAGAGCTTAGAGAGACAGAGACAGACATAGAGAGAGAAGAGAAAGACTTATAAAGAGAGAGAGAGAGAGAGAGAGAGAGAGAGGATGAGAGAGAGAGTGAGAGAGAGAGAGAGAGAAAGAGAGCGAGAGAGAGAGAGAGAGAGAGGCAGACAGAGATAAAGAGACAGAGACGGATGTAGAAAGAGAGCTAGAGAGACAGAGACAGACATACAGAGAGAGAGAGAGGATAAGAGAGAGAGAGAGAGAAGAGAGAGAGAGAGGAGAGAGAGAGAGCGAGAGAGAGAGAGAGAGAGAAGAGACAGAGATAAAGAGACAGAGACGGATGTAGAAAGAGAGCTAGAGAGACAGAGACAGACAGAGAGAGAGACAGAGAGAGAGATAGAGACAGAGAGAGAGAGAGAGAGTAAACGAGCGGAGAGAGAGAGAGAGAGAGAGAGAGACGACGAGAGAGAGGCGGGGGAGAGAGAGAGAGAGAGAGAGAGACAGCAGAACAGACAGAGATAAAGAGACAGAGACGGATGTAGAAAGAGAGCTAGAGAGACAGAGACAGACATACAGAGGAGAGAGAAGGATAAAGAGAGAGAGAGAGAGAGAGAGAGAGAGAGAGAGAGAGAGAGAGAGAGAGATAGAGCGCGAGGGAGAGACGAGAGAGAGAGGCAGACAGAGATAAAGAGACAGAGACGGATGTAGAAAGAGAGCTAGAGAGACAGAGACAGACATACAGAGAAGAGAAGGATAAAGAGAGAGAGAGAGAGAGAGAGAGAGAGAAGAGAGAGAGAGAGAGAGAGAGAGAGCGAGAGAGAGAGAGAGAGAGAGGCAGACAGAGATAAAGAGACAGAGACGGATGTAGAAAGAGAGCTAGAGAGACAGAGACAGACATACAGAGGAAGAGAAGGATAAAGAGAGAGAGAGAGAGAGAGAGAGAGAGAGAGAGAGAGAGAGAGAGAGAGAGAGAGAGAGAGGCAGGGACAGAGATAAAGAGACAGAGACGGATGTAGAAAGAGAGCTAGAGAGACAGAGACAGACATACAGAGGAAGAGAAGGATAAAGAGAGAGAGAGAGAGCGAGGGAGAGAGAGAGAGAGAGAGAGAGAGAGAGAGAGAGAGAGAGAGAGAGAGAGAGAGAGAGAGAGAGAGACAGACAGAGATAAAGAGACAGAGAGAGAGAAAGAGAGCTAGAGAGACAGAGACAGACATACAGTGGAAGAGAAGGACAAAGAGAAAGAGAGCGAGGGAGCGAGAGAGAGGGGAGACGGGAGACGGAGAGAGAGAGAGAGAGAGAGAGAGAGAGAGAGAGAGAGAGAGAGAGAGAGAGAGAGAGACAGAGACAGAGACACAGAGACACAGAGACACAGAGAGTGAGACGGACATAGACAGAAAGACATACAGAGAATGACAATTATTAGAAACAGAGTGTAATTCAATCAATAATGCTGGGGCTTTATCCTAAGTTTGGGCGACACGAAAGGGCGATAATTTTGGGACTGACCTGACCATGCCACCTAGTGACGAGTCAGGGGCAGATAATTTTCTGTGGTTGTAATACATACTAATTCCTGACAGACAGGGGCAATAATCTTAAGTAGGTGGCGTTCGCATCTCAGTGCACGAGACAGGGGCAGATAATTTTCAGTATAAAGCCTCCACAGAAAAACTATGGCGCGTTAGATGAGGGATTGTGTATTGACAAGTGACGGGTTTCATACGCTTTTCATGGCTGATTCCATGCATTATTGCGAGCTATTAAACACGTCGAGATCACCAGAAAGACAGCCTTTTCAAGGATTGGAACACTCACTTTGCTCTGGTTTCCTATAAAATCAAACCGTTAAAACGGCGATTCCTCCTTAATTGGTGGAGATGCCGGAGAGAGTAACCATTTTGGATAGGGTGGGTGGAGGCCACTCATTGCAGTTGAAGCTTTTTCTTTTTTTGTAGTGCATTGAAAACCCCACATTGGAGCTATTTCCTTTATTGTTAGCGAAACTCCTTTAGGTAAACTGTATAAAATAAAACAAGTAAAACAAATATAAAGGCTTGTATTGTGGAAATTTCGTGCAAACGATTTGGTCTAAATTCAGGCGGCCGTCTCTTTAACTTAAAGAATTTGACCTGCAACACCTCCGCCAAGAAGGAGTCGCCAAATTGACGGTTTAATTTCTAGGAAACCAGAGCAAAGTGAGTGCTCCGATCCTTGAAAAAGGCTGTCTTTCTGGTGATCTCGACGTGTTTCTTGCAAAAACTCATCTGTCAGGGTCCACCTTTAAGGCAACACGTGCAATTGTGCATGACTTTGTTGATTGCCATGCTTTTGTTTATTCTTTGGTTCAGCAGTACATTTTGTCCTCGAATGGGCCTTTATACTAACTAGTCTTTTGCCGACACGAAAAAGCAATAATTTTAGGTATAGGTATTAGGGACTAAATAGGCCTTGAAGCCTTTGCTGTTTTTAGTTTTTTAGTTTTTGGGTTTTTTCAGCTTCACACTCTTTGCTACCAATATAAAAAAGACCACAATATTGATCAGCTTCACACTCTTTGCCATCAATCAAAAAGACCACAATATTGATCAGCTTCACACTCTTTACTATCAATTAAAAAAGACCACAATATTGATCAACTTCACACTCTTTACTATCAATCAAAAAAGACAATATTGATCAGCTTCACACTCTTTCTATCAATCAAAAAAGACAACAATATTGATCAGCTTCACTCTCTTTAATCAATCAAAAAAGACAACAATATTGATCAGCTTCACACTCTCTTTACTATCAATCAAAAAAGACAACAATATTGATCAGCTTCACACTCTTAATTATCCACATTATTGATCAGCTTCACACTCTTTACTATCAATCAAAAAAGACAACAATATTGATCAGCTTCACACTCTCTTTACTATCAATCAAAAAAGACAATATTGATCAGCTTCACACTCTTTACTATCAATCAAAAAGACAACAATATTGATCAGCTTCACACTCTCTTTACTATCAATCAAAAAAGACAACATTATTGATCAGCTTCACACTCTCTTTAATATCAATCAAAAAAGACAACAATATTGATCAGCTTCACACTCTCTTTACTATCAATCAAAAAAGACAATAATATTGATCAGCTTCACACTCTCTTTACTATCAATCAAAAAAGACAACAATATTGATCAGCTTCACACTCTCTTTACTATCAATCAAAAAAAGACAACAATATTGATCAGCTTCACACTCTCTTTACTATCAATCAAAAAAGACAACAATATTGATCAGCTTCACACTCTCTTTACTATCAATCAAAAAAGACAACATTATTGATCAGCTTCACACTCTCTTTACTATCAATCAAAAAAGACAACAATATTGATCAGCTTCACACTCTCTTTACTATCAATCAAAAAAAACAACAATATTGATCAGCTTCACACTCTCTTTACTATCAATCAAAAAAGACAACAATATTGATCAGCTTCACACTCTCTTTACTATCAATCAAAAAAGACAACAATATTGATCAGCTTCACACTCTCTTTACTATCAATCCAAAAAGACAACAATATTGATCAGCTTCACACTCTCTTTACTATCAATCAAAAAAGACAACAATATTGATCAGCTTCACACTCTCTTTACTATCAATCAAAAAAGACAACAATATTGATCAGCTTCACACTCTCTTTACTATCAATCAAAAAGACAACATTATTGATCAGCTTCACACTCTGTTTACTATCAATCCAAAAAGACAACAATATTGATCAGCTTCACACTCTCTTTACTATCAATCAAAAAAGACAACATTATTGATCAGCTTCACACTCTCTTTACTATCAATCCCAAAAGACAATAATATTGATCAGCTTCACACTCTGTTTACTATCAATCCAAAAAGACAACAATATTGATCAGTCCAGTCATTGTTGTTTTACATCTTCATGCTTTGTCAGGGTCTGCTGCTTGCCAGAGTTTTAGTCACTCATCAACGTTGAGTGAATCTACTCTTTTCTGGAGATCATCATCCAGAAAACGTTTAAATTTCAGGCCTGAACTGCCTATGCCACCTAGTGACGAGTCAGGAGCATATACTTTTCTGTGGCTATAAACTACTACTTCGTGACGACAGGCAAGGACGATAATCTTATGTAGGTGGTGCACGCATCTCGGTGCACGAGACAGGGGCAGAAAATGTTCAGTATAACAGGCTCATTACATCCCTTAGATAGTTCTGTACCACTGTTTTGTGGGACAAACCAGCAACACATACACAAACTCTTAAAGGTGGACCCTGACGGATGCGTGTTTGCAAGAAACACGTCGAGATCACCAGAAAGGATCGGAACACTCACTTTGCTCTGGTTGCTTAGAAATTAAACCGTCAAAATGGCGATTTCTCCTTGGCGGAGATGCCGGAGAGAGTAGCCATTTTGGATGGGGTGGGTGGAGGTCACTCAATGTGGTTGAAGCGGGTTTTTTTGTAGTGCAATAAAAAAAAAAAAAGAGCTATTTCCTTTAGTTGTGAGCGCAACTCCTTTAGGTAAACTGTATCCAACCAAAAAAATAAATAAATAAGGCTTGTATTGCGAAAAGTTCGTGCAAACGATTTAGTCTAAACGCAGGCGGCCATTATAAAAGAGACGGCATACGCCTTCTCTTTGGGTGAAATAATTTGATTTCCAGCACCTCCGCCAAGGAGGAATCGCCGATTTGACGGTTTGATATATAGTAAACCAGAGCAAAGTGAGTGCCGCGATCTTTGTAAAGGGTATTTTCCTGGTGATCTCGACGTGTTTCTTGCAAAAAGTAATCCACCAGGGTGCACCTTTTAACATAGCAAATCGCCATTACTAGCTTTGCTATTATAGGATCCGTGGAGCAATGTTAGTAATAGTTACCGCTATGTTATAGCTGGAGCAATTATTGACAGAGAGCAATGATTCATCACGCTAAGAATGAGCGGAAAGAGTATGGTATTAATTTAGTTGAAGGTATACTATGATTATAGTTGTTTGGGTGGGTTTTTGTTGCTGTGTGTGAGTATGGTATTAATTGATGAAAATGATGTTTTACGTCCTCTCGGTCATAGACACATATGGGACATTTGTAAATACAAAGATGGTGGGAACAATAATGGCTGCAATGCCCGGAGGCAGTGCAACACAAGTAAAGTCCCGAGTTTTTTAACAATATAGATAGGTGTAGCGGTAACCACGCCTCGGTTAATGGTACCGCCACATTAATGGCATTAATTGTTAGTTGGAGGTATATTAGTATGAGCAGAGTGCTTTTTTGTAGTGTGTGTGTGTGTGTGTGTGTGTGTGTGTGTGTGTGTGTGTGTGTGTGTGTGTGTGTGTGTGTGTGGGTGCGCGTGTGTGCGTGTGTGTGTGTGTGTGTGTGTGTGTGTGTGCGTGTGTGTGTGTGTGTGTGTGTGTGTGTGTGTGTGTGTGTGTGTGTGTGTGTGTGAGTGAGTATGGTATTAAATGTTAGTAGAATGTATACTATGATTATAGTTGTGGTTGTTTGTTGTGTGTGAGTGAGTATGGTATTAAATGTTAGTTGAAGGTATACTAGTATGATTACACTGGGGTTTTGTGGTGTGTGT
>CM065701.1:5675111-5685111 GCA_017654935.2 Phymorhynchus buccinoides | reverse complement strand
TGGGTGTGTGGCTGTAGGGTGGATATATGGTGAGTATGGTACTGATGGGTGTGTGGCTGATGGGTGTGTGGCTGTAGGGTGGATATATGGTGAGTATGGTACTGATGGGTGTGTGGCTGTAGGGTGGATATATGGTGAGTATGGTACTGATGGGTGTGTGGCTGTAGGGTGGATATATGGTGAGTATGGTACTGATGGGTGTGTGGCTGTAGGGTGGATATATGGTGAGTATGGTACTGATGGGTGTGTGGCTGTAGGGTGGATATATGGTGAGTATGGTACTGATGGGTGTGTGGCTGTAGGGTGGATATATGGTGAGTATGGTACTGATGGGTGTGTGGCTGTAGGGTGGATATATGGTGAGTATGGTACTGATGGGTGTGTGGCTGTAGGGTGGATATATGGTGAGTATGGTACTGATGGGTGTGTGGCTGTAGGGTGGATATATGGTGAGTATGGTACTGATGGGTGTGTGGCTGTAGGGTGGATATATGGTGAGTATGGTACTGATGGGTGTGTGGCTGTAGGGTGGATATATGGTGAGTATGGTACTGATGGGTGTGTGGCTGTAGGGTGGATATATGGTGAGTATGGTACTGATGGGTGTGTGGCTGTAGGGTGGATATATGGTGAGTATGGTACTGATGGGTGTGTGGCTGTAGGGTGGATATATGGTGAGTATGGTACTGATGGGTGTGTGGCTGTAGGGTGGATATATGGTGAGTATGGTACTGATGGGTGTGTGGCTGTAGGGTGGATATATGGTGAGTATGGTACTGATGGGTGTGTGGCTGTAGGGTGGATATATGGTGAGTATGGTACTGATGGGTGTGTGGCTGTAGGGTGGATATATGGTGAGTATGGTACTGATGGGTGTGTGGCTGTAGGGTGGATATATGGTGAGTATGGTACTGATGGGTGTGTGGCTGTAGGGTGGATATATGGTGAGTATGGTACTGATGGGTGTGTGGCTGTAGGGTGGATATATGGTGAGTATGGTACTGATGGGTGTGTGGCTGTAGGGTGGATATATGGTGAGTATGGTACTGATGGGTGTGTGGCTGTAGGGTGGATATATGGTGAGTATGGTACTGATGGGTGTGTGGCTGTAGGGTGGATATATGGTGAGTATGGTACTGATGGGTGTGTGGCTGTAGGGTGGATATATGGTGAGTATGGTACTGATGGGTGTGTGGCTGTAGGGTGGATATATGGTGAGTATGGTACTGATGGGTGTGTGGCTGTAGGGTGGATATATGGTGAGTATGGTACTGATGGGTGTGTGGCTGTAGGGTGGATATATGGTGAGTATGGTACTGATGGGTGTGTGGCTGTAGGGTGGATATATGGTGAGTATGGTACTGATGGGTGTGTGGCTGTAGGGTGGATATACTGATGGGTGTGTGGTGAGTATGGTACTGATGGGTGTGTGGCTGTAGGGTGGATATATGGTGAGTATGGTACTGATGGGTGTGTGGCTGTAGGGTGGATATATGGTGAGTATGGTACTGATGGGTGTGTGGCTGTAGGGTGGATATATGGTGAGTATGGTACTGATGGGTGTGTGGCTGTAGGGTGGATATATGGTGAGTATGGTACTGATGGGTGTGTGGCTGTAGGGTGGATATATGGTGAGTATGGTACTATTGGGTGTGTGGCTGTAGGGTGGATATATGGTGAGTATGGTACTGATGGGTGTGTGGCTGTAGGGTGGATATATGGTGAGTATGGTACTGATGGGTGTGTGGCTGTAGGGTGGATATATGGTGAGTATGGTACTGATGGGTGTGTGGCTGTAGGGTGGATATATGGTGAGTATGGTACTGATGGGTGTGTGGCTGTAGGGTGGATATATGGTGAGTATGGTACTGATGGGTGTGTGGCTGTAGGGTGGATATATGGTGAGTATGGTACTGATGGGTGTGTGGCTGTAGGGTGGATATATGGTGAGTATGGTACTGATGGGTGTGTGGCTGTAGGGTGGATATATGGTGAGTATGGTACTGATGGGTGTGTGGCTGTAGGGTGGATATATGGGTGTGTGGCTGTAGGGTGGTGAGTATGGTACTGATGGGTGTGTGGCTGTAGGGTGGATATATGGTGAGTATGGTACTGATGGGTGTGTGGCTGTAGGGTGGATATATGGTGAGTATGGTACTGATGGGTGTGTGGCTGTAGGGTGGATATATGGTGAGTATGGTACTGATGGGTGTGTGGCTGTAGGGTGGATATATGGTGAGTATGGTACTGATGGGTGTGTGGCTGTAGGGTGGATATATGGTGAGTATGGTACTGATGGGTGTGTGGCTGTAGGGTGGATATATGGTGAGTATGGTACTGATGGGTGTGTGGCTGTAGGGTGGATATATGGTGAGTATGGTACTGATGGGTGTGTGGCTGTAGGGTGGATATATGGTGAGTATGGTACTGATGGGTGTGTGGCTGTAGGGTGGATATATGGTGAGTATGGTACTGATGGGTGTGTGGCTGTAGGGTGGATATATGGTGAGTATGGTACTGATGGGTGTGTGGCTGTAGGGTGGATATATGGTGAGTATGGTACTGATGGGTGTGTGGCTGTAGGGTGGATATATGGTGAGTATGGTACTGATGGGTGTGTGGCTGTAGGGTGGATATATGGTGAGTATGGTACTGATGGGTGTGTGGCTGTAGGGTGGATATATGGTGAGTATGGTACTGATGGGTGTGTGGCTGTAGGGTGGATATATGGTGAGTATGGTACTATTGGGTGTGTGGCTGTAGGGTGGATATATGGTGAGTATGGTACTGATGGGTGTGTGGCTGTAGGGTGGATATATGGTGAGTATGGTACTGATGGGTGTGTGGCTGTAGGGTGGATATATGGTGAGTATGGTACTGATGGGTGTGTGGCTGTAGGGTGGATATATGGTGAGTATGGTACTGATGGGTGTGTGGCTGTAGGGTGGATATATGGTGTAGTATGGTACTGATGGGTGTGTGGCTGTAGGGTGGATATATGGTGAGTATGGTACTATTGGGTGTGTGGCTGTAGGGTGGATATATGGTGATGGGTGTGTGGCTGTAGTATGGTACTGATGGGTGTGTGGCTGTAGGGTGGATATATGGTGAGTATGGTACTGATGGGTGTGTGGCTGTAGGGTGGATATATGGTGAGTATGGTACTGATGGGTGTGTGGCTGTAGGGTGGATATATGGTGAGTATGGTACTGATGGGTGTGTGGCTGTAGGGTGGATATATGGTGAGTATGGTACTGATGGGTGTGTGGCTGTAGGGTGGATATATGGTGAGTATGGTACTGATGGGTGTGTGGCTGTAGGGTGGATATATGGTGAGTATGGTACTGATGGGTGTGTGGCTGTAGGGTGGATATATGGTGAGTATGGTACTGATGGGTGTGTGGCTGTAGGGTGGATATATGGTGAGTATGGTACTGATGGGTGTGTGGCTGTAGGGTGGATATATGGTGAGTATGGTACTGATGGGTGTGTGGCTGTAGGGTGGATATATGGTGAGTATGGTACTGATGGGTGTGTGTGTGGCTGTAGGAGTGGATATATGGTGAGTATGGTACTGATGGGTGTGTGGCTGTAGGGTGGATATATGGTGAGTATGGTACTGATGGGTGTGTGGCTGTAGGGTGGATATATGGTGAGTATGGTACTGATGGGTGTGTGGCTGTAGGGTGGATATATGGTGAGTATGGTACTGATGGGTGTGTGGCTGTAGGGTGGATATATGGTGAGTATGGTACTGATGGGTGTGTGGCTGTAGGGTGGATATATGGTGAGTATGGTACTGATGGGTGTGTGGCTGTAGGGTGGATATATGGTGAGTATGGTACTGATGGGTGTGTGGCTGTAGGGTGGATATATGGTGAGTATGGTACTGACTGGGTGTGTGGCTGTAGGGTGGATATATGGTGAGTATGGTACTGATGGGTGTGTGGCTGTAGGGTGGATATATGGTGAGTATGGTACTGATGGGTGTGTGGCTGTAGGGTGGATATATGGTGAGTATGGTACTGATGGGTGTGTGGCTGTAGGGTGGATATATGGTGAGTATGGTACTGATGGGTGTGTGGCTGTATGGTGGGCTGTAGGGTGGATATATGGTGAGTATGGTACTGATGGGTGTGTGGCTGTAGGGTGGATATATGGTGAGTATGGTACTGATGGGTGTGTGGCTGTAGGGTGGATATATGGTGAGTATGGTACTGATGGGTGTGTGGCTGTAGGGTGGATATATGGTGAGTATGGTACTGATGGGTGTGTGGCTGTAGGGTGGATATATGGTGAGTATGGTACTGATGGGTGTGTGGCTGTAGGGTGGATATATGGTGAGTATGGTACTGATGGGTGTGTGGCTGTAGGGTGGATATATGGTGAGTATGGTACTGATGGGTGTGTGGCTGTAGGGTGGATATACAGTGAGTATGGTACTGATGGGTGTGTGGCTGTAGGGTGGATATATGGTGAGTATGGTACTGATGGGTGTGTGGCTGTAGGGTGGATATATGGTGAGTATGGTACTGATGGGTGTGTGGCTGTAGGGTGGATATATGGTGAGTATGGTACTGATGGGTGTGTGGCTGTAGGGTGGATATATGGTGAGTATGGTACTGATGGGTGTGTGGCTGTAGGGTGGATATATGGTGAGTATGGTACTGATGGGTGTGTGGCTGTAGGGTGGATATATGGTGAGTATGGTACTGATGGGTGTGTGGCTGTAGGGTGGATATATGGTGAGTATGGTACTGATGGGTGTGTGGCTGTAGGGTGGATATATGGTGAGTGAGTATGGTACTGATGGGTGTGTGGCTGTAGGGTGGATATATGGTGAGTATGGTACTGATGGGTGTGTGGCTGTAGGGTGGATATATGGTGAGTATGGTACTGATGGGTGTGTGGCTGTAGGGTGGATATATGGTGAGTATGGTACTGATGGGTGTGTGGCTGTAGGGGATATACAGTGAGTATGGTACTGATGGGTGTGTGGCTGTAGGGTGTATATATGGTGAGTATGGTACTATTGGGTGTGTGGCTGTAGGGTGGATATATGGTGAGTATGGTACTGATGGGTGTGTGGCTGTAGGGTGGATATATGGTGAGTATGGTACTGATGGGTGTGTGGCTGTAGGGTGGATATATGGTGAGTATGGTACTGATGGGTGTGTGGCTGTAGGGTGGATATATGGTGAGTATGGTACTATTGGGTGTGTGGCTGTAGGGTGGATATATGGTGAGTATGGTACTGATGGGTGTGTGGCTGTAGGGTGGATATATGGTGAGTATGGTACTGATGGGTGTGTGGCTGTAGGGTGGATATATGGTGAGTATGGTACTGATGGGTGTGTGGCTGTAGGGTGGATATATGGTGAGTATGGTACTGATGGGTGTGTGGCTGTAGGGTGGATATATGGGTGTGTGGAGTATGGTACTGATATTGGGTGTGTGGCTGTAGGGTGGATATATGGTGAGTATGGTACTGATGGGTGTGTGGCTGTAGGGTGGATATATGGTGAGTATGGTACTGATGGGTGTGTGGCTGTAGGGTGGATATATGGTGAGTATGGTACTGATGGGTGTGTGGCTGTAGGGTGGATATATGGTGAGTATGGTACTGATGGGTGTGTGGCTGTAGGGTGGATATATGGTGAGTATGGTACTGATGGGTGTGTGGCTGTAGGGTGGATATATGGTGAGTATGGTACTGATGGGTGTGTGGCTGTAGGGTGGATATATGGTGAGTATGGTACTGATGGGTGTGTGGCTGTAGGGTGGATATATGGTGAGTATGGTACTGATGGGTGTGTGGCTGTAGGGTGGATATATGGTGAGTATGGTACTGATGGGTGTGTGGCTGTAGGGTGGATATATGGTGAGTATGGTACTGATGGGTGTGTGGCTGTAGGGTGGATATATGGTGAGTATGGTACTGATGGGTGTGTGGCTGTAGGGTGGATATATGGTGAGTATGGTACTGATGGGTGTGTGGCTGTAGGGTGGATATATGGTGAGTATGGTACTATTGGGTGTGTGGCTGTAGGGTGGATATATGGTGAGTATGGTACTGATGGGTGTGTGGCTGTAGGGTGGATATATGGTGAGTATGGTACTGATGGGTGTGTGGCTGTAGGGTGGATATATGGTGAGTATGGTACTGATGGGTGTGTGGCTGTAGGGTGGATATATGGTGAGTATGGTACTGATGGGTGTGTGGCTGTAGGGTGGATATATGGTGAGTATGGTACTGATGGGTGTGTGGCTGTAGGGTGGATATATGGTGAGTATGGTACTGATGGGTGTGTGGCTGTAGGGTGGATATATGGTGAGTATGGTACTATTGGGTGTGTGGCTGTAGGGTGGATATATGGTGAGTATGGTACTGATGGGTGTGTGGCTGTAGGGTGGATATATGGTGAGTATGGTACTATTGGGTGTGTGGCTGTAGGGTGGATATATGGTGAGTATGGTACTGATGGGTGTGTGGCTGTAGGGTGGATATATGGTGAGTATGGTACTGATGGGTGTGTGGCTGTAGGGTGGATATATGGTGAGTATGGTACTGATGGGTGTGTGGCTGTAGGGTGGATATATGGTGAGTATGGTACTGATGGGTGTGTGGCTGTAGGGTGGATATATGGTGAGTATGGTACTGATGGGTGTGTGGCTGTAGGGTGGATATATGGTGAGTATGGTACTATTGGGTGTGTGGCTGTAGGGTGGATATATGGTGAGTATGGTACTGATGGGTGTGTGGCTGTAGGGTGGATATATGGTGAGTATGGTACTGATGGGTGTGTGGCTGTAGGGTGGATATATGGTGAGTATGGTACTGATGGGTGTGTGGCTGTAGGGTGGATATATGGTGAGTATGATACTATCGGGTGTGTGGCTGTAGGGTGGATATATGGTGAGTATGGTACTGATGGGTGTGTGGCTGTAGGGTGGATATATGGTGAGTATGGTACTGATGGGTGTGTGGCTGTAGGGTGGATATATGGTGAGTATGGTACTGATGGGTGTGTGGCTGTAGGGTGGATATATGGTGAGTATGGTACTGATGGGTGTGTGGCTGTAGGGTGGATATATGGTGAGTATGGTACTGATGGGTGTGTGGCTGTAGGGTGGATATATGGTGAGTATGGTACTGATGGGTGTGTGGCTGTAGGGTGGATATATGGTGAGTATGGTACTGATGGGTGTGTGGCTGTAGGGTGGATATATGGTGAGTATGGTACTGATGGGTGTGTGGCTGTAGGGTGGATATATGGTGAGTATGGTACTGATGGGTGTGTGGCTGTAGGGTGGATATATGGTGAGTATGGTACTGATGGGTGTGTGGCTGTAGGGTGGATATATGGTGAGTATGGTACTGATGGGTGTGTGGCTGTAGGGTGGATATATGGTGAGTATGGTACTGATGGGTGTGTGGCTGTAGGGTGGATATATGGTGAGTATGGTACTGATGGGTGTGTGGCTGTAGGGTGGATATATGGTGAGTATGGTACTGATTGGGTGTGTGGCTGTAGGGTGGATATATGGTGAGTATGGTACTGATGGGTGTGTGGCTGTAGGGTGGATATATGGTGAGTATGGTACTGATGGGTGTGTGGCTGTAGGGTGGATATATGGTGAGTATGGTACTGATGGGTGTGTGGCTGTAGGGTGGATATATGGTGAGTATGGTACTGATGGGTGTGTGGCTGTAGGGTGGATATATGGTGAGTATGGTACTGATGGGTGTGTGGCTGTAGGGTGGATATATGGTGAGTATGGTACTGATGGGTGTGTGGCTGTAGGGTGGATATATGGTGAGTATGGTACTGATGGGTGTGTGGCTGTAGGGTGGATATATGGTGAGTATGGTACTGATGGGTGTGTGGCTGTAGGGTGGATATATGGTGAGTATGGTACTGATGGGTGTGTGGCTGTAGGGTGGATATATGGTGAGTATGGTACTATGGGTGTGTGGCTGTAGGGTGGATATATGGTGAGTATGGTACTGATGGGTGTGTGGCTGTAGGGTGGATATATGGTGAGTATGGTACTGATGGGTGTGTGGCTGTAGGGTGGATATATGGTGAGTATGGTACTATGGGTGTGTGGCTGTAGGGTGGATATATGGTGAGTATGGTACTGATGGGTGTGTGGCTGTAGGGTGGATATATGGTGAGTATGGTACTGATGGGTGTGTGGCTGTAGGGTGGATATATGGTGAGTATGGTACTGATGGGTGTGTGGCTGTAGGGTGGATATATGGTGAGTATGGTACTGATGGGTGTGTGGCTGTAGGGTGGATATATGGTGAGTATGGTACTGATGGGTGTGTGGCTGTAGGGTGGATATATGGTGAGTATGGTACTGATGGGTGTGTGGCTGTAGGGTGGATATATGGTGAGTATGGTACTGATGGGTGTGTGGCTGTAGGGTGGATATATGGTGATGGGTGTGTGGCTGTAGGGTGGATATAAAGTGAGTATGGTACTGATGTGTGGCTGTAGGGTGGATATATGGTGAGTATGGTACTGATGGGTGTGTGGCTGTAGGGTGGATATATGGTGAGTATGGTACTGATGGGTGTGTGGCTGTAGGGTGGATATATGGTGAGTATGGTATGGGTGTGTGGCTGTAGGGTGGATATATGGTGAGTATGGTACTGATGGGTGTGTGGCTGTAGGGTGGATATATGGTGAGTATGGTACTGATGGGTGTGTGGCTGTAGGGTGGATATATGGTGAGTATGGTACTGATGGGTGTGTGGCTGTAGGGTGGATATATGGTGAGTATGGTACTGATGGGTGTGTGGCTGTAGGGTGGATATATGGTGAGTATGGTACTGATGGGTGTGTGGCTGTAGGGTGGATATATGGTGAGTATGGTACTGATGGGTGTGTGGCTGTAGGGTGGATATATGGTGAGTATGGTACTGATGGGTGTGTGGCTGTAGGGTGGATATATGGTGAGTATGGTACTGATGGGTGTGTGGCTGTAGGGTGGATATATGGTGAGTATGGTACTGATGGGTGTGTGGCTGTAGGGTGGATATATGGTGAGTATGGTACTGATGGGTGTGTGGCTGTAGGGTGGATATATGGTGAGTATGGTACTGATGGGTGTGTGGCTGTAGGGTGGATATATGGTGAGTATGGTACTGATGGGTGTGTGGCTGTAGGGTGGATATATGGTGAGTATGGTACTGATGGGTGTGTGGCTGTAGGGTGGATATATGGTGAGTATGGTACTGATGGGTGTGTGGCTGTAGGGTGGATATATGGTGAGTATGGTACTGATGGGTGTGTGGCTGTAGGGTGGATATATGGTGAGTATGATACTATCGGGTGTGTGGCTGTAGGGTGGATATATGGTGAGTATGGTACTGATGGGTGTGTGGCTGTAGGGTGGATATATGGTGAGTATGGTACTGATGGGTGTGTGGCTGTAGGGTGGATATATGGTGAGTATGGTACTGATGGGTGTGTGCTGTAGGCTGGTATGGTGAGTATGGTACTATTGGGTGTGTTGCTGTAGGGTGGATATATGGTGAGTATGGTACTGATGGGTGTGTGGCTGTAGGGTGGATATATGGTGAGTATGGTACTGATGGGTGTGTGGCTGTAGGGTGGATATATGGTGAGTATGGTACTGATGGGTGTGTGGCTGTAGGGTGGATATATGGTGAGTATGGTACTGATGGGTGTGTGGCTGTAGGGTGGATATATGGTGAGTATGGTACTACTGAGTATACTGATGGGTGTGTGGCTGTAGGGTGGATATATGGTGAGTATGGTACTGATGGGTGTGTGGCTGTAGGGTGGATATATGGTGAGTATGGTACTGATGGGTGTGTGGCTGTAGGGTGGATATATGGTGAGTATGGTACTGATGGGTGTGTGGCTGTAGGGTGGATATATGGTGAGTATGGTACTGATGGGTGTGTGGCTGTAGGGTGGATATATGGTGAGTATGGTACTAATGGGTGTGTGGCTGTAGGGTG
>CM065701.1:5657783-5674611 GCA_017654935.2 Phymorhynchus buccinoides | reverse complement strand
GTGCTCTCCAGGCTTCTCCTCTGTCATGGCACCTGACCTAAGAAAGAGTCCCCTACCACGACCTAAGCTAAGGGGAGTCGAAACTGGTACGACCCTAGACCGTGCTCCTCCATGGTCAACCGCAGCATGGACGACCGGAGTGTGCATAACCGTAGCCACAGAAGTCATGGAAGAAGATGGGGGTGAGGGCACAACGGTAGTAACGACGGAGATAGAAACAGCTGAGGGCGTAGTCGGTACAGAAGGATCCGTCGACAGGCCCCACATAGCCCCACTGCGCGACCCTAAACCATACTCGTGACTTGCCATTTTTTATTTTTTTTCAACACTAACGGTTATGCAACTAAGACGACGAATCGCAGTAACACACACTAACGCGCACAGGAAATCCCACAAACTACGTCGAATCAAACAACACTAAACCAAACACTAACTAAACCACTCCGCATAAAGCCTTACCACACTAACCACTATTGCGCTAATTTACACAGCGTAGAACGATTCTGCGACTAAACAACCCGCGCGGACAACAACCACGTTTGCACAAAAAACCCTATTGCGCACCACGGGAGGCGGTCGCACGAACTACCTCAACGGCCAAACAGCGCACAGTAACTTCCTGCGGTAACTTTCTGCGGTAAAACTAACAACACGATGTAGCTATGAACACACCCCAGTGTTTGAAAGCGTTATAAAAAAAAAACTACGGTTTGTGTTACACAAAAACGTTCCGGTTTATCCCAGCAAGTTTACTCTATAGCACAAGCTACACTAAGCATAAACGCGCGCGCGCACAGGTTCACATGCAACTCAACAAATAACCAAGCGATGGGATAAAAAATGGTAACTCAATGCAGGACACAATCCAATGCACGGAACACAGCGATTCAGTGCAAATCAACTACAATGCATCAAAACCAAGAATTGTCCTGCAAAATAGAACCAGTCACAGACACGATAATAGTTCCAAGTGAATAGTCCGGGTTTAGTTTGCTAATTAAATACGCGCGTACATATATATGAACACCAAAAAACAACAACACATTAATGAATTTTTAAATAGGACTAACACACTCCAGCACTCAGTCAATGCATGCAAACTAGTGTGTCAAGGGAGGGAATCATTTCTCAGACTGAACAAGCCAAAGCTCAACCAGTCGAGATCTTTTTTGTTGTTGAAGGAACTAGAACTATTTCTTTTCCCCAGTTCTTTCCCCCCTTTATTCCCAACTAATCCCCTCTTTTAACCCCCTATTCCCAAAACAAACTAAGAAAAACCCTAAACAAACTTTATCTCAGTTTGTTTTATAAACGCGTGTGCGCTCAAAACTTTAGAACACACACAAGAAAACTATAAGTGGTCTTAAATAACTATATTTCACACGCTCTCCGACAAACAAGTAAACAAAACGAACACAACAAATTTTCCACTCAACCGGCCAAAAGACCTAAGCAATGAGGGAAAATCGGACCGCCTTGCCTCTACACGGTCTCCCAACCAACCACCCTTACATTCACACCCCAAACATTCACTGCCTTATCCCAGCGAACCTGCCGGCCCGGGACAGATGCGAGACAATCCTGGACGAGCCCAAGATGTCACGAAATCCCCCGCTCGATCCTGATCAGAGATCGGGAGAGGGAAATCGCGAACCCCGAGGAGAGTCTCGCACGCCCAGACAGACAAACTCGCAGGAGAAGGCACACGCGCACACCAGAAGTACAATACAAAACAAGACTATTTATTATAAGCAAGCACACACACACACACTTACACGATTCAATACACAATGTTTAACAAATTATCTACACAATATAAGCTATCCACAAAAAGTTAAGGATCACTTGCAAACTAATTCATAACTTTCCAAATAAGAAAGCCAATGCGTTGAATTTTGGCCAACATTTAATTCAATGCTTTAGTGATAACGATACACAATTGCCTTCAATTTCGAGCAATCGTTTGGTCTGTACATTTGATCAAAGTGGGTACGTATCGAAATTTGATTTCCCAAAGTCATTGAAATCACAAGACAGGGCATTCTGATGCTCCCAAAAGTTCAGTAATGCGTGTATCCGCCATGGCTGTTCTGGCACTCGACGCAGCGAGTCCTCATGGAGTTGACCAGGGTGGTGAAGATCCTCTGTGGAAGCGCCTGCCACTCAGCCTGCAGCATCTGGTAGAGGTGCTGGGCATCCCTGGGAGGGGGGTGGTTGCTCCTCACTTTGCGTTCCAGCTCATCCCAGGATCAGGTTCTCAATCGGGTTGAGGTCGGGACTGCATGCTGGCCACTCCATTCTGTTGACTCCAGACTGCTGCAACAGTCGTTGACCACCCTTGCCCTGTGGGGGCGACAGTTGTCATCCTGGTAGACAGCCGGCGGTCCCATCTGCTGCAGTGTAGGCACAGCAAAGCGGTCGAAGGATCTCATCCCGGTATCGGAGGCCAGTCAGGTTACCCTGTACATGATACAAGGGTGTTCTGTGGTGAAGGCTGAAGGCCCCCCAGACCATTACAGAACCTCCACCAAAGGCCACCTTTTCTTGGACAGTGGCGTCAATAAAGCGTTCCCCTGGGCGCCTCCAGACCCTCAGTCGGCCGTCGTTGTGGTTCAGGGTGAAGCGTGATTCATCACTGAACAGGACCTGGGACCATTGCTGACGTGTCCACCTCACGTGACGTCTGCAGAAGGCGCGGCGTGCTGCCCTATGGGCTGGAGTTAAGCGTGGCCGTACAGCTGGGCGACGAGAACGGAGGTTAAACCCATGAAGGCGGTTCCGTATGGTCTGCTGGCTGATGTTGATGTTAGTAGCCACCCTCAGCTGCCTTCGAATGATGCTGGAAGAGGCTGTTCTTGTCTGCAGGGCTTGTCGTTCAATGAGACGATCTTCACGTGGAGTTGTCTTCTTCGGTCGACCAGATCTGCGTCTTTCATGGACCCTCCCAGTGGCTGTGAAGCGTTGAATCAGTCTGACAATGACCGAGATGGACACCTGAAGTCGCCTGGCCACTTCTCGCTTGGGAACACCATCTTGGAACCATGCAACAGCTCGTCCCCTATCCAACTCGCTCAATTTTCGTCGTGGAGGCATTGTCAAATCAGGCCTAATACTGGTGGTATGTCTTCTTATAAAGCCAAGCAAGAGACAGCATCTCACACATAAACAGCAGTGCTTGCACGTGCATAATGGTTTTTCCATCTGGCTTGTGCAATGTGTTCATGCAGAACGATCCAAAACAAGGTCCTTTTTCGCAAGTTTCCGCTTTTTCTTTTGCTGCCAAGCTCAGTAATAGAGAATCACGTGCAATGTTTCCACTAACACAACATCGCCCACTTACAGCTGAACAAGAATTCATAACAATTTGGCTTGACTGAGAAAAAAATAACAGGAGCGAACGGAGTTTATTGCGCACCTGTTTTCTCATAGTGATCCTTAACTTTTTGTGAGTAGTGTACATGGCATTCAAAAGTTTGTCCAAAGAATAAACTAAAGCCGGCAACTTAACTGAATAACTAAAAGAGAGTTTGTAAGCAGAAACAAAAGAAGAGAGACGGCAGAGGTCGCCCCCAGACTCCTCAACAGGAACGTCGAAGCCTGGCCCGAACGCACAGACAGGCCGACAGATCGGGCCTAACCCGGGGCCAGACAGAAAGGCGGGCGGCCTCCCACAGCCGGAAACGGTGGAAAAGAGCGGTTGACCGGGCGGTCAGCCAGGCAGCAACAGGTCAGGTCAGGTTCAGGCTCAGGCTCAGGCTCAGGATCAGGATCAAGGTCAGGATCAGGATCAGGATCAAGATCAGGATCAGGATCAGGATCAGGATCAAGATCAGGCTCAGGCTCAGGCTCAGGATCAGGATCAGGATCAGGATCAGGATCAGGACTGTATGAAAAACCAAAACAAAAACCTAGTTTTGAACTCCCAGAGTAACAACAGTTTTGTGTTTACCCAAAAACTAATTCCCCAACAGTCCTCTTCAGGGATGTAAAAACCCACCCTCTTTAAACTTGGTTCTCTCCAAGAACCCCAAAACGCTGAAAAACACTTTCTTTACAATCCTTTTCACACGACTCAGTCTAGGGGTAATATTTCATCAAAAAGGATTAACTAAAAGGTTTCACTTTTTCTGGAACAACAAGGCTTTCATACATTTAGAAAATTCTAGCCTTTCAAATACAAAAATTAACAATTACATTCTTCTGAAAATTTCACAGCTTTTCAGGTACAAGAATGGACACTTAAATTCTTCTGAAAATATCACATAGAACTTCACCACCAAAAATATGTCCCTTCATTATCATTTCTTCCAGAAGGCGGACGAACTACAGGCAAAGAATGTATTTCCCCAAAATGGCATTCACAATGTACTTCAAAAGGTCAAAAAGCCTTGAAAACACTAATTACACTTTCTCTCAAAAATAAAAACAGAAACGGGGATGAACGCTTTACAAAGCTCCTATCAGCATAGCTAGAAGCGCGACTGGAATAACCCTCTGTTATCCAGCTCTCCGCAGAGTCTCTTAATACCTAATTAAGCTAGGACGATGACCGCGAGGCTAAACATAGGTCGCGAGGCTAAACATATACCGCAAGGCTAAACATAGGCCGCGAGGCTAAACATAGGCCGCGAGGCTAAACATATACCGCAACAAGGAATAATGCGCGCGCGTGCACGCATTTAGGATTCTGAATCTCTGTGAACTCAAATACGCTTTGCACCGAAAAACGATTTGCACGGCCTAAACACACAATGGCGAGCCAAAACATTGATTCAAAAATATGTGCCGAGTTCAAGTACCAAATTCTACGACCGGCAAAAACCTATCCAACTGACAAGTCATGACCCAGCCAGTCAGTTCCTTAGCCCCTTATGCAAAAATCAAGAAAATAATAAGAAAAATGAACCAAAGAAAACGCACACAAATATACATGTTAGCAAACCTATAACTAGCTATTCTACATTGTTACGCGCGCGTTGTTGTACGAGTTTTAACGGGATTAATACTAATTTTATGCAGCTACTGACCAAACTTCCAAGTGGCGGAATGAAGAAGAAGAATCCTCCCCACAAGACAGTCGCAGCTCTGGTCTCGCCAAGGGCTCGGGGTAAGCGCGAGCAGGTGGAAGGGGTTCCGGACCGGCCACAGCTTTCTTCCAGGACTCCAGTGAACGCCAGGGACGATGACGGGGAAGGGAGGACAATGAGGAACCAAACAAAAAGGGGTGAAGATGGCGATGAGGATGAAAGAGAGGAGAAACGATGTCAGCCGAAGCTCTACAGCTTCGCTATCCCCACGTCTAGGACTCGTGCAGGATAAACAATTGATAACAGGATCCTTCAGGGACGTGGCCCTCACCACACCTCAGCACTGGGCGGCCGTAGGTGGACAGAACGATGAAAAGGAGAAAGGATGAAGCGATGAAGCGATGTTGCTTAACTGAAGGAAAAATATGGAGTGACGTTTGACCGGTCGAAACTCATGAAGTCGCCAGTTGAATGTGGAGTCTCGCGAGAGGTCAGAGCTAACACGGGTTGCACGGATTTCACAAGTAGGTTGTCTCGATTAGGTTCAAAGAAAAGGAAAGATCTCGGGGTCCTTTGCGATAGAGTGGTAGACTGTGCCTTTCTCTGTCTGTTCAGAAGAACAATGTCACAAACTCGTGACACCCCATCTGAAGAGCGCGTTTTCTTCTTTTTTTGCAGGGGCACACATGGTATAATCTTGCACAATGTATTACTGTAACTGCTTAAATTATTCACACTCTCTCTTGTGGCATAGCACACACCAATCATATAGGCCTACCATCGTTAGGTCAAGGTCAGGTTCGTTACCAGCTGCGAGGTGAAGCACCGCAGCCAAAAATATTGCCACGCGGCTGGTGATCTAGCGCCTTAACGCTCTAGTATGATCACCTTATTATCAACCCTCCACCCCTCACACCACCCCGCTGCCCCCATCCCTACCCCTGGTTATAGACAAGAATATAACAGAAAAATGTAACAACTGAAACAGCGCACACGTGCATGCTTGTGCCTATGTGTGTGCACGCACACGCATGTGACATATGTTTGTACTAGTGTGAGTGTGTGTGTGTGTGTGTGTGTGTGTGTGTAGACTATGTGACATGTTTGTACCAGTATGTGTGTATGTGTGCGCGCGCGCGCGCGTGTGTGTGTGTTTAGACTATGTGACATGTTTGTACCAGTATATGTGTGTGTGTAGACTATGTGACATGTTTGTACCAGTATGTGTGTTTGTGCGCGCGCGCGTGCGTGTGTGTGTGTGTTTAGACTATGTGACATATGATGGGACTATGTGTGCATTTTATTCATATCTCTAGGCCTAAAGCGGCTAGGCCTACATCAAAAGCACCGGCAACTTGCGATCTTCAATGACCAAATCAAGATAGGCCTTGGTAGATCAATAGTTTACTTGACTTGGCACTACTATAGTATACTGATCATACGGACCGTTCATACAGTCAGAAGAACAGACAATTTAAAGTGACTGGGGTTCTCTTTCAAGCCTACCACAACACACCATTTCGAAATAGGCCTATGCCTAGCTGATTTTGATAACGGGATCAGAGTGGCTTCTTCGTAGTGAAAAACGAGCATGTCTACGTAAAACGCCGACGCCTTTGGTCTCTTTCGAATGTAAAATTCCATTGCAAGTTATATTCCGATTAAAATAAAGTCAAAGATAGCTGTGTGCTTTTCTGTATTGTTCTATAATAGGCCCAGAAAATCACCAACACCTTGTCCATTCAAATTTGCTTCCATTGTCGTGAATGTGTGTCGTCTGCTTGAAGTGGGTTAGTGTGGAGACGTTTCTCATAGGCTGATTGCCTACGACTGTCGTTCAGAAATGCTGCAGGAGTCAGTTGCCTCCGACGATCGTAGGGAAATTCGCACGACTGGCATTTTCACGCGACCTGGTCCTCACACAGTCCAACCTCAGTCGTAGAGAGCTCACGACCATTTCCGTCCAAATCTGGTCGCAGTGTGTGAGGAGACCACAAGAGCAGGGAGACATCTCGCTGCCTGGTATGACCAAACTGATAGCTAGGTTTCCCAAATTCCCACTCCCTCGTGCTCACTCTGACCCCCCAACATTTTTTTAATTAAAAAAATGGGTGGCTCTGCGCTTGCGGCGACGCGTTCTCCGGGTGGGGGTGGGAGCAACCCGAATTTCACAGAGATATGTTTCTGTATGACTAGAATATATACCAAATACCAACTACTTCAGGAAGGAATGCTTTGACTGGGGTGATTGCTATTTAGTTCCAAACATGTATAATCATCATATAATTATGTTGTTGTTTGTTCCTTCAGGGACAGTGTGCTGATCACCATGGTGGGGGAGGGGACCAGTATCTACGCGGGCTTCGCCGTCTTCTCCGTGCTGGGCTATCTGGCTCACCAGTCTGGTCAGCGGGTGGACCAGGTCGTCTCCTCGGGTGATTAGTCAGCATCATAGTCATCGTCGTCATCATCATCATCATCATCATCATCATGGTCATCATCATCATCATCATCATGGTCATTGTCATCATCATCATCATCATGGTCATTGTCATCATCATCATCATCATCATCTAGGCTTAAAAGGACACCCTGACGGATAGGTTTTTGCAAGAAACACGTCGAGATCACCAAGAAAACACCCTTTACAGAGATCGTAACACTCACTTTGCTCTGGTTTCCTAGAAATCAAACCGTCAAATCGGCGATTCCTGATAGTCGGAGGTGCTGGAAGTCGGATTCCTTCTTTTCTAATGGCCGCCTGAGTCAGACCAAATCGCTTGCACGACATTTCCACAAAACAAGCCTTTCGAAAACAAAATTGTACAGTTTACCAAAAAGAGTTTTGCTCACAACAAAGGAAATAGTTCCATGTTTTTTTTACTGCACTACAAAGAAGAAAAAGTTTCAACCCCTCTTGAGTGGCCTCCACCCACCCCGTCCAAAATGGCTTCTCTCTCCGGCAACTCCGCCAAAGAGGAATCGCCGTTTTGACGGTTTGATTTCTAGGAAACCAGAGCAAAGTTATGTGTGTGATACTTAAGTAATGCGATGCTTCTTGTTGTTCTTCTTCTTGTTGTTTTCTTCTTCTTCTTGTTGTTCTTCTTCTTGTTGTTCTTCTTCTTGTTGTTGTTCTTCTTCTTCTTCTTGTTCTTGTTCTTCTTCTTCTTCTTGTTCTTCTTCTTCTTCCAGATTCGGGCCTGGCCTTTGTGGTGTATCCTGAAGCACTGTAACTGATTTCTCTGTCTGTCATGATGATGATGATAGTGATGCTGATAATAATGATGATGATGATGATAGTGATGATGGTGATGGTGATGATGATGATGATGACAGGTCCAGGCCTGGCCTTTGTGGTGTACCCTGAAGCACTCTCTCTGATGCCTCTGTCTGTGATGATGATGATGATGATGATGATGATGGTGATGATGATGATGATGATGATGGTGATGACAGGTCCAGGCCTGGCCTTTGTGGTGTACCCTGAAGCACTGTCTCTGATGCCTCTGTCTCATCTGTGGGCCGTCCTCTTCTTTCTGATGCTGATCACCGTCATGTTTGACACCCAGGTACACAGGTCAATCTGTATTACAAAGACTAAGCTTCTTTCCATGCATGTGTTTGGCTTAAACGAATTTTATCTAAAATCAGTATAGCGGCAATTACATCCACAAATGTAAACGAGCACACCAAACGTAAAGCTTATAATGTTATTATGTACAGGACCCTCAAAATGCATGCATGTTTGACGTTCGGTGTCCCCATTTGCCCTTGTCCTGTGGGTGCATGCTTATGTACTTTGTTGTTGTTGTTGTTGTTGTTGTTGTTGTTGTTGTTGTCTTCTTCTTCTTTCTTCTTCTTCTTCTTCTTCTTCTTCTTCTTCTTCTTTTTCTTTTTCTCATTCTGTTTCTTCTTCTTCTTTTCTGCTTCTTCTTCTTCTTCTTCTTCTTCTTTTTCTCATTATGTTTCTTCGTCTTCTCCTCCTCCTCCTTCTTCCTTTCTTTCTTCTTCTTCTTCTTCTTCTTCTTCTTCTTCTCATTCTGTTTTTTCTTCTTCTTTTTCTGCTTCTTTTTTTTCTCATTATGTTTCTTCGTCTTCTCCTCCTTTTTTTCCTCCTTCTTCTTCTTCTTCTTCTTCTTCTTCTTCTTCTTCTTCTTCTTCTTCTTCTTCTTTGATAACAATGACATTGACGACCATAATGACAATGATGATGATGATGATGATGATGAAGATGATGATGATGATGATGATCATGGTGGTGACTGTGCTATGTTCAGATGTCTACAGGAGAGACGCTGTTCGCCATACTCACTGACCTGTTCCCACGGGCGTTACGTAATCGCGGAGTGTTGGTCAGAATCGTCATCTCCCTTCTTGTGCTTCTCTTCTCTCTCTCCCTCATTTCACAGGTAATTTTTCCATGTCCCCCCCCCCCCTCTCTCTCTCTCTCTCTCTCTCTGCTCTCTCTCTCTCTCTCTCTCTCTCTCTCTCTCTCTCTCTCTCTCTCTCTCTCTCTCTCTCTCTCTCTCTCTCTCTCTCTCTCTCTCTCTCTCTCTCTCTCTCTCTCTCTCTCTCTCTCTCTCTCTCATAATTGTCGTTTCTGTATCTGGTCTCCTTATCTCTTATCCCTCCGTGTTCCTTTCTTTTGAACTTTTCCTCTGTCTAACTTTCTGAGTGTCTGTCTGACAAGGCGTACAATGCTGCACTTGGTCATCTCCAAATATAGAAAGTGACAATGTCGGTTTTCAGCAAAACTTTAGAATGTGTATCTTGTAACTATTCAACTCTAGCCCTAACCCTATCCCTAACCCTAACCAAAACCTTAAACCGTCAAATACACAAAAAATAAAACTTTACTAAAAATTGAGTGTTCCATGTTTGGAGATGACCAAGTGCTGTCTTGAACGCCTAGTGTCTGTCTCTGTCTCTGATGATGGTGATGATGATGATGATGATGATTAAGAAAAAAGAAGAAGAAGAGGAAGAAGAAGAAGAACAAGAATAAGAAGACGAAGAAGAAGAACAACAAGAAGAAAAAAACCGATGATGATGATGATGACGATGATGATGATGAAGATGAAGAAGAAGAAGAAGAAGAAGAAGAAGAAGAAGAAGAAGAAGAAGAGAAGAAGAAGAAGAAGAAGAAGAAGAAGAGGAAGAAGACAAGAACAAGAACAAGAAGACGATTATGATGACGACGACGACGACAATGATGATGATGATGATGTCGATGACGACGACGATGATAACGATGGTTCATTTCAGGGCGGAATCTACGTGTTTCAACTGGTGGACTGGTACATCGCCAGCTACACGCCAACCCTTGTGGCTCTGATGGAGTGTGTGGCTGTAGGGTGGATATATGGTGAGTATGGTGCTGGATATATGGTGAGTATGGTACTGATGGGTGTGTGGCTGTAGGGTGGATATATGGTGGTATACTGAATGGGTGTGTGGCTGTAGGGTGGATATATGGTGAGTATGGTACTGATGGGTGTGTGGCTGTAGGGTGGATATATGGTGTATGGGTGGGTGGATATATGGTGAGTATGGTACTATTGGGTGTGTGGCTGAGGTGGCTGTAGGGTGGATATATGGTGGGATATATGGTGAGTATGATGGGTGTGTGGCTGTAGGGTGGATATATGGTGAGTATGGTACTGATGGGTGTGTGGCTGTAGGGTGGATATATGGTGTGTGGCTGTATGGTACTGAGTATGGGTGGTGTGGCTGTAGGGTGGATATATGGTGAGTATGGTACTGATGTAGGTGTGTGGCTGTAGGGTGGATATATGGTGAGTATGGTACTGATGGGTGTGTGGCTGTAGGGTGGATATATGGTGAGTATGGTGGTGGATATATGGTGAGTATGGTACTGATGGGTGTGTGGCTGTAGGGTGGATATATGGTGAGTATGGTACTATTGGGTGTGTGGCTGTAGGGTGGATATATGGTGAGTATGGTACTGATGGGTGTGTGGCTGTAGGGTGGATATATGGTGAGTATGGTACTGATGGGTGTGTGGCTGTGTGGATATATGGTGAGTATGGTACTGGATATATGGTTAGTATGGTACTGATGGGTGTGTGGCTGTTGGGTGGATATATGGTGAGTATGGTACTTATGGGTGTGTGGCTGTAGGGTGGATACACGGTGAGTATACTAATAGGTGTGTTGCACTTCAAAACAGTCCTATCGTGTTCCTAATTCTACTCGCATTGACTCAACGTGAAGGCTCGGACGTTACAAAGTAGCCCTTGATGAAGGGGTGAGAAGAAAACAGAAGAATGGCTGATGAACGGGGCTCAAGTAGGTCAATAAACGAATACCACGTGCACACAGAAACTTACGATTCTACACAATTGCCAGCTACACTGTATACGATTCGATTCACTACGATCCGACTTTGACATTTGGGAGGCTTGATTGACGTGGAATTTTACCGTCTAAATAAATCTGATGAAATCCTACTAAGTTATGTTCACTTTACTCTGTAGTCTACCGTACACGAATCTGATAAAATAAAGATATATTTTTGTATGGGACATATTGTTGGATTCGTGTGTGTTCGTGTCTGCATGAGTATAGTGAACGGAAATAGTAGAGTTATTATTTTTAGACGGAAGTATTTCACATGAATCATGACTCACAGACATCGTCACTATGCTGTGTGGCATTTGTTTGTGTGTTGGTTTATTGCAACACCGTTAAACTGTGCTAGGCCTGTTACAATTATAATCGCAAATTTAGTATAAAAAAAATTATGTGGGTGGTGTTTCAGGGGCCGACCGGTTCGGGGAAGACATCCAGCTGATGATTGGTCGGAAGCCACCAATGATCTTCAAGATACTATGGTGCTTCGTCCTGCCTCTCCTTTTCACGGTGAGGCTTCGGCCAGACAAGCTGTGTTGGCAACACTCGTTTATATCTAATAGTCTGTCTCCTTGCTATTTCCTGAAACGTTTGTTGTTGTTGTTGTTGTTGTTGTTGTTGTTGTTGTTGTTGTTGTTGTTGTTGTTGTTCTTGTTCTTCTTCTTCTTCTTCTTCTTCTTCTTTTTTTCTTTTCTTGTTGTTGTTGTTGTTGTTGTTGTTGTTGTTGTTGTTGTTGTTGTTCTTCTTCTCTTCTTCTTCTTCTTCTTCTTCTTTTTTTTTTTCTTGTTGTTGTTGTTGTTGTTGTTGTTGTTGTTGTTGTTTGTTGTTGTTGTTGTTGTTCTTCTTCTTCTTCTTCTTCTTCTTCTTCTTCTTCTTCTTTTTTTCTTTTCTTGTTTTGTTGTTGTTGTTGTTGTGGTTGTTGTTGTTGTTGTTGTTGTTGTTGTTGTTGTTGTTGTTCTTCTTCTTCTTCTCTTCTTCTTCTTCTTCTTCTTCTTCTTCTTCTTCTTCTTCTTGTTCTTCTTCTTCTTCTTCGTCTTCTTCTTCTTCTTCTTCTTCTTCTCCTTGTTGTTGTTGTTGTTGTTGTTGTTGTTGTTGTTGTTGTTGTTGTTGTTTTTCTCCTTCTTCTTCATCTCGTTCTCTCTTCTTCCGTCACCTTCTTCTCTCCTTTCTGTTTGGTTTTCTTGCCTCTTCTTCTTTTATTTTCTCCGCAACCTTTTTTCTTTCTTTTTCAGTTCCCGAACAAGACTGAGGAACTATTGTTTTTGTGTGTGTCGGTGTGTATGCCTGTGCATGCGTACGTACGTATGTACCTACGTACGTACGTGCGTACGTGCGTCCTTAATGGTCAAAGGAAAGTAACTCAGGTGAGGGAACTTTAAAGCCGCCCGGGGTTTATTATCTCCCTTTTTTCATCCATGTTTTTGACAACTGTGTTACTTCAAAGAATAGTAAGTCTGGTAAAAACTCTAGGTAAACGCAAAAACAAAAAAGCTCTTGAGATCGTGTCCCATCCGATTTGCTCAATATTTTTCTTCTTATCTTTCTGCAGGCTCTGTCAGTGCCACGGAACAGCCTCCTGTGAACAGAGGATACCACGTGACAGCCTGGCTTAATTAATTGTCGTGGTCTTCTTCTGCTTCTTCTTCTTCATTAAGGCCTTCGCACACTAGCATCAGGCGTCAATGGTTTCTCAGAGCAACGCCTTGACGCGTTGACGCCTGCATCACAGCACACATTGTAGCGAGGCAGTGGTGTTCTCACACACGACTCTTGTCGCTTCGCCTCTTGTCGCGTGAACTTCCTTATTTGGAAAGCAAGGAAAGATTACTCTAGCGTCAGACGCTTTATTTCGGGTTCGAGCAAGTCTGCCATTTTTTTTTCTTCAATCAGAGTTATGGTCCTTCCGTCCGTTGTGATTGGCTAGTTTCACGATCTCTGCGATCTTGAGCATCAAAATTAGAGCCGGTTCTATTCTCGAGCAACACAAAATCGCGCAGCTACGCATCAAAAATCCTGCCGCGCCGCGAATCTCTCACACGCAAGCGGCGCATCAAACTGCGCCTTGCAGGAAAAAATCGCCGCGATCTCGAGATCTTGACGCTAGTGTGCGAAGCCCTTTATGACGCCCAACTTCATCATTTTGAAGATTTGGAAGATTTGTCACTAAAAAGCATCAAATCATGGCCTGTTATCCGAAGACCCTATTTTCTTAATTTTGGGAGGTAAGGATAGGCATGTCACAGCGGAATTCCTAGTATTGCTGACTATTTAGTTTTTCTCTATCCAGTTAAGTGCAATGGTATTTTTTGGTTGAAAAATGACTGGCGGCGAAAGGGTTACAATGAGGGTTCTGCGAAGAAAAGAACAGTACTGGAAGTCAGGCGGTGAAGACGTCTTGTATGGAATGGGGGTGGGGTGGGGGGGGGTGGACAGAAAGGGGGTAGGATGTAGCAAGGGTGGCGGCGGCAGAGCAGTAGGAGAGTTGGGAGAGGGAGGTGGGAAAGTGTGGAGGGAGGGGGGAGGGAGGGGGATGGGGGTAGGGTGCGAGGGGGGGAGGGGAGTTACAGCTGTTTATTTTAAGACCCACCACGTCACGTGTCAAAATAACGGTTTTCACGTGTTTTCCCTCTTATAGCTGGTAAGAAATCTTAAGAAATCTTCCTAGCATAGGAGGGAATGTGACACGGGACGTGGGGGGTCTGTAAGGTTTCCACCGTGGATGGTCCGAGGGAAGAAAGGACTGCTGGCGGTACACAGTCCTGCATGCTGGCAGTTGGTACGCCTCAGCATGCAGGTGTCGAGTAGATCTTGTTGGAGGGCAATGGGTGGTGGGCTTCCTGGAAGAGTTGATGACCACCTCGCCACAATTTCAATTCTTGTCCTTGTTCTCCTCCTGCTCCTCGTCTTCCTCCTCATTCTTCTGCATTGTCTTACTTTCCCCCAGGCCCTGTTGGTGTTCACCTTAGCCACATACCAGCCTCCGGTGTACGGGGGCTACCACTACGACGGTCTGGCCTCCGCTATTGGATGGATGATAGCCACCATCTCCTTCATCCCCATCCCTGTGGTGGCTGGCATGAATCTCCTCGGGGCCAGGGGCTCTCTGCTGCAGGTAATGCGGCACGATGTGGGATTCATAATGATGTGAGAGTGATAGTATGATTTGGAGCGATGTGATGTGGTGGTGTTAGCAGAATGTGGTATGATTTAGCGATGTGATGGTGTTAGCTACCATTTCATGAATCTCCTCAGGGCCAGGGGCGCTCTGTTGCAGGTAATGTGACACGGTGTGGTTCATAATGATGTGGCAGAATGTGGCATGGTTTGGAGCGGTGTGAGGTAGTAGTGATAATACCGCCATCTCCTTCCTCTCCATCCCTGTGGTGGTTGGCGTGAATCTCCTGAGGGCCAGGGGCTCTCTGCTGCAGGTAATGTGGCACTGTGTGGTTCATAATGATGTGGCAGAATGCGACATGATTTGGAGCGATGTGAGATAGTAGTAGTGATAGCCATCATTTCATTTATGCCCATCCCTGTGGTGGCTAGCGTGAATCTCCTCAGGGCCAGGGGCTCTCTGCTGCAGGTAATGTGGCACGATGTGGTTCATAATGTGGCAGAATGTGGTATGATTTGGAGCGATGTGAGGTGGTGTTAGCTACCATTTAATATCTATCTGGCATGAATCTCCTCAGGGCCAGGGGCTCTCTGTTGCAGGTAATGTGGCACGGTGTGGTTCATAATGATGTGGCAGAATGTGGCATGACTTGGAGCGATGTGAGGTAGTAGTGATAGCCACCATCTCCTTCCTCCCCATCCCTGTGGTGGCTGGCGTGAATCTCCTCAGGGCCAGGGGCTCTCTGCTGCACGAAAACGAGACATCACTTTAAAGAACAGCCTCGATCGTAATATGAGGAAAGTCTGTATGTGGGCCACACCGACCCAGAAAACAACAAGGGACATAAAGACACACTGGCCAAGCACGATTAAGTCCCTTGGTTCTTTTTTTTTTTGCGGGGGGGGGTAGCTGTGACTCACATACAAATTCCCCTAACTTCAAATTGAGGCTGCTCTTTAAAATGATGTTTCGTTTTGAATTTGGGGGCATTTGTATGGGAGTCAAACCTAGTCAAAACAAGATTTATTACCAGCTATAAGAGGAAAACCCGTGAAACCCGTGATTTTGACACCTGATCTGGTGGGTCTTTAATACAAGATTTCTTACCAGCTATAACAGGAAAAACCCCGTGAAACCCGTGATTTTAACACCTGATCTGGTGGGTCTTTAATACAAGATTTCTTACCAGCTATAAGAGAAAGACACGTGAAACCCGTGATTTCGACACGTGATCTGTTGGGTCTTTAAGGATGTCTACTATGGCTAATATGGATAGACGCCACATTGTTTGGTGTGATGTGGTGTTATTTACACTATGACTGTCAGAGTGTAGCATCGTGATAATTACTATGGTGCATGGGGAAAACCAACATAAGTCGATCAGAATGCTTTTGAGGAAAAGCCAAAAATAGTTACTTCAACAGCACACACACCTATATCAATTTTCTATTTAGGGCATATTTATGTCTATTTTTAAGTATTCTACCAGTATCCACAACATGAAAAACAGTTTTGAATTATTTCTTTGTTCATTTGATTGTTAAAAAAATCAAGTCAATAGAAACAAAGAGGCAAAATCATGTCTTTTATGTCCGATTTCTGCAAATGATCTATCTCGAATGCCAAACTTCAAATAAAAATAAAAACTAGACAAGATAACCCAAATCGTGTTTCTGTGTGTGCTACCATCATGAAAAATTAAACCCCCAATTTATGCCAAATGCCATGATGCCATATTTTTATTATCTTACCATGTTGTGTTCAGAGGCTGAAGCAGTGCCTCACCCCGGATGACCAGTGGGAGGCCCTCGGACCCGAACCCCAAACTCCACCCGTCCTACAGGGCCGAGATGACCAAACGACCACCGCGTCACAGCTGGGTTGACGTCATCCGAACTTAATATCTTTGAATTTGTTGACCATTTAGGGCAATGGTGGTTAAACTGCGTCGATTTTGATTGGTCCAAAAACAAGGACATTAGAAAAAAAGATGAGGGTTTTTTAAAATTCGTCTTTATCATGTCTAAACCTCAAAATATTTAAAAGCAATGTAAACATGCTGAAATACTTTTTTAATTGATGCCCACAAGCGCATTGGCGTAGAATTTGAACTCAATGAAGATAGATTATTGTGGTTATATGCCGATTTCAAAGTTAGACCCTATATTTTACGGCTCTGTTGCTTTGCTTTTTTATGAATCACAGTCTCTCCCCACCCCACCCCACCCAAACAAAAGAACTGGACATGCTTTGAAGTTACTGGAGGGAGCAAAGATAATGTCAATCATCAGTGATTGATTCCACTTCCTGGAGA
>CM065701.1:5635283-5645283 GCA_017654935.2 Phymorhynchus buccinoides | reverse complement strand
TATTTCATGAGATAATTGGGGTGGGCTTCTTACCCGCCCATGCGCTTTTTACCCCGTCTTCCCCTACCATCTTTGTAAGAAGAGCACGACATTATATTATACACTAACAGCTCCTTACTCGCGTTCCTCGGTTGATATTTGAACTGTTTCTTTAACCCTTTTACCGCCAGACATATTTCAGCCAAACATTTCCATTATATTTACCTGGGTAGAGAACAAAATACATCTACAGTATTGGGGATTCTTCTGTGACATATTAGGTCTATCCTTACTTCCCAAAACTAAGACAATAGGGTCTTTGGATAATAGACACCAATTTGATGCCTTTTAGTGACATAGGTGTTACATCACTGTGGTGCTAAAATGCGACTTTGGCGGTGAAAGGGTTAAAGACCCAGTGACGCACCACGATTAAGTCCCTTGTTTTTTTATGGGCTGCTGTGACCCACATACGAATTTCCCCATATGCTCTTTAAACTGATGTGTCGCTTTCAATTTGGGGCCACATATATGGGAGTCAGACTTGGACAAAACAAGATTTATTTCCAGTTATAAGAGGCAAAACCCGTGAAACCCGTGATTTTGACACGTAATCTGGTGGATCTTTAAAGACTCATCAGATCACGTGTTCAAATCACGGGTTTCATGTGTTTTCCCTCTTATAGTTGGTAAGAAATCTTGTTTTGACCAGGTTTGACTCCCATACAAATGCCCCCAAATTGAAACGAATCATCATTTTAAAGAGCAGCCTCAATTTCAAGTTGGGGGCATTTGTATGTGGGTCACAGCTACCCAGGGAAAAAAAACAAGGGACTTAATCGTGGTGGGTCACTGTATATTTAATTAAAGGAAGCTAGCAAACGTAGATGACAATGACAAGATCCAATTAATGCTGTCTATCTATCATGAACACTATCTTCCACAATTGTAGTGTTCATTGCGTTCGCTGCGAGCTAGATGTAGGCTTGGAAGCGTATTATTGGAAACAAACCTTTTCGTTTCCAAGCACCTCACATATGGACAATAGTTATTTCCCTTTCTCTCTCCGCAGCTCTCCATATCCGTGACTGTCGTCCTTCAAAACTGGACTTAAGACTCATGTTTAAAAAACAACAACACCTGTGTTCTTTTCTGTTTGTCCCTCCACATCCTCCATCCACCCTCCAAAGACTTTGGAAAATAATGTATTTTAATAATATTTTATGTATGTACTTTAAATGAGCGTTGTGCGCATGAATGAACGGTACTTTGTTTTCATGTAAAGTGGGGTGTTTTTTCACCGGACAAACGCCAAAGACACCACCACCACTACCACGACACCCAGCGTCCTCCACGAATTCATCCCCAGACCCTCTTCCTCATGACCATCAATCGCTTTGCGGCCATCTTCACATCGACCCAGCACCGGAACAACTTGTCCCTAAGGGCTTTCCGCCATGAGGACGTAAAACCTGCACTCAATAACAACAACGGGTTTTTCTGAATCATTTTATTTATGTATTTCGAGTGTGTGTTGTGTGCATAAGTTAATGTTACTTTTTTCATGTTTTCATGTCATGCGCATTGAGTCCTGCTATGGCAGGAGAATAGTGCTGTAAAAAGAATCATTTAGCAGCAACAGTAGTAGTAGTATGCCTATTATAAGTAGTATTAGTAGTATTAGTATGTTGCGTCCAATAACAGCAGAGATTGCAAGAAATGCTTTATGCTTTATGTGGTTAAGAGCAAGTCTGTGTCTAAGGTATGCTTAGAAACTGTTTGAAGCGAGCTTTGGTTATGAACCAAACTTTCAGACATATTAACATGTAATGGTGGAAAGGATTTCGCATAGTTAGAGGTTTGCTTTTTGAGTTTTTATTGTATTTGTGTGTGTGTGTGTGTGTGTGTGTGTGTGTGTGTGTGTGTGTGTGTGTGTGTGTGTGTGTGTGTGTGTGTGTGTGTGTGTGTGTGTGTGTGTGTGTGTGTGTGTTGTGTGTGTTTGTGTGTGTGTGTGTGTGTGTGTATGTGTGTGTGTGTGTGTGTGTGTGTGTGTGTGTGTGTGTGTGTGTGTGTGTGTGTGTGTGTGTGTGTGTGCGTGTGCGTGCGTGTGCTGGGGATGGGGGTGGGGTTGTTTTGTACCATACAATCACATTGAATCAAAGTCAAATCCACGATATTTTACTATTTATTGCCCAATGGGCCCCTTTAGAATTAGAAGATACATTGTAAAACCCGGCACCGTGGAGACTGCAAGAAACGCTTAGCTGCCATTGGGTTAAAGACATATATTTTTGTCTCTGACTGTCTGTCTATCTCTCCATCTCTCTCTCTCTCTCTCTCTCTCTCTCTCTCTCTCTCTCTCTCTCTCTCTCTCTCTCTCTCTCTCTCTCTCTCTCTCTCTCTCTCTCTCTGTCTCTCTCTCTCTGTCCCTCACTCTTTCGTTCGTTCTCTCGAATGTCTTGCCAAGTAAACAAGTAAAAACACATCGCAGGAAACTGCAAATTTTATTGATCTTTAAAAGATATAAATTTTAAGCTTACACATCGCTGGATGAACATGAATGTGTTTGCACAGGACAATTATCGAATGTTTTAATAAAAAGCTTTTAAAAAAATACCACGTGCTGATATTTACATATTATTTGAAAACATACTAATAATTAATAATCGTTGGCTTCGGAAGCTTGGCACTAACAGATAAATGAAGAGAAAGATAATTTGATAATGATTATTACGATGTTATTAGCACATTCATTGGAATGCATATAGGAAAATCATGCAAAGCCGATAACAATATTGCTATCAGAAAAATGAAAGATATAGTATACGTTATTATATCAATCAAATATGAAAACAATAAGGTTTTCTTCCCTTATCCAAGTCATTCAAATTTCGTACATGTTTGTTTATGCAAACAAGCACACACACTCACTTAATTTATTTTATACGAAGACAATTAAACACCCGCACGCACGCACACCCCACCCACACACATACTCCCTCTCTCTCTCTCTTACTCTCTCTCTCTCTCTCTCTCTCTCTCTCTCTCTCTCTCTCTCTCTCTCTCTCTCTCTCTCTCTCACAGACACACACACACACACACGCGTGCGCGCACGCGCACGCACGCACGCACGCACACACACACACACACACACACACACACACACACACACACACACACACACACACACACACACACACACACACACACACATACATTAAACGATTTAACGACAATAACGGAATGACTTTGCACAATTATTAAAAAGCACCAATATTGTGCAGAACTCTATCAGTAAGCAGCTAAAACTAACAGAACTTCTACCAGGCTACAGGGGGACTGCGAACTATAACAAGACAAGAAGCTTGTATTAGGTTGACTTCTACCAGGCTACAGGGGGACTGTGAACTATAAAAGACAAGAAGCTTGTATTAGGTTGACTTCCACCAGGCTACAAGGGGACTGTGAACTATAAAAGACAAGAAGCTTGTATTAGGCTGACTTCTACCAGGCTACAGGGGGACTGTGAACTATAACAAGACAAGAAGCTTGTATTAGGTTGACTTCTACCAGGCTACAGGGGGACTGTGAACTATAACAAGACAAGAAGCTTGTATTGGTGCTTCAACCAGCATTCTATTCTACATCATAGCTTTTCTGATGACAATCAACTGTACATTTCTGCCCACCTGAGTCAATTAGATCAAATGATTTCTTCTTCTAAGTTGTGCATCTCTGCTGTTAAAACATGGATGTTTTACAACAAACTGCAACTGAATGCTGAAAAGACAGAGATGATTCTTGTAGCCTCTAACCACACAATTAAAACTCAGGTTATCCCAGGTTCTGTAGACATTGATGGCACTGAGATCAAGCTATCGGCATCCGTCCGCAATCTAGGTGTTACTTTGGACCAAACCCTTTCTTTCAAACAGCATGTTTCCAATGTTTGCAAGGCTTGCTATCTAGAACTTCGAAGAATTAGTTCCATCCGTCGTTTCCTCTCTCAGGATGCCCTGAAGACTCTAGTATGTGCTTTTGTCCTGTCTCGCCTTGACTACTGTAACTCACTTCTTGCTGGCTGTCCATCAATTCTCATCTCTAAGCTCCAACGGGTCCAGCATAATGCTGCTCGTCTCATTTCTCGCTCCCCTAGGTACGATCACATCACTCCGGTTCTTCGTTCCCTACATTGGCTCCCAGTTCAATCACGTATTGACTACAAAATTCTCCTCCTTGCCTTCAAGTCACTGAATGATCAAGCTCCCCAGTATCTCTCTGATCTTCTTCATCTCTATGTCCCAGCTCGCCAACTACGTTCGTCTTCTGATTCTCGTCTCCTTTCCATTCCCTCCATCCGTCTCAAATCTGCTGGCCAACGTTCTTTTTCTTGTCAAGCACCATCTCTTTGGAATTCTCTGCCTTCTCCTCTCCGACACTCCAACTCAGTCTCCTCATTCAAAACCTCTCTTAAAACCCATCTTTTTCCTGCTGCGCCCTAAATATTTGATCAGTTGTCTATCGTTGTGTGCACGTGAGGGAAGATTGATTTAAGAGGTTTGTGCTGTGTTTTGTGGTGCGTGTGTGCGTGTGTGTGTGTGTGTGTGTGTGTGTGTGTGTGTGTGTGTGTGTGTGTGTGTGTTTGTGTGTGTGTGTGAGCATGAATGTGTGCTTGTGTGTATTTTGGTTTTGTGGGTTGTGTGTGCACGCATGTGTGTGTGTGTTTGTGTGCGTGTCTGTCTGTCTGTCTGCGTGCGTACGTTGTGTGTGAGGGTGTTTGTGTCTGCGTGTTGGTGTATGTGGTCAGTCCATGCGGCTCAGTTGCTGTGACTTACCGAATGGGGTATGAACGAGTTGGCGTCAATAATTGTGTGTTTATGTGTGTGTGTGTGTGTGTGTGTGTGTGGTGTGTGTGTGTGTGTGTGTGTGTTTGTGTGTTTGTGTGTGCGTGTGTGTGTGTGTGTGTGTGTGTGTGTGTGTGTGTGTGTGTGTGTGTGTGTGTGTGCGTTTGTGTGCGCGTGTGCGCGTGTGCGTGTGTGTGTGCGTGTGTGTGTGCGTGTGTGTTAGAGAGAGAGAGAGAGTTGCTTTGCATATGCACTGTTGGTGGTTGGTGTCACTCTTGAATGTTGTTTTTTTTGTTATCTGTTGATGAATAATTGATTGTAAAGCGCTTTGGGCTCATCTGAGGTAAAGCGCTATATAAATGTACTGTTATTATTATTATTAGGTTGACTTCCACCAGGCTACAAGGGGACTGTGAACTATAAAAGACAAGAAGCTTGTATTAGATTGACTTCTACCAGGCTACAGGGGGACTGTGAACTATAAAAGACAATAAGCTTGTATTAGGTTGACTTCTACCAGGCTACAGGGGGACTGTGAACTATAACAGACAAGAAGCTTGTATTAGGTTGACTTCCAATCCCAGTGTTCTCTTTGTGAAGACAAAATATATATGGCGGAAAAAAATCAAGAAAAAAATCCTTGTCTCATAACAGTGACTACGAACACATATACATTCCGCTTGGTCTTTTCTATCACGCTATTCTAATTTTGATTTGGTATCAAATGTCTTAAATAATGACTTCAATTGTTTTAGCCAGTCATGAAAACGTCTAGCTGTTTAGTAAAAAAAAACGTCTACTAGCAATAACATACATGCATGGACTAGAGAACTACTTCTGGCGTTCTGAGCGGCTGAAATGACAAATCAAACTGTTTCCCGCTTAAGGAATGTACGTTTCATTTTCAGCTAAAAAAAACTAGCTTCATAAAGCAAAGCTAACGTCAAAATGTCAAAGTCTCAGCAACAAAATTATCAAAGAAATCAACTTTCTTGCACAAAGGAAAATATATTAAATATTATGCAATGTTGCCAGGTTTTACCAATGAATAAATCTGTGCAGCAAGCTATAGAGGATCTAATATAATTATTGATGTGTACACGCTGTCATGGTTTTTCTATTTAAGGCCAAGGTTTATTTACATGTTTATAAGTGGAGTTCTCCAGGAAGTGGAATCAATCACTGATGATTGACATTATCTTTGCTCCCTCAAGTAAATTCAAAGCATGTCCAGTTCTTTTGTTTGGGTGGGGTGGGGTGGGGAGAGACTGTGATTCATAAAAAAGCAAAGCAACAGAGCCTTAAAATATAGGGTCTAACTTTGAAATGGGTATATAACCATAATAATCAATCTTCATTCAATGCAAATTCCAAGTCAGTGCGCTTGTGGGCATCATTTCTTCTTTCTTTCTTTTTTCTTGGTCATAGATTTTTAAAAATAAATTAAACCTTTTATTTTTGTAACATCCACATCCCCCCCCCCAAAAAAAAAAAGACTTTGGGCATTATAAAGACAAATTCAAAATAACCCATCTTTCTTTTTCTAATTTCCTTGTTTTTTGACCAATCAAACTCCACGCAGTTTAAGCACCATTGCGCTAAATGGTCAACAAATTCAAAGATATTAACTTCGGATGACGTCAACCCAGCTGTGACGCGGTGGTCGTTTGGTCATCTCGGCCCTGTAGGAGGGGTTGAGTTTCGGGTCCGAGGGCCCCCCACTGGTCATCTGGGGTCAGGCACTGCTTCAGCCTCTGAACACAAGGTGAGATAATAATAATAATAATAATAATAATAATAATAATAATAATAATAATAATAATGATAATAATAATAATAATGATAATAATAATAATAATAATAATAATAATGATAATAATAATAATAATAATAATAATGATAATAATAATAATAATGATAATGATAATGATAATGATAATGATAATAATAATGATAATGATAATGATAATAATAATAATAATAATAATAATGATAATAATGAATAATAATAATAATATAATAATAATAATAATGATAATGATAATAATAATAATAATAATAATAATAATAATGATAATAATAATAATAATAATAATATAATAATAATAATGATAATGATAATAATGATAATAATAATAATAATAATAATAATAATAATAATAATAATGATAATAATAATAATAATAATAATATAATAATAATAATAGTAATGTGACAGTGCATTGGAAGAACAAAGACATCATGGAATCTATGGTCACAACCATAGAAATGGCCTGATGAAAAGTGAGAAATTCACTTTGCAAATTTGCCACAAATGATATGATGGCGATTGTGTTTTTTTGTTTAGTCGTGTACATAATGGAAGTTTGGCATAAATTGAGAGTTTTCATGATGGTATTAGCATTGTTAATACACAGAAAACCGATTTTTGAGTTATCTTGTCTAGTTTTTATGTTATAATTATTTGAAGTTTGGCATTCGAAATAGATCATTAATTTGCAGAAATCGGACATAAAAGACATGATTTTGCCCTCTTTCTTTCTATTGACTTGATTTTTTTTTGCTGTTTTAAAAACAACAATCAAACATATAAAGAAATCATTCCAAATTGTCTCCATGTTGTGGATACTGGTAGAATAATAGACATGAATATGCCCTAAATAGAAAAATGATATTTTGGGGGGTGACTTTTATTTTTGGCTTTTACTCACAAACATTCTGATCGACTTTTGTTGGTTTTTCCCCATCGCAATGATTACGATGCTACACTTTAACAGTCATAGTGTAAATAACACCACATCACACCAAACAATGTGGCGTCTATCCAAATTAGCCATAGTAGAGATCCTTAAAGACCCACCAGATCACGTGCCATAATCACGGGCTTCACGTGTCTTCCTTTTTATAGCTGGTAAGAAATCTTGATTTGACCAGGTTTGACTCCCATACAAATACCCCCTAAATTCAAAACGTAACATCAGTTAAAGAGCAGCCTCAATTTGAAGTTGGGGGAATTTGCATTCACAGCTACCCCCCCCCCCCCCCCCCCCTGATATGCTACGATAGTTTTGTTCACTATATTGTGTAGCACCCCGGTACACGAATAAGTAAGATGAAATATTTGTTGTTGTTTTTTGCATAAAAGATGTCATGACATTCGTGCATTGGGATCTACTCTGCATATAGTGAACGAAATTAGTTGGATTTTTTGTTATCAGATTCGTTTCCGCAGTAATTATTTCACGAACAGACGTCGATACAGTTGGTTAGTTTTTACAACTGAAAATACACGGCGCCTTCAATTCCAAACAAAATGTGGTCCTTTTACATGGACCCAGCACCAGAACAACTTGTCCCTAAGGGCTTTCCGCCATGAGGACGTAAAACCTCCACTCAAGAAGAAAAATCTGTTTAACGTCCTCCGGTCTGAAACCGACACATATGTATCAAGATCATTAGTAGATATAAAGATGGTGGGAACGATCATGGAGGCAATGCCAGGAGGCAGTGCAACACCGGGAAAGTCCCGAATTTTTAGCAATACAGATACTATAAGATTACCCTCTACTCAACAACAAGAATGGTCCTTTTATAAGAGGAAAGGGGAGTAAGGAGATGATAACTGCCATCATCAAAGCCACCACACATGGTGTAGCCATCACTGCCTCACGTCATACCACATCATGCCACATGATCGTACACCATGCCACATAACTATACACCACATCATGCCATATCCTGCCACTCAATTGGACACCACACCATGCCACATTACTTGCAGCAGAGAGTCCCTGGCCCTGAGGAGATTCACGCTAGCCACCACAGAAATGGATGGAAATGAAATGGTGGCTATCACTCTCACATCGCTCAAAATCATGCCACATTCTGCGACATCATTATGAACCGCATCGATCGTGCCGTATTACCTGCAGCAGAGAGCCCCTGGCCCTGAGGAGATTCATGCCAGCCACCACAGGGATGGGGATGAAGGAGATGGTGGCTATCATCCACCCTATAGCGGAGGCCAGACCGTCGTAGTGGTAGCCCCTGTACACCGGAGGCTGGTAGGTGGCTAAGGTGAACACCAACAGGGCCTGGGGGAAAGTAAGACAATGCAGAAGAATAAGGAGGAAGACGAGGAGGAGGAGGAGAACAAGGACAAGAATTGAAATTGTGGCGAGGTGGTCATCAACTCTTCCAGGAAGCCACCCCCTGCTCTCCCACTTGATCTACTATGCTCGACACCTGCATGCTGAGGCGTACCAACTACCAGCATGCAGGACTCTGTACCGCCAGCAGTCCTTTCTTCCCTCGGACCAGCCACGGTGGAAGCCTAAAAACCCACATGTGTACCCCCCCCCCCCCCCCTCGCACCCCTTCCCCCCCTCCCCTCCCTCCATACTTTCTCCCCCCCCCTCAAACCCTCCCTCTGCTGCCGCCATCCTTGCTACATCTACCCCCTTTCTGTCCACCCCACCCCCCCATTCCCCACTCCATACAAGACGTCTTCAACACTTGACTTCCGGTATTTTCTTTTCTTCGCAGAACCCTCATTTCAATCGCCCCATCTTCCAAATGATGGAGTTGGGGGTCAGAATGAAGAAGAAGAATCAGAAGAAGACCCGAACAATTACTTAAGCCAGGCTTTCCTAGTGAAAAACAAGAAGAAGAAGAAGAAGAAGAAGACGAAGAAGAAGAAGAAGAAGAAGAAAGAAGAAGAAGAAGAAGAAGAAGAAGAAGAAGAAGAAGAGAAGAAAAGGAGGAAAAGAAAGAAAGAAAAAAAAAAAGAAAGAGAGGAGAAGGAGATGAAGAAGAAAATAACAACGACAATGAAGTCAGAGCGTCATGTCGGTAACACACACACCACACACATACACACACATGCCCCTCAACCCCCACCCCCACCACCACCCTGTACACTGGAGGTTTGTAGTTAGGAAATATGAATACTAATAGGGCCTGAGAAAATAAGACAGTACAAAATGATAAAGAAAGAAGAAGAAGCAGAAGAAGAAAAAGAAGAATAAGAAGAAGAGAGAGAAGAAGAAGAATAATGAAAGAGAAGATAAGAAGCTGATACGACAGAGAAGAGAAGAAAAAAAGGGAAAGAAGAAGAAGAAGAGAAAATGAGAAGAGGAAGAAGACGAATAAGAAGAACACAACAACAACACCACCAC
>CM065701.1:5626525-5634783 GCA_017654935.2 Phymorhynchus buccinoides | reverse complement strand
GTAAAAAATGTATTTACAATTATTTTATTATTCGTATTTTGTATGTAGAATGTCTACGTCTTGTAAACTTTAAATGCTTGTAAATGAGGTAGAAGGGTATTTTTGTTTTTGCAAAATTTGTCTATTATAATTAGTCATGTAATTGGTATGTCGATGGCAGTATGATTTTATTTCAAGTTGCAGTATTGTATTCAAACTTGATTGGGACTGTGAATGTGGTCTCTATGTTTCTTCTTATAATTAGAATGTTCATATTGTAACTATTTTACTCTTGTATAATTAATTGTGTGCGAGTGTGCGTGTGCGCATGCATGTGTGTGTGGATGTGTGCGTGTGCTGCGCGTGTGCGCGCGCGTGTGGTGCGCGCGTGTGTGTGTGTGTGTGTGTGTGTGTGTGTGTGTGTGTGTGTGTGTGTGTGTGTGTGTGTGTGAGTAAGGCAGTAAGAGAACGTTGTGTGTAAGCATCGTGCTTATTTTACTTTCTAATGATTAATTATTTGTTTGCCTTTAATGTTCTTGTTATCAATGTAAAGCGCACTGAGCTCATGTGAGAAAGAGCGCTATATAAATTCCCATTATTATTATTATTATTAGATGGATGCTGATGAAAAACACGACATATAGATGAATCTGATGAAACACGACATATAGATGAATCTGATGAAACACGACATATAGATGGATCTGATGAAACACGACATATAGATGAATCTGATGAAACACGACATATAGATGAATCTGATGAAATACGACATATAGATGGATCTGATGAAATACGACATATAGATGGATCTGATGAAACACGACATATAGATGGATCTGATGAAACACGACATATAGATGAATCTGATGAAACACGACATATAGATGAATCTGATGAAATACGACATATAGATGGATCTGATGAAACACGACATATAGATGAATCTGATGAAATACGACATATAGATGAATCTGATGAAATACGACATATAGATGAATCTGATGAAATACGACATATAGATGGATCTGATGAAATACGACATATAGATGAAATCTGATGAAACACGACATATAGATGAAATCTGATGAAATACGACATATAGATGGATCTGATGAAATACGACATATAGATGAATCTGATGAAATACGACATATAGATGAATCTGATGAAATACGACATATAGATGAATCTGATGAAACACGACATATAGACAGCTGAAAAAATGTGCATCAACCTACTCATGTAAAAGCACTTCTTGGAGTATTTAGAGACCATAACAAAGATTGTCCATTATAAATATGAAAGAGGAGCACGAAAATGCCCATAACTCAAAATAGAAAAGAAAAATAATATTTTGACTTTGCAAGCCCGGTTGTGATAAACTAGCCCAGCGACTTAATGTCCCTTTCGTGGTGCTCAGGTCACAAATACCAAATACTTCAGGAAGGAATGCTTTGACTGGGGTGATTGCTATTTAGTTCCAAACATGTATCGTCATATATATGTTGTTTGTTCCTTCAGGGACAGTGTGCTGATCACCATGGTGGGGGAGGGGACCAGTATCTACGCGGGCTTCGCCGTCTTCTCCGTGCTGGGCTATCTGGCTCAGCAGTCTGGTCAGCCGGTGGACCAGGTCGTCTCATCAGGTGATTAGTCAGCATCGTTGTCGTCGTCGTCATCATCATCATCATGGTAGTCTTTATCATCATCATCTAGGCTTAAAGGATCGGGTTTTTGCAAGAAACACGTCGAGATCAACCAGGAAACACCCTTTACAGAGATCGCAACACTCACTTTGCTCTGGTTTCCTAGAAAACAAAACCGTCAAATAGGGCGATTCCTCCTTGGCGGAGGTGCTGTAAGTCGGATTCTTTCTTTTCTAATGGCCGCCTGAAAAGACACCACAGTCAGACCAAATCGTTTGCACGAATGTTCCACAATACAAGCCTTTAAAAAATATGTGTAGCTATGTTATACAGTTTACCAAAAAGTCTCGCTCACAACAAAGGAAACAGCTCCACCTTGTTTTTGTACTGCACTACAAAGAAGAAAAAGCTTCAACCTCTCTTGAGTGTCCTCCACCCACCCCATCCAAAATGGCTTATCTCTCCGGCAACTCCGCCAAGGAGTCCAATCGCAGTTTTGACGGTTTGATTTCTAGGAAACCAGAGCAAAGTGAGTGTTCCGATCCTCGAAAACCTTTCTGGTGATCTCCTTTCTGGTGATTTCGATGTGTTTCTTGCAACAAATTCATCCGTCAGGGTGTCCCTTTAAATCTTTACGGCACACCCCTTACGAAATAATGTTGACTTTGTGTGTATGTGATGCGTAAGCAATGCGCTGCTTCCCCCCCTTAGGCCTACAACCGTTTTGGACAGGACCATTGAATTGGGTTTGAAAACAAATCGTGAAAGTAAGTTATGGATTGACATTTGATTTTAGGAAACACAATGAACACTAAGCATTCCTCTTTTTGTTCTTGTTCTTGGTCTTCTTCTTGGTCTTCTTCTTGTTCTTCTTGTTCTTCTTGTTCTTCTTCTTCTTCTTCTTGTTCTTCTTCGTCTTCTTTTTCTTCTTCTGTGGTGGTAGCCAACTTCTTTTCATAGAAGTAACTGCACACACTTAATCCATGGCACAAATGTAAGATGTCATTATCTTAATCGTTTGTCTCCTATTGGTGAAACCATCGTACACGCTAGAATGAAATAATTCTACGTAGGCCGATGTCACGAAATCCCCCCGCTCGATCTTGATCAGAGATCGGGAGAGGGAAATCGCGAACCCCGAGGAGAGTCTCGCACGCCCAAACAGACAAACTCGCAGGAGAAGGCACACGCGCACACCAGAAATACAATACATAACAAGACTATTTATTATAACCAAGCAGACACACACTTACACAATTCAATACACTCAACGTTTAACAAATTATCTACATATTATACATGGCATTCAAAAGTTTGTCCAAGGAATAAACTAAAGCCGGCAACTTAACTAATTAACTAAAAGTAAGTTTGTATACAGAAACACAAATTGAAGAGAAGACGACGAAAGGGCAGACGAAGAAGAGATGTCCAACAAAACAAACAGCAGAGCGTCCAAAGAATAGGAAGAAGACAGGGGAAAAACTAAAGTCAGTAGAAGAAAAGCTGACGCCCCTCCTAGGGCAGACTACAGCAGCTGAAACAGAAGAGGAGAAACGGCAGAGGTCGCCCCCAGACTCCTCAACAGGAACGGTCGAAGCCTGGCCCAAACCCACAGACAGACCCACGGATCGGGCCTAACACGGGGCCAGACGGAAAGGCGAGCGGCCTCTCACAGCCGGAAACGGAGAAAAGTGGTTGACCGGGCGGTCAACCAGGTAGCAACAGGTCAGGTCGGGAAAACGCGACCCAAAAGCGCCACAGAAACCCAGGTACAGGATCAGGTTCAGGACTGTAGGAAAAACCAAAACAAAAACCTGGTTTTGAACACCCAGAGTAACAACAGTTTTGTGTTTCCCCAAAAACAAATTCCCCAGCAGTCCTCTTCAGGGATGTAAACACCCACCCTTTTTAAACTTGGTTCTCTCCAAGAACCCCAAAACGCTGAACAACACTTTCTTTACAATCCTTTTCACACGACTCAGTCTAGGGGTAATATTTCATCAAAAGGACTAACTAAAAGGTTTCACTATTTCTGGAACAACAAGGCTTTCATACATTTAGAAAATTCTAGCTTTTCAAATACAAAAATTAACAATTACATTCTTCTGAAAATTGTCACAGCTTTTCAGGTACAAGAATGGACACTTAAATTCTGAAAATATTACATAAAATTTCACCACCAAAAAATATGTCCTTTCCATTCTCATTTCTTCCAGAAGGCGGATGAACTACAGGAAAAGAATGTATTTCCCCAAAATAACATCCACAATGTACTTCAAAAAGTCAAAAAGCCTTGAAAACATTAATGACACTTTCTCTCAAAAATAAAAACAGAAACGGGGATGAACGCTATACAAAGCCCCTATCAGCATAGCTAGAAGCGCGACTGGAATAACCCTCTGTTATCCAGCTCTCCGCAGAGTCTCTTAATAACTAATTCAGCTAGGACGATGGCCGCGAGGCTAAACATAGGCCGCAAGGCTAAACATAGGCCGCGAGGCTAAACATAGGTCGCGAGGCTAAATATAGTCCGCGAGGCCCACTATCTCCAAAACCGAACCGCGCCCAAAAATGGAGCTCACAAGTTGAACTCTCGGAACAGAACACTTGCAGCTTGAGTTATATCCCGCAACAAGGAATAATGCGCGCGCGTGCACGCATTCAGGATTCTGAATCTCTGTGAACTCAAATACACTTTGCACCGAAAAACGATTTGTACGGCCTAAACACACAATGGCGAGCAAAAACATTGATTCAAAAATATGTGCCGAGTTCAAGTACCAAATTCTACAACCGGCAAAAACCTATCCAACTGACAAGTCACGACCCAGCCAGACAGTTCCTTAGCCCCTTATGCAAAAATCAAGAAAATAATAAGAAAAATGAACCAAAGAAAACGCACATAAATACACATATTAGCAATCTGCGCATGCGTGAGGTTGAAGACGTCTTTTGGAAGTTGTCCGTAAATTGCATCCAAATTTAATATTTTTGCCTTAGATAAGTTTTATTTTTCCATCTTCTTGCTCTAGAAGCTTACGGGCACTTGTAGAGGTAAAATCTTTCATTTTTGTTAACGTCTTCGATCAGAAACTTAATTCTTTTCACCTGATGTTCTAAGGTGAGCTTTCAGTCTTTCTACTGTAAGCTAGATATGTTTAGGCTTAACATTTCTCTGTTCGTCTTTGTTGTTCTTCTTTTTCTGTGCAAAACGTATGGAGCTGATGTTGTGAAACCATCCTCACCGAAAACCCTTGAAAATGTCAACTTTGGGACAAAGAACATCATTCGAACCCATGGGACTTTACTCTCGGTCTTCGTAGACCAGTTGTACTCCGCTTCAAAACGAAAGTTGCACCCCCGAACAGACAAATATCATCGTCAAAGGTTGGTACTACTCTACCTTACCATCCTATTGCTGAAAAATTCTTACTCCCCTGAGCCCAACCCCGGACCAAAGACCAGCCCAAATGTACAGCTGGGTAAAGGAGACTCAAATGACCATGCCAGTGCCACTGACCTTTCTAAATTGCAGCACTCGTGGCTATGCGGCACATGCGACGTCACTGTGAAATGGGGTGACCGTGGAGTAGCATGCGAGACCTGCGGTCAATGGTTTCATGCCCACTGTCAGAGCATAGACTCCTGCTTGTACCACCAGCTCGGAGATAGCAAGGAAGATGTTCCCTGGCACTGTGCCGTCTGTGGGAACCCCAACAGCCAGACTGTCTTTGACCTGCACGGCGTGGAGTGGACAGAGGCGTCGGACTCTCACTCAGACCTACAAAGCAGCAAGCACTCCCTGCAGTCATGTGCATCGCCAACCGACTTCCACTTGAACCGTCCCCAGCACAATTCAACGCCAACCAGAGCTAGCCGACAAAACAGGCAGATCAAAAGGTCACTGAGATTTCTTAATATAAACTTCCAGTCGATGACCGGGAAGAAGCCTGAAATCCTAAACCTGGTTGACAGCTTGAAGCCAGACGTTATTATTGGCACAGAGACATGGCTGAATCCGAATATAGGAAATCCAGAGATCCTCCCTGATCAGTACATTGTTCATCGTAAGGATAGAAATAGGGACGGAGGTGGTGTCCTGATAGCCATACGCCGCGAGTATGACAGTTTTCATGTCCCTGAACTTGATGCGGAGTGTGAACTGTTATGGGTGAGACTCAAACTCCATGGAAGAAGAAGTCTGTACATCTGCGCTTACTACAGACCAAATGTTGCGGATCAAGCAAGCCTGAATGTCTTTAGGTCATCCCTGTCCAAGGCCGTATCCATCACCAACGCCCACGTCATTGTTGGAGGTGACGTCAACTTTCCAGGATGGGATTGGGAGAATAAAGAACTCAAACCCCACTGCACTTATCCTACACTTCACAGAGAATTCCTGGAAATTCTAAATGACTGCGGAGTGGAGCAGATGGTTGAAGTTCCCACACGGCAAGAGAACACCCTAGACCTCATCATCACCAATAGTCCACAGTTGATGCCCCGGGTTGAAACATTCCCTGACCTTTCGGACCATGATGGGGTGCACTGTGAGGTGCAAGTCTATGGGCAGAGGAAGAGGCAGATCCCCAGACTTATTCCACTCTACAGCAAGGCAAACTGGGAAGGACTGAGAAAGGTAATCAGAGAGTTAGGACACAGGATGGAAAAGGAACTGAAGGACGCCAACGCTGATGAGCTATGGATAGAATTCAAAACAAAGCTTCAAGATGCCGTCAGAGAATTCATTCCCCATAAGTTGTCCAGAATCAAAGAAAGCAAACCCTGGATCGGCCCTGAACTGAGAAAACTGATCAAGAGAAGGGACAGGGTCTACAAGAAAATGAGGAAAACAGGATCAGAAAAACTCAAGCAGAAGGTCAAGGATCTCAGGATAGACGTACAGAGAGACCTGCGCAGGGCTTACTGGTCTTATCTCAACGACATCATTACAGATGACGACACAGATCAAGTACCGAACAATAAGCGGTTCTGGGCCTACATGAAGCATCAGAAAGCGTCCAATGCAGGAGTGGCCCCACTGAAAACTGATGGACACCTGGTGTCAGAACCGAAGGAACAAGCTGAACTTCTTAATAAGCAGTTCCAGTCGGTCTTCAGCGAAGGACGAGAGTACACTGCTGACGAGTTTGCCCAGAAATGCGCCATGAGTCCAGCAGACATCCCTGCCCTCAAAGATCTAGTGGTGGGAGTGGAGGGAGTACAAAAGCTATTAGCAAATCTTAAACCCTTCAAAGCCAGCGGGCCAGATAATATCAGCCCAAGAGTTCTGAAAGACCTTGCTCCTGAAATCACCCCAATCCTGACCAAGATCTACCAGTCGTCTGTCAACACCGGGACTGTACCATCAGACTGGAAGGATGCAAATGTGACACCCATATTTAAGAAAGGGGAGCAAGACGACCCAGCAAACTACAGACCAATATCCCTCACTAGTGTCCCCTGTAACATCTTGGAACACATCATCACCAGTGCCATCATGAGCCACTTCGAAGAACACGGGATACTATGTGACCAGCAACATGGATTTAGAAAGATGAAGTCCTGCGAAACACAGCTCCTGGAGTTCACTGATGAACTGTTTGAAAATCTAGAGCAGGGCAAGCAAACTGACATCCTGATAATGGACTTCGCAAAAGCCTTCGACAAAGTGAATCATAGCTTGCTTATGCATAAGCTTCACCATTATGACATCCAGAGGAAGCTCATTGACTGGATCACAGACTTCCTAAGCAACAGAAGGCAGGCAGTTGTTGTCAATGGCGTCAGCTCCGCACAGATTGATGTATGCTCAGGAGTGCCTCAGGGATCCGTTCTTGGGCCTTGCCTTTTTCTAGCCTACATTAATGATTTGCCGGAAAGATTGACATCACCAGCCCGTCTCTTTGCGGATGACACAGCAGTGTACAGAGTGGTAGCGGTGCCCCAGGACCATGAACAGCTACAGCATGACCTCCATCAGCTTGCTGAGTGGGAGAAGAGCTGGGACATGGTGTTCCATCCTGGAAAATGCACCACCTTACCTGTCACCAGAAAGAGACAGATGCAAGAAAGCAGGTATGTGCTCCATGGCCACTTGCTTGAAACTATGGACTCTGCGAAATACCTGGGAGTCACCATCAGTAGAGACCTGAGCTGGAAAAAACACATTCAAATCATCTCCTCAAGGGCCAATAGGACCCTAGGGTTTTTGAGAAGAAACCTGAAAATCAGTTCCCAGACCATCAGAGAAAGAGCATACAAGACATTTGTACGTCCCATATTGGAATATGCTTCCACAGTATGGGACCCTCACCAGCAACAGGACATCGACAGGCTCGAAGCAGTGCAACGGCGAGCAGCAAGATTCGTACTTCGCCGCTTCAGAAACACATCAAGCGTGTCATCTATGCTCGAGCAACTGAAGTGGCCCTCACTGCAACAAAGAAGAGAAACAGCAAGAGTTGTCATGATGTATAAACTCCATCACGAACTCGTTTCCATGAAGACCATGAAAGACAAACTGACCCCGGCACCACAACGCCAGCGTCGAGCCCACACCAAGCAGCTGGCCCAGATCTACTGCCGCACACAATACAGACAGGCCAGTTTCCTGCCACGCACCATCAA
>CM065701.1:5586525-5621525 GCA_017654935.2 Phymorhynchus buccinoides | reverse complement strand
ATATGGTGAGTATGGTACTGATGGGTGTGTGGCTGTAGGGTGGATATATGGTGAGTATGGTACTGATGGGTGTGTGGCTGTAGGGTGGATATATGGTGAGTATGGTACTGATGGGTGTGTGGCTGTAGGGTGGATATATGGTGAGTATGATACTATCGGGTGTGTGGCTGTAGGGTGGATATATGGTGAGTATGGTACTATTGGGTGTGTGGCTGTAGGGTGGATATATGGTGAGTATGATACTATCGGGGGTGTGGCTGTAGGGTGGATATATGGTGAGTATGGTACTGATGGGTGTGTGGCTGTAGGGTGGATATATGGTGAGTATGGTACTGATTGGGTGTGTGGCTGTAGGGTGGATATATGGTGAGTATGGTACTGATGGGTGTGTGGCTGTAGGGTGGATATATGGTGAGTATGGTACTGATGGGTGTGTGGCTGTAGGGTGGATATATGGTGAGTATGGTACTGATGGGTGTGTGGCTGTAGGGTGGATATATGGTGAGTATGGTACTGATGGGTGTGTGGCTGTAGGGTGGATATATGGTGAGTATGGTACTGATGGGTGTGTGGCTGTAGGGTGGATATATGGTGAGTATGGTACTGATGGGTGTGTGGCTGTAGGGTGGATATATGGTGAGTATGGTACTGATGGGTGTGTGGCTGTAGGGTGGATATATGGTGAGTATGGTACTGATGGGTGTGTGGCTGTAGGGTGGATATATGGTGAGTATGGTACTGATGGGTGTGTGGCTGTAGGGTGGATATATGGTGAGTATGGTACTGATGGGTGTGTGGCTGTAGGGTGGATATATGGTGAGTATGGTACTGATGGGTGTGTGGCTGTAGGGTGGATATATGGTGAGTATGGTACTAATGGGTGTGTGGCTGTAGGGTGGATATATGGTGAGTATGGTACTGATGGGTGTGTGGCTGTAGGGTGGATATATGGTGAGTATGGTACTGATGGGTGTGTGGCTGTAGGGTGGATATATGGTGAGTATGGTACTGATGGGTGTGTGGCTGTAGGGTGGATATATGGTGAGTATGGTACTGATGGGTGTGTGGCTGTAGGGTGGATACACGGTGAGTATACTAATAGGTGTGTTGCACTTCAAAACAGTCCTATCGTGTTCCTAATTCTACTCGCATTGACTCACAGTGAAGGCCCGGACGTTACAAAGTAGCCCTTGATGAAGGGGTGAGAAGAAAACAGAAGAATGGCTGATGAACGGGGCTCAAGTAGGTCAATAAACGAATACCACGTGCACACAGAAACTTACGATTCTACACAATTGCCAGCTACACTGTATACGATTCAATTCACTACGATCCGATTTTGACATTTGGGAGGCATGATATGGTGAGTATGGTACTATTGGGTGTGTGGCTGTAGGGTGGATATATGGTGAGTATGGTACTGATGGGTGTGTGGCTGTAGGGTGGATATATGGTGAGTATGGTACTATCGGGTGTGTGGCTGTAGGGTGGATATATGGTGAGTATGATACTATCGGGTATGTGGCTGTAGGGTGGATATATGGTGAGTATGATACTATCGGGTGTGTGGCTGTAGGGTGGATATATGGTGAGTATGGTACTATTGGGTGTGTGGCTGTAGGGTGGATATATGGTGAGTATGGTACTATTGGGTGTGTGGCTGTAGTGTGGATATACGGTGCGTATACTAACGGGTGTGTTGCACATCAAAACAGCCCTATCGTGTTCCCAATTCTACTGGCATTGACTCAACGTGAATGCCCGGACGTTACAAAGTAGCCCTTGATGAAGGGGTGAGAAGAAAACAGAAGAATGGCTGATGAACGAGGCTCAAGTAGGTCAATAAACGAATACCACGTGCACACAGAAACTTACGATTCTACACAATTGCCATCTACACTATATACGATTCCATTCACTACGATCCGATTTTGACAGTTGTGAGGCTTGATTGACGTGGAATGCTACCGTGTAAATAAATCTGATGAAATCATATTAAGTTATGTTCACTATATTATTTTGTAGTCTCCCGTACACGAATCTGATAAAATATTTGTATTTTTGTATGAGACATTTTATTAGATTCGTGTATTGGGGTCTATTTTGAGCACAGTGGACGAAAATAATAGTTCTTTTTTAGACAGAAGTATTTCACGTGAATCATGACTCACAGACATCGTTCCAATCGTATCGTATTGGGATCGAGTCATATGCTGTGTGGCGCCGGCTTCGAGACAGAACAATAATTATCTGCTTTTCTTACCTGGCTATGTAAGGCGCAATGTTGTGTGTTTGTTTGTTTATTGCAACACCGTTAAACTGTGCTAGGCCTGTTACAATTATAATCGCAAATTTAGTATAAAAAAATTCTGTCGGTGGTGTTTCAGGGGCCGACCGGTTCGGGGAAGACATCCAGCTGATGATTGGTCGGAAGCCACCAATGATCTTCAAGATACTATGGTGCTTCGTCCTGCCTCTCCTTTTCACGGTGAGGCTTCAGCCAGACAAGCTGTGTTGGCAACACTCGTTTATATCTGATATTCTGTCTTCTTGCTATTTCTTGAAACGTTTGAAACGGGTTCTTGTTGTTTTTGTTTTTGTTGTTGTTGTTGTTGTGGGTTGTTGTTTTTTCTTCTTCTTCTTCTTCTTCTTCTTCTTCTTCTCTTCTTCTTCTTCTTCTTCTTCTTCTTCTTCTCTTTTTTTCTTCTGTACTGTTCTTATTTTTCTCAGGCCCTATTAGTATTCATATTTGCTAACTACAAACCTCCAGTGTACAGGGTGGTGGTGGGGGTGGGGGTTGAGGGGCATGTGTGTGGTGGTGTGTTACCGACATGACGCTCTGACTTCATTGTCGTTGTTATTTTCTTCTTCATCTCCTTCTCCTCTCTTTCTTCTTTTTTTTTCTTTCTTTCTTTTTCCTCCTTTTCTTCTCTTCTTCTTCTTCTTCTTCTTCTTCTTCTTCTTCTTCTTCTTCTTCTTCTTCTTCTTCTTCTTCTTCTTCTTCTTCTTCTTCTTCTTCTTCTTCTTCTTCTTCGTCTTCCTCTTCTTCGTCTTGTTCTTGTTTTTTCACTAGGACAGCCTGGCTTAAGTAATTGTTCTGGTCTTCTTCTGATTCTTCTTCTTCATTCTGACCCCCAACTCCATCATTTTGAAGATTGGGGCGATTAAAATGAGGGTTCTGCGAAGAAAAGAAAAAATACCGGAAGTCAAGTGTTGAAGACGTCTTGTATGGAGTGGGGAATGGGGGGGGTGGGGGTGGACAGAAAGGGGGTAGGATGTAGCAAGGATGGCGGCAGCAGAGGGAAGGTTTGGAGGGGAGGGGAGAAAGTATGGAGGGAGGGGGAGGGGGGGAAGGGTGCGAGGGGGGGGGGGGGGTACACATGTGGGGTTTTTTAGGCTTCCACCGTGGCTGGTCCGAGGGAAGAAAGGACTGCTGGCGGTACACAGTCCTGCATGCTGGCAGTTGGTACGCCTCAGCATGCAGTTGTCGAGTAGATCTTGTTGGAGGGCAATGGGTGGTGGGCTTCCTGGAAGAGTTGATGACCACCTCGCCACAATTTCAATTCTTGTCCTTGTTCTCCTCCTCCTCCTCGTCTTCCTCCTCATTCTTCTGCATTGTCTTACTTTCCCCCAGGCCCTGTTGGTGTTCACCTTAGCCACCTACCAGCCTCCGGTGTACAGGGGATACCACTACGACGGTCTGGCCTCCGCTATAGGATGGATGATAGCCACCATCTCCTTCATCCCCATCCCTGTGGTGGCTGGCATGAATCTCCTCAGGGCCAGGGGCTCTCTGCTGCAGGTAATGCGGCACGATCGATGTGGTTCATAATGATGTCGCAGAATGTGGCATGATTTGGAGCGATGTGAGAGTGATAGCCACCATTTCATTTCCATCCATTTCTGTGGTGGCTAGCGTGAATCTCCTCAGGGCCAGGGACTCTCTGCTGCAAGTAATGTGGCATGGTGTGGTGTCCAATTGAGTGGCAGGATATGGCATGATGTGGTGTATAGTTATGTGGCATGGTGTACGATCATGTGGCATGATGTGGTATGACGTGAGGCAGTGATGGCTGCACCATGTGTGACATGGCTTTGATGATGGCCGCTATCATCTCCTTACTCCCCTTTCCTCTTATAAAAGGACCATTGTTGTTGTTGAGTGGAGGTTAATCTTATAGTATCTGTATTGATAAAAATTCGGGACTTTCCTGGTGTTGCACTGCCTCCTGGCATTGCCTCCATGATCGTTCCCACCATCTTTATATCTACTAATGATCTTGATACATATGTGTCTGTTTCAGACCTGAGGACGTTAAACAGATTTTTCTTCTTGAGTGGAGGTTTTACGGCCTCATGGCGGAAAGCCCTTAGGGACAAATTGTTCTGGTGCTGGGTCCATGTAAAAGGACCACATTTTGTTTGGAATTAAGGCGCCGTGTGTTTTAAGTTGTAAAAACTAACCAACTGTATCGACGTCTGTTCGTGAAATATTCACTATATGCAGAGTAGATCCCAATGCACGAATGTCATGAAATCTTTTATGCAAAAAACAACAACAAATATTTCATCTTACTTATTCGTGTACTGGGGTACTACACAATATAGTGAACACAACTATCGTAGCATATCAGCAGATTCATGTAGACTGTTGTATTTCATGAGGATCGTGCCTTGCAAAACAACGTCACAGTTGGATAGTTGCAGTTGCATGTTACGTCGACCCCCTCTTAAAGACCCACCAGATCACGTGTCAAAATCACGGGTTTTCCCTCTTATAGCTAGTAAGAAATCTTGTTTTGACCAGGTTTGACTCCCATACAAATGCCCCAAAAATGAAAACGAAACATCATTTTCAGCAGGCTCAATTTGAAGGTGTGTTTTTTGGGTAGCTGTGACCCACATGCAAATTCCCTCAACTTCAAATTGAGGCTGCTCTTTAAAATGATGTTTCGTTTTGAATTTAGGGGGCATTTGTATGGGAGTCAAACCTGGTCAAAACAAGATTTCTTACCAGCTATAAGAGGGAAAAGCACGTGAAAGCCGTGATTTTGACACCTGATCTGGTCGGTCTTTAAGGATGTCTACTATGGCTAATTTGGATAGACGGCACATTGTTTGGTGTGATGTGGTGTTATTTACACTATGACTGTTAGAGTGTAACATCGTAATCATTACTATGTTACATGGGAAAAACCAACATAAGTCGATCAGAATATTTGTGAGTAAAAGCCAAAACTAGTCACCCCCCAAAATATCAATTTTCTAGTTAGGGCATATTTATGTCTATTTTATGTATTCTACCAGTATCCACAACATGGAAGACAATTTGGAATGATTTCTTTATTTGTTTGATTGTTTTTGAAACAGCAAAAAAAAATCAAGTCAATAGAAAGAAAGAGGCAAAATCATGTCTTTTATGTCCGATTTCTGCAAAATGATCTATTTCGAATGCCAAACTTCAAATAATTATAAAATAAAAACTAGACAAGATAACTCAAATCGTTTTTCTGTGTATTAACAATGCTAATACCATCATGAAACTCTCAATTTATGCCAAACTTCCATTATGTACACGACTAAACAAAAAACACAATCGCCATCATATCATTTGTGGCAAATTGTCAAGTGAATTTCTCACTTTTCTTCAGGCCATGTCTATGGTTGTGACCATAGATTCCATGATGTCTTTGTTCTTCCAGTGCACTGTCACATTACTATTATTATTATTATTATTATTATTATTATTATTATTATCATTATTATTATTATTATTAGTATTATTATTATTATTATTATCATTATTATTATTATTATCATTATTATTATTATTATCATTATTATTATTATTATTATTATTATTATTATTATTATTATTATTATTATTATATATTATTATTATTATTATTATTATTATTATTATTATTATTATTATATTATTATTATTATTATTATTATTATTATTATTATTATTATTATCATTATTATTATTATTATCATTATTATTATTATTATTATTATTATTATTATTATTATTATTATCTCACCTTGTGTTCAGAGGCTGAAGCAGTGCCTGACCCCAGATGACCAGTGGGGACCCTCGGACCCGAAACTCAACCCCTCCTACAGGGCCGAGATGACCAAACGACCACCGCGTCACAGCTGGGTTGACGTCATCCGAAGTTAATATCTTTGAATTTGTTGACCATTTAGTGCAATGGTGCTTAAACTGCGTGGAGTTTGATTGGTCAAAAAACAAGGAAATTAGAAAAAGAAAGATGGGTTATTTTGAATTTGTCTTTATAATGCCCAAAGTCTTTTTTTTTGGGGGGGGGGATGTGGATGTTACAAAAATAAAAGGTTTAATTTATTTTAAAAAATCTATGACCAAGAAAAAATAAATAAAGAAGAAATGATGCCCACAAGCGCATTGACTTGGAATTTGCATTGAATGAAGATTGATTATTATGGTTATATACCCATTTCAAAGTTAGACCCTATATTTTAAGGCTCTGTTGCTTTGCTTTTTTATGAACCACAGTCTCTCCCCACCCCCCCCCACCCAAACAAAAGAACTGGACATGCTTTGAATTTACTTGAGGGAGCAAAGATAATGTCAATCATCAGTGATTGATTCCACTTCCTGGAGAACTCCACTTATAAACATGTAAATAAACCTTGGCCTTAAATAGAAAAACCATGACAGCGTGTACACATCAATAATTATATTAGATCCTCTATAGCTTGCTGCACAGATTTATTCATTGGTAAAACCTGGCAACATTGCATAATATTTAATATATTTTCCTTTGTGCAAGAAAGTTGATTTCTTTGATAATTTTGTTGCTGAGACTTTGACATTTTGACGTTAGCTTTGCTTTATGAAGCTAGTTTTTTTTAGCTGAAAATGAAACGTACATTCCTTAAGCGGGAAACAGTTTGATTTGTCATTTCCTCCGCTCAGAACGCCAGAAGTAGTTATCTAGTCCATGCGTGTATGTTATTGCTAGTATACTTTTTTTTTACTAAACAGCTAGACGTTTTCATGACTGGCTAACAAAATTGAAGTCATTATTTAAGACATTTGATACCAAATCAAAATTAGAATAGTGTGATAGAAAAGACCAAGCGGAATGTATATGTGTTCGTAGTCACTGTTATGAGACAAGGATTTTTTTCTTGATTTTTTTCCGCCATATATATTTTGTCTTCACAAAGAGAACACTGGGATTGGAAGTCAACCTAATACAAGCTTCTTGTCTTTTATAGTTCACAGTCCCCTTGTAGCCTGGTGGAAGTCAACCTAATACAAGCTTCTTGTCTTGTATAGTTCACAGTCCCCTGTAGCCTGGTAGAAGTCAACCTAATACAAGCTTATTGTCTTGTTATAGTTCACAGTCCCCTTGTAGCCTGGTAGAAGTCAACCTAATACAAGCTTCTTGTCTTTTATAGTTCACAGTCCCCCTGTAGCCTGGTAGAAGTCAACCTAATACAAGCTTCTGTCTTGTTATAGTTCACAGTCCCCTTGTAGCCTGGTAGAAGTCAACCTAATACAAGCTTCTTGTCTTTTATAGTTCACAGTCCCCCTGTAGCCTGGTGGAAGTCAACCTAATACAAGCTTCTTGTCTTTTATAGTTCACAGTCCCCTTGTAGCCTGGTGGAAGTCAACCTAATACAAGCTTCTTGTCTTTTATAGTTCACAGTCCCCTTGTAGCCTGGTGGAAGTCAACCTAATACAAGCTTCTTGTCTTGTTATAGTTCACAGTCCCCTTGTAGCCTGGTGGAAGTCAACCTAATACAAGCTTCTTGTCTTGTTATAGTTCACAGTCCCCTTGTAGCCTGGTGGAAGTCAACCTAATACAAGCTTCTTGTCTTTTATTGTTCACAGTCCCCCTGTAGCCTGGTAGAAGTCAACCTAATACAAGCTTCTTGTCTTGTTATAGTTCACAGTCCCCTTGTAGCCTGGTAGAAGTCAACCTAATACAAGCTTCTTGTCTTTTATAGTTCACAGTCCCCCTGTAGCCTGGTAGAAGTCAACCTAATACAAGCTTCTTGTCTTGTTATAGTTCACAGTCCCCTTGTAGCCTGGTAGAAGTCAACCTAATACAAGCTTCTTGTCTTTTATAGTTCACAGTCCCCCTGTAGCCTGGTAGAAGTCAACCTAATACAAGCTTCTTGTCTTGTTATAGTTCACAGTCCCCCTGTAGCCTGGTAGAAGTCAACCTAATACAAGCTTCTTGTCTTTTATAGTTCACAGTCCCCCTGTAGCCTGGTAGAAGTCAACCTAATACAAGCTTCTTGTCTTGTTATAGTTCACAGTCCCCCTGTAGCCTGGTGGAAGTCAACCTAATACAAGCTTCTTGTCTTGTTATAGTTCACAGTCCCCCTGTAGCCTGGTGGAAGTCAACCTAATACAAGCTTCTTGTCTTGTTATAGTTCACAGTCCCCTTGTAGCCTGGTGGAAGTCAACCTAATACAAGCTTCTTGTCTTTTATAGTTCGCAGTCCCCCTGTAGCCTGGTAGAAGTTCTGTTAGTTTTAGCTGCTTGCTGATAGAGTTCTGCACAACATTGGTGCTTTTTAATAATTGTGCAAAGTCATTCCGTTATTGTCGTTAAATCGTTTAATGTATGTGTGTGTGTGTGTGTGTGTGTGTGTGTGTGTGTGTGTGTGTGTGTGTGTGTGTGTGTGTGTGTGTGTGTGTGTGTGTATGTGCGCGCACGCGTGCGTGTGTGTGTGTCTGTGAGAGAGAGAGAGAGAGAGAGAGAGAGAGAGAGAGAGAGAGAGAGAGAGAGAGAGAAGAGAGAGAGAGAGAGAGAGAGAGAGAGAGAGAGTATGTGTGTGGGTGGGGTGTGCGTGCGTGCGGGTGTTTAATTGTCTTCGTATAAAATAAATTAAGTGAGTGTGTGTGCTTGTTTGCATAAACAAACATGTACAAAATTTGAATGACTTGGATAAGGGAAGAAAACCTTATTGTTTTCATATTTGATTGATATAATAACGTATACTATATCTTTCTTTTTTCTGATAGCAATATTGTTATCGGCTTTGCATGATTTTCCTATATGCATTCCAATTAATGTGCTAATGACCTCGTAATAATCATTATCAAATTATCTTTCTCTTCATTTATCTGTTAGTGCCAAGCTTCCGAAGCCAACGATTATTAATTATTAGTATTTTTTCAAATAATATGTAAATATCAGCACGTGGTATTTTTTTTTCAAAGCTTTTTATTAAAGCATTCGATAATTGTCCTTTGCAAACACATTCATGTTCATCCAGCGATGTGTAAGCTTAAAATTTATATCTTTTAAAGATCAATAAAATTTGCAGTTTCCTGCGATGTGTTTTTACTTGTTTACTTGGCAAGACATTCGAGAGAACGAACGAAAGAGTGAGGGGGAGAGAGAGAGAGAGAGAGAGAGAGAGAGAGAGAGAGAGAGAGAGAGAGAGAGAGAGAGAGAGAGAGATGGAGAGATAGACAGACAGTCAGAGACAAAAATATATGTCTTTAACCCAATGGCAGCTAAGCGTTTCTTGCAGTCTCCACGGTGCCGGGTTTTACAATGTATCTTCTAATTCTAAAGGGGCCCATTGGGCAATAAATAGTAAAATATCGTGGATTTGACTTTGATTCAATGTGATTGTATGGTACAAAACAACCCCACCCCCATCCCCAGCACACGCACGCACACGCACACGCGCGCGCACACACACACACACACAACACACACATACACACACACGCACGCACACACAAACACACACACACACACACACACACACACACACACACACACACACACACACACATAAATACAATAAAAACTCAAAAAGCAAACCTCTAACTATGCGAAATCCTTTCCACCATTACATGTTAATATGTCTGAAAGTTTGGTTCATAACCAAAGCTCGCTTCAAACAGTTTCTAAGCATACCTTAGACACAGACTTGCTCTTAACCACAGGCTCTCCACTCTTGCATAAAGCATTTCTTGCAATCTCTGCTGTTATTGGACGCAACATACTAATACTACTAATACTACTTATAATAGGCATACTACTACTACTGTTGCTGCTAAATGATTCTTTTTACAGCACTATTCTCCTGCCATAGCAGGACTCAATGCGCATTACATGAAAACATGAAAAAAGTAACATTAACTTATGCACACAACACACACTCGAAATACATAAATAAAATGATTCAGAAAAACCGGTTGTTGTTATTGAGTGGAGGTTTTACGTCCTCATGGCGGAAAGCCCTTAGGGACAAGTTGTTCCGGTGCTGGGTCGATGTGAAGATGGCCGCAAAGCGATTGATGGTCATGAGGAAGAGGGTCTGGGGATGAATTCGTGGAGGACGCTGTAGTCAAATTGCCCGTGGCTTGAGGTGGTGGAAGTTGGTTTTGTATGGTTTTTTGATTGTTTCTTATTAACCTGGACCCGATAAACAAATTTAGCTTGGTTGCCAGAAAAAATCGCTTGGGGAACTCCGGCAATTTGCATATTTCAAAATGGCCGCTGCATACCAAGGAGAAATATGATTGTTTTCATCAGTAATATTCAATTGATGTGTAATACATCATTTCTACATAACTTTGGCGTGGGGAATCGAAATTTACTGTCCTTTTTGTGATTTGAAGTCAAATTTGGGTTCAAATGTCTATCAATGGTCATTTTAACCATGAAAAAAGAAGGGGAAATGTCAAAATACTCTTCTACGCTGTTCACATACAAGAATTTAATGTAGAGGCCTATGTGATTATTAAACATGTTCACATTTTGCTTTTTAGCACTTTTCCATTGGCTGTCTGTATGAATGATCAACGTTCAAGAATCCACTTTTCACAGGTTTACTCCCATTCATCCCATTCATCATCGTCGAAGACACGGGTTGCATTTTCGTCGTCTCTTCCCTCCACATTTTCCTCCTTGAATCTTTCTTCGCACTCCTCTTCCTCTTCTTCTGTCATCTTGAATGGATTCAGACAGACGTCACTGGAACTGCAAGCACACTAGCCAGTGCAGGACATCTTGTCATGGTGACAACTGCAGCCTTTAGTGATGCAGGACTTTCCTTCTGCCTTACAGCTGCACCGTACAACATCCATGAGAGCTCGTGGTGCTGGTGGCTGATCAGAGATTGCTGGCACCGGGATCCCTTCTTTGATTACCCAGCCACTCTTTGATGTCCAGCAATGGGGGAGCCAGTTGGTCCGCCGATTAAGCAAGCATGGTTTGCAGATGGGTGCGCATGATGTGTAGGAAGAGATTTGGCTCAGTTGGTGGTAGCATCATCAGCTTGGGTAGCTTGCCCAGTTTCTTTGCATACAGTTGGTACCTCGCCTCAGCCATCGTGGTTCCAGGCTGTTGTCCATAGAGTGCAAGGAAGAATGCATGTCCAACTTTCATGAGATCTTCATGGGTAGCGTCCACCTCGCCTAAGACTGAAAACGGTCCATGGAAGTTTCCATTTTTCAAGGTCTTGAGAGCCTTCACTTTCCCCTTGCCGTACATGTATGAGGTCGTGTCCGAACCAGTCACGTAGTGCATACCCAGGATCTGGAGGCATAAAGGGCCAAGTTGATCACAAGTGCTGTTGATATCCCACACTTCTCCATTCCATCGCTGCATTTGCACTGTGGACCGAATGTTCCGATGGTAGACCCAGTAGATCAACAACACAAACACGTCAGTGTCGTCTGAGAGTACACGAATGGTTTCTGCCCCAGAGTCAACAGTCATGAGGAGATGAGAATGGCGTCTTCTCCGAAATCGAAGGTGCTCAACACTCTTGACAATTGCAACTTGTGTTTGTTCTTCATTATTGCGTCTCGACAAGGCAAAGGAGTGTTGATTGTGAGGTCATGCGTCATGGAGCCGAGACCTGCCCGCCGCATGCGCTCGTGGTCCTTGGGGGACACTGCGTGGTATTTGTCAAAGACCAAGATGTTTTTGCCAGGAACATGAGACAACTTTTCTTTGATGGACCCAACAAGTGCTGAGGCAGTGCTTTTGACAGGCCAAGTGATATGGCACAGAAGCTGGCTCATATTTACTATTGTGACATCAGGTGGTGCTGGCTGTACTGCTTTCACAAACATTTTTTTTGCCAATGGGCTTTGTCGCCTTTTCTCAAACATCCAAATTCGTCAATCATTGAGGGTGGCACCGCACAAAGTCCAAACTGGAAAATAGGCAATAGCTCCAGCTGCCATTGCTGTCCAGTTGTCAGAAGTCTGAGGAAGATTGTTTCAAGATCAAAGATAATTTTATCTCCTACTTTGATCCCTTTCTTCATATGCTTCATTGTCTTTAAGGGACTGGAGATTGCCTTATGGAATCCGGGTAGAGATGTGTTGATGAGTTCTCCAGTGGGTGAGACATTTTGGATAATTCTTCTGAGATTTGGAGGTGGTCGTCTGCATCCAATTCTCTTCTCTTGCTCCCCTCCTCCTTGTGATGCAGTTCTTTGCTTTCAATGGCTTGGTCCTTGATGCCCTTTGATGAATCGGGGTAAATATGGTCCATTGTGTCTGAGATATAGGCCGTAATGGGGAAGGACGCAATCCATTCAACAACCATCTCAGGAGAAAGGGTCATTCCTTTGAAGCCACCCTTGCCAATTCTAATGGCTGTTTGCTCCCCAAACTGGTCAGAGCTCACGCTGTTCCAGCTCCCCTCCTGGTGACGACACACGAATGCTCCCGACATCAGCTCCTCTTTGGCGTCTGGTGGCAAATGACGCATCTCGAGAATGTGCTGGGTGATGTAGCGTGCATAGTGAAAGTGTCCAGCCACAAAGAAGTATGCAGCATTCGCTCAAGGGTGAGCTGCTGCAGGAGAAAATGTCCCTCTCTCTCGCTTCGCAGTAGCTGATGAGCCAACAGTGTCGGTTTGATGAGATTGTCCACCCAGTGTCTACCAGTAGGGTGCTGCCGACACTTCTCAAGGTATTCATCCACGTCTTGGAATGTCTTTGGGCCTGTAGACAGGAAGAAGTTCAGAAGAGTCGTGGAAACCATTCGAAATACTCGCATGGACCGAACAAAACATTTGCCACTCATGATTCCTGCTAATCCCCCAAACGCTGAGGTGATCAGAGGCTCAATGCCTGATCCACACATGAGTTTGCCTATGCAGCCACCGAAGGACATCAGCGTGTGCATGATTCCAGGCCTGAGAATGACATCCTTGAAGCGATCCACATCATTCCACTTGATTTGACTGGCAACCATGTACAGCTGCATATCAACAGAGATGTGAATGTAAGACATCCCCATATCAGTCAACGACTTCTTGAAGTACTCCAGTGAAGTCAAGATTGTGTCAGGATGCAAAGCTTTAGCGTCAACCAGAGGTCCAAACATGTACGTACTTGCTGGTTTCTTCTGTGCCAGGTTGTTGCGCGCCTCTTGAGTGTTGAAGCCACCCCATTCCATTGCATTCTTCTCTGTTGTTAGCATGTTCAACCACTTCGTGTCCTTCTCCTGGGCAGCAGCTAGACTCTCATGTCGGGATGTTACCTCCAAGAAGGAAATGCCAGAAGTGGTTTCAACATGCGGAGGATTCACCTTGGTTGGCCCAGAATAGTGCTGCAAGGGGAGACTGCCAGATGAACTGTTGCCGGTCCGAGATCGAGCCGCTTGTTTGGAGAGTCTGGGAATGATCAACGTGCTTTTACCTGGCTGAGCACGTCCATACTCTAGTAGGGGAAGACAGGGTAAAAAGCGCATGGGCGGGTAAGAAGCCCACCCCAATTATCTCATGAAATAAAGAAAATGTCAGTCAAATTTGCCCATGAGACGAATGCTAGACATTAACGCTCGTCTCATGGGCAAAATGAGACTGAAATTTGCTTCATTTCATGAGATAATTGGGGTGGGCTTCTTTACCCGCCCATGCGCTTTTTACCCCGTCTTCCCCTATCCCTGCAGGATGAGGCTGTTGGAATTCATGGGAGACCACATGGGTTGAACGTCGACCGTTGGGTGTGAAAACTTGCAGATCAAGATTATCAAACCACGCAAACATAACGGTTTTATGCAATCCCATGAATCGATGTAGGAGTTGTGCATTGTCGCCAAGATAACGGGCTGCCGATTTTCGGAATCTGAGGACTTCATCATATGTGGCTGTGTAGCCATGGTCATGAAGGAGCTTGAGAAGTTCTGAGCTTCCATGCCGGTGTGTAGAAGTTTGATGGCCAGTCCCAACGTTATTTGATTTCTGGTATTTGTAATGTAACTCTGGATTGATTGACTCAGGCTCATGGATTTCTTGTTTACAACACCATAAGAGACAAGTTCTGAAACTAGCTTCAGTAAAGTTGGACTGGTTGCTTTGATTGTGTTGGCCTGTGTGAACTCAGACAGGTCATAGTTGGCGCTGTTGTACTTGACTGAACGTGCCTCCTTTCTGATTTGTCTCACAACGTTGTCGATACTTTTGTCATCGAATTAACCTTCTTTTTGACCAGCAATCATGAAACGGACATTAAATTCGCATTCCTCATATTAAATTCATGTGAAAAACATGTATCACACACCATTTTAGGTTAAATGAGTAACAAGTTGTGTACCTCTCCATTTAACCGGCAGCCATCTTGAATCAGTGCGATTTCCCAGAGTTCCCCAAAATATTTTTTCTGGCAACCAAACTGATTTTTGCCAGAAGACCATGCTTAGTTAGAAATTACCATAAAACAATACAAAACCAACCTGCGCAACCTTCAATACATAACAAAGAACAGTGACAATTGGACTACTGGGTGTCGTGGTAGTGGTGGTGGTGTCTTTGGCGTTTGTCCGGTGAAAAAACACCCCGAGAAAGGGAGAGAAAAATAGAGATTTTACGCCTTCTGAGTCAACAGACTATTTGGGGCATTTAAAATTATAAAGATCCTAAAAAAGAGGTGGATTTTAAGTTTATAAGATATAGTTTAAAGGGATATATAGAAGTTTCTAATAGCGCAAGTTTTTAGAATATAAAATTTATGTTTATAATAAAATATTTTATCTGTAAAAGGTATTTAGCTGTTTGCTTTAAGTCTGGCAGATTGGAGGAGGTCTTGATTAAAAAAAACCAGGGCTACAGTTAAAATTCATGCGTTTTATGCTCAAAAGAGCTATTTGGTAAAAAATCCGTGTTTGTGCTCGAGAAGAGCTTTATTGTTAAAATCTTTGACAGGCATTAGCCTGTATGCAGACTATATATACAGTTAAAAACCTAAAAGGTTTTTAGAAAATTGTCAATGCACATTATTATCATTATTATTATTATGTACATAATTTTTTATATACAAACTATTTGGTTAAATTGTGTTTTTTAAGTATTTCAGCCCATTAGGTTTTGTCCCTTAGGACTTAAAACAACCAATTGGCTTGGTTTAGGTTTAGGAGATCAAACTATTTACTGTTGGTCTTTTAATAATCTAATCCCATCAATTTTTAAAATCTTTGGTAAAAAGGGTCCTCTAATATAGCAAAGAAAAATTAATATGTACATTATTATTATGTACACAACATGTACATACAAGTTGTTTTAGTTTTTTAATAAGTGCGGTTAAAGATTTATTCGAAAATGTTTTAAAGTGTTAAAATCATTTTATTAAAAGTTTTTTTTGTTTTTGTTAAAATTAGTATGTTTTTATTCTAAGATAGGTTAAGTTTTAGTAAAAGAAAGCCAGTTAAAAAGACTAGGTACATTTGGTTTAAAAGTTACAATTAAGATTTATTTTGGTTTGTTTATGTCTAGTACGGTCATGAGCTGATCATAGGTAAACCAGTTTTAGTTACAGTCTTACTGTATTACATTCTGTTATTGATTATAAGTGGGGGAACATACCGCCAGAGGCCTCCATTGCTGTAATTAAATAGTTTTGTTAATTCCATCCGATCCCAAGGGGGGGTAGCAACAAAAACTCCCCCGCCCTTGATGTCCTGATGGAGTCAGAAGAAGTTTATTATTAAGCTTTAAGTTTTGCTTTCATCGACCCCAGTCTATGCCTTGTTCCCTGAGGCACTGGGGAGGTGCCACAGGCAATTTCTGCAAGCTGCATAATATTGAAAGCATTCCTGGGATCGATGGGGGTATCTTCAGAATCGTTGATTAAGGAGGAAAGGTCCTCAATTAAAGCTTTCGGTTGATTTGAGGTTCTGGCTTGTGCCAGACTTCGTAAAATACGAGTTATGAATGATTCTTTCAGTGATTTGTTTTCTTCTTTTGGAATATTGAGATTTACGAGTTGTGAGGTAGGTTGTTGGGTGGGTTTCTTTTGTCAGTGTGTTGTCAATGTGTTTGGTTATTGTCGTCATTATTGTCGCAGTCATTTTTTCCAGTTGTTTAGAGATCATTTGTTCAACTTTCTCTTCTGTTATTCGTTCTGAGTGTTTTTTATGAGATTTTTTCCTGATCCTTTTTTTCAGTTTTGTAGGGGAAGAGAGTTCTTCCACGGTGTGTTCTTCCAGAGTTGGAAGCACAGGGTCTGTGTTTTCTTTTGTGGGATTTTGTTTGTGTTCTTTCAGTTTGTCTGCGTATGAGATGTAGGGTTTGTGAGTTGGTATAGTATGGGTTCTCCAAGAGTGATCCACAATAGGAGGGTCTGACTTTGGTTTGTTTTCTTGTTGTTCTTTTTCCATTTGGATGTCCTGTTTAGCTCTTCTAATAGCTTCACTGTAGGGCAGGAAGGCCCCACCACTTATTCTGTTTGCCCTCAGTCTCAACTGATACTGAGGGCAACCTTGATAGGCAGCTGAATGATCACCGCCACAGTTGATACATTTAGGCTTATGGGTACAAACTTCTGAAGAGTGACCGGGTGTGGAGCACCTGGTACAAATTTCTGTTTTGGCTCTGCACTGACCAGGACCGTGCCCATAGCGTGCGCATCTGCGGCACCGACGCACTGGGGCGACGTATGGGGCCACAGGGAACTCCTGGGCATCGATCCTGACCAGCGCAGGCAAAATGGGTTTTCGGAAGATGATTTTTATAGCTCGGGATTCCGTGCTATCTCTGTTTTTTAGTCTGACTATTGATTTGGCATCTGGTATGTATTTAAGAAGATCATCCAGGTTTTCTTCAAAGGGAATGGGCTTCACAACCCCCTCAGTGTTTGCCTGAGCATTTGATGTTAATAGCTGCTATATTTGTCATTTTTGCCAGTTTGTTTTGTTGTTTGGCTGAGATGCAACCAATCAGCCATCTATTCCCAGAGAGAGGCCTCTGACTAAGAACGTCCCCCACACTGTTACGGAATAGTTTATAGTTAGTTGTTGGGCCCAGTGACCTGAAGGTGGCTGTGCCAGTGCACAGATCCTCCAGGATCACTGGGTATTCCAGGAATACTGGAGGAACTTGATTTGAGAGGTGAGAGGGGGGTCGTCTTCGTCGGCTTTGGACTTGTACGAAGTCCCCCTCGTCCTCTGTTTCTTCTATACTGAAGTTTGTATCAGATTCTGTGGACTCTGTCTTTTCAGGGTCCCTTTCTGATTTTTCTTTAGAAACGTTCTCTCCTTCTTGGGCTACATGGTCAATGATGACGACTTTGGGAGTTAGGGGGACTGAGCCTCCCATGTCCTCCATCGACCCAAGATCTTCTTTATTTTTCTTTTGGGGTTGTTTTTCCTCTGAGTTGAGGCTTTCATTGTCCTCTTCTTTGGATGATTTTCGTGACTTTCTTTTTTTCCTTTTTTTATTTGGAGTGTCAAAGACACTCACGTTAGCGTCCTCCTTTGGAGTGGGAGCAGTGTGGAAGATTTTGTTTGCACTGAAAATCGACTCTTCAGAGCTTGTTTCTGATAAGTTTAGGAGTTCTTCTATGTAAAAAAAACACCCCACTTTACATGAAAACAAAGTACCGTTCATTCATGCGCACAACGCTCATTTAAAGTACATACATAGAATATTATTAAAATACATTATTTTCCAAAGTCTTTGGAGGGTGGATGGAGGATGTGGAGGGACAAACAGAAAAGAACACAGGTGTTGTTGTTTTTTAAACATGAGTCTTAAGTCCAGTTTTGAAGGACGACAGTCACGGATATGGAGAGCTGCGGAGAGAGAAAGGGAAATAACTATTGTCCATATGTGAGGTGCTTGGAAACGAAAAGGTTTGTTTCCAATAATACGCTTCCAAGCCTACATCTAGCTCGCAGCGAACGCAATGAACACTACAATTGTGGAAGATAGTGTTCATGATAGATAGACAGCATTAATTGGATCTTGTCATTGTCATCTACGTTTGCTAGCTTCCTTTAATTAAATATACAGTGACCCACCACGATTAAGTCCCTTGGTTGTTTTTTTCTGGGTAGATGTGACCCACATACAAATGCCCCCAACTTGAAATTGAGGCTGCTCTTTAAAATGATGATTCGTTTTCAATTTGGGGGCATATGTATGGGAGTCAAACCTGGTCAAAACAATATTTCTTACCAGCTATAAGAGGCAAAACCCGTGAAACCCGTGCTTTGGACACGTGATCTGATGAGTCTTTAAAGATCCACCAGATTACGTGTCAAAATCACGGGTTTCACGGGTTTTGCCTCTTATAGCTGGAAATAAATCTTGTTTTGTCCAAGTCTGACTCCCATATAAATGGCCCCAAATTGAAAGCGACACATCAGTTTAAAGAGCATATGGGGAAATTCGTATGTGGGTCACAGCAACCCAAAAAAAACAAGGGACTTAATCGTGGTGCGTCACTGGGTCTTTAAGGAAGCAGTTCAAATATCAAACGAGGAACGCGCGTAAGGAGCTGTTAGTGTATAATATAATGTCGTGCGCTTCTTACAAAGATGGTACGTACATTGATTGAGCCATTAAGAAAGACAACGGTAATGCGCGCGTGTGTGTGTGTGTTTGTGTGCGTGCACGTGCAAAAAATCCAAATCATAAACGCGTGCCATACACCCAACTATACTTATACTCATTCACACAAACAGGCGCTTGTGCGCATTCACTCGTAATGTTTCATGCTGTTGTGACACACTTTGCTGCACGAGATTTTCTTGCACCGCGCATGAAAAGTTGAAGTTACCAATTCTGGCTCTCCAAGCGTCAATAGGTGAAGACGGGGTAAAAAGCCCATGGGCGGGTAAGAAGCCCATGCCAATTATCTCATGAATGAAATACAGAAACTTTCCGTCAAATTTGCCCATGAGACGAATGCTAAACATTAACACTCGTCTCATGGGCAAAATGTGACTGAAATTTGCTTCATTTCATGAGATAATTGGCATGGGCTTCTTACCCGCCCATGGATTTTTTTACCCCGTCTTTCCCTACCAATCATTTCTGGTTGTTTCACGGTAGCATACAACTAGAGCACTGTTGTCGTACCAACCTGAATGTTGTACACACTGTCCAAACACTATTTCTATGGAATGTTGTCGGGACTCACAGGTAACACGAACATGCCTTCGCCATGTTGCGCACGCGCCATTTTATGTGCTTGCCGAAAAACGATTTTCTTCATTGATTTGACTCGTGACTTGTGACTTGAAATGTGAATATTGTCCTGTATTATATTTAATTCTTTTGTTGTGTGTTTTTGTTTGATACAATCTCTCTCTCTCTCTCTCTCTCTCTCTCTCTCTCTCTCTCTCTCTCTCTCTCTCTCTCTCTCTCTCTCTCTCTCTCTCTCTCTCTAGCAATTCATTTCTTGATTCATTCATCGAGGTAGGTTGTCAGATGACGTATTGTTTAACAACAGGACACATTACCTAGTGTACACGAGCGGTGATCCTAATTCCTTCCTTCCTTCCTTCCTTCATCCTTCCATTCCTTCCTTCGTTCCTTCCTTCATCCCTCCATTCCTTCCTTCGTTCCTTCCTTCCATTCCTTCCTTCCTTCCTTCCTTCATCCCTCCATTCCTTCCATTCCTTCATCCTTCCATTCCTTCCTTCTTCATCCCTCCATTCCTTCCTTCCTTCCTTCCTTCATACGTCCATTCCTTCTTCGTTCCTTCATTCCTCCTTCCATTCCTTCCTTCCTTCATCCCTCCATTCCTTCCTTCCTTCCTTCCTTCATCCTTCCATTCCTTCCTTCCTTCATTCCATTCCTTCCTTTCGTTCCTTCCTTCCTCCTTCCATTCCTTCGTTCCTCATCCCTGCATTCCTTCCATTCCATTCCTTCATCCCTCCATCCTTTCATCCCTCCATTCCTTCCTTCGTTCCTTCCTTCCTCCTTCCATTCCTTCCTTCCTTCATCCTTACATTCCTTCCTTCGTTTCCTTCCATCATCCCCATTCCTTCCTTCCTTCGTTCCTTCGTTCCTTCCTTCCTCCTTCCATTCCTTCCTTCCTTCATTCCTCCATTCCTTCCTTCCTTCATCCCTCCATTCCTTCCTTCCTTCATCCCTCCATTCCTTCCTTCCTTCATCCCTCCATTCCTTCCTTCGTTCCTTCCTTCCTCCTTCCATTCCTTCCTTCCTTCATCCTTCCATTCCTTCCTTCCTTCATCCTTCCATTCCTTCCTTCGTTCCTTCCTTCATCCTTCCATTCCTTCCTTCCTTCATCCATCCATTCCTCCTTCCTTCCTCCTTCCATTCCTTCCTTCCTTCCTTCATCCCTCCATTCCTTCCTTCCGTTCCTTCCTTCCTCCTTCCTTTCTTCCTTTCCTCCATTCCTTCCTTCCTCCATTCTTCATTCCATTCCTTCCTCCATTCCTTCCTTCCTTCATCCCTCCATTCCTTCCTTCCTTTCCTTCCTTCCTTCATTCCGTTCCTTCAGATAATTCCTTCCGTTCCTTCCTTCCTTCCTTCCTTCATTCTTCCTTCCTTCCTTCCTTCCTTCCTTCCTTATTTCCTTCCTTCCTTCCTTCCTTCCTTCATTCCATTCCTCCTTCCTTCCTTCCTCCTTCCATTCCTTCCTTCCTTCATCCTTCCATTCCTTCCTTCCTTCCTTCCTTCCTTCCTTCATTTCCTTCCTTCCTTCCTCCTTCCATTCCTTCCTTCCTTCATCCTTCCATTCCTTCCTTCCTTCCTTCCTTCATCCCTTCCATTCCTTCCTTCCTTCATCCCTCCATTCCTTCCTTCCTTCATCCTTCCATTCCTTCCTTCCTTTCCTTCCTTCCTTCCTTCCTTTCCTTCCTTCATTCCTTCCTTCCTTCCTCCATTCATTCCTTCCTTCCTTCCTTCATCCTTCCATTCCTTCCTTCCTTCCTCCTTCCATTCCTTCCTTCCTTCATCCCTCCATTCATTCCTTCGTTCCTTCCTTCATCCTTCCATTCCTTCCTTCCTTCATCCTTCCATTCATTCCTTCCGTTCCTTCCTTCTTCCTTCCTTCCTCCCTTCCTTCCTTCCTTCCATTCCTCCTCATTCTTCCTTCATCCTTCCATTCCTTCCTTCCTTCCTTCCTTCCTTCCTTCCTTCCATTCCTTCCTTCCTTCATCCTTCCATTCATTCCTTCGTTCCTTCCTTCATCCTTCCATTCCTTCCTTCCTTCCTCCTTCCATTCCTTCCTTCCTTCCTCCTTCCATTCCTTCCTTCCTTCATCCCTCCATTCCTTCCTTCCTTCCTTCATCCCTCCATTCATTCCTTCGTTCCTTCCTTCTCCTTCCATTCGTTCCTTCCTTCCATTCCTTCATTCCTTCCCTCCTTCATCCTTCCATTCCTTCCTTCCTTCATCCCTCCATTCCTTCCTTCGTTCTTCCTTCCTCCTTCCTTCCTTCCTTCCTTCATCCTTCAATTCCTTCATTCCTTCCTTCCTTCCTTCCTCCTTCCATTCCTTCCTTCCTTCCTCCCTCCATTCCTTCACTTCGTTCTCTCATCCTCCTTTCCATTCCTTCCTTCCTTCATCCCTCCATTCATTCCTTCGTTCCTTCATTCATCCCTCCATTCCTTCCCTCCTTCATCCTTCCATTCCTTCCTTCCTTCATCCCTCCATTCCTTCCTCGTTCCTTCCTTCCTCCTTTCCATTCCTTCCATTCCTTCATCCCTCCATTCCTTCCATTCCTTCCTTCATTCATCCCTCCATTCCTTCCATTCCTTCCTTCATTCATCCCTCCATTCCTTCCTTCAATTCATCCTTCCATTCCTTCCCTCCTTCTCCTTCCATTCCTTCCTTCCTTCATCCCTCCATTCCTTCCTTCGTTCCTTCTTCCTCCTTCCTTCCTTCCTTCCTTCATCCTTCCATTCCTTCCTTCGTTCCTTCCTTCATCCCTCCATTCCTTCCTTCCTTCCTCCTTCCATTCCTTCCTTATTTCCTTCATCCCTCCATTCCTTCCTTCGTTCGTTCGTTCCTTCCTTCCTCCTTCCATTCCTTCCATTCCTTCATCCCTCCATTCCTTCCTTCGTTTCTTCCTTCCTCCTTCCATTCCTTCCTTCCTTCATCCTTCCATTCCTTCCTTCCTTCATCCCTCCATTCCTTCCTTCGTTCCTTCCTTCATCCTTCCATTCCTTCCTTCGTTCCTTCCTTCATCCTCTCCATTCCTTCCTTCCTTCCTTCCTTCCATTCCTTCCTTCCTTCATCCTTCATCCCTTCATTCCTTCCTTCCTTCGCTTCATTCATCCTTCCTTCCTTCCATTCGTTCCTTCCTTCATCCTTCCATTCATTCCTTCCTTCCTTCCTTTCATTCATTCCTTCTTTCATTCATTCCTTCCTTCCTTCGTTCCTTCCTTCATTTCTTCCATTCCTTCCTTCGTTCTCCTTCCTTCATCCCTTCATTCCTTCCTTCGTTCGTTCCTTCCTTCATCCTTCCATTCCTTCCTTCCTTCCTTCATTCATCCATTCCATTCCTTCGTTCCTTCCTCCTCGTTCCATTCCTTCCTTCCTTCATCCTTCCATTCCGTCCTTCCTTCCTTCCTTAAAGTAGGTTGTCAGATGACGTGTTGTTTCAGGGCAGGGACACATTACCTAGTGCACACGAGCAGTGGACCCTAATTACTTCCTTCGTTTCTTCCTTCCTTCCTTCCTTCCTTCCTTGAGGTACGTTATCAGATGACGTGTTGTTTCAGGGCAGGACACATTACCTAGTGCACACGAAGCAGTGGACCTAATTACTTCCTTTCTTTCTTTCTTCCTTCCTTCCTTCCTTTCCTTTGAGGTAGGTTGTCAGATGACGTGTTGTTTCAGGGCAGGACACATTACCTAGTGCACACAAGCAGTGGACCTAATTACTTCCTTCTTTCTTTCTTCCTTCCTTCCTTCCTTCCTTGAGGTAGGTTGTCAGATGACGTGTTGTTTTCAGGGCAGGACACATTACCTAGTGCACACAAGCAGTGGACCTAATTACTTCCTTTCTTTCTTCCTTCCTTCATTACTTCCTTCCTTGAGGTAGGTGTCAGATGACGTGTTGTTTCAGGCAGGACACATTACCTAGTGCACACGGGCGGTTGACCTCATCCTTCCTCCTTCCTTTGTTCCTTCCTTCGTCCTCCTTCACCCTCCTTTTTTCATTTCCATTCATCATTCATCCATTCATTCATTTATTCATTCCTTCCTTCATCCGTCCTCCTTCATTCATTAAAGTAGGGTGTCCGATGACGTGTTGTGTTTCAGGGCAGGACACATTACCTAGTGCGCATGAGCGGTGGACCTATCCTTCCTTCCTTCATTCCTTTGTTCCTTCCTTCCTTTCTTCATCCCTCATTTTATTCATTGATTAATTCATCCATCCATTCATTTATTCCTTCCTTCCTTCATCCCTTTTCCCCTCCAACCATCCATCTATCCATTCCTTCCTTCCTTCCTTCCTTGAGGTAGGTTGTCGGATGACGTGTTGTTTCAGGGCAGGACACATTACCTAGTGCGCACGAGCAGTGGACCTCACATCGCGAACACAGGGTAATAGGTCATGCCAAGAAATAGGCTTCCTCGTATCTTGTCTGTCTGCCTGTCTGTCTGCTTTGCCTGTCTGCCTGTCTCTCTCTCTCTCTTCTCTCTCTCTCTCTCTTCCTCTCTCTCTCTCTCTCTCTCTCTTCTCTCTGTCACTTTCTAACTATCTCTTTCTCTGTTCCTCTCTCTCTCTCTCTCTCTCTCTCTCTCTCTCTCTCTCTCTCTCTCTCTATCTATCTCATAAACTCTCTCTCTCTCTCTCTCTCTCTCGCTCTCTGTGTGTTCACTAAACTCTCCCTCTCTCTGTCTGTGTTCTCTGTCCCTCTGTCTGTGTGTCTTCTTTCTCTCTCTGTCTCTCTCTGTCTATCTCTTCTCTGTCTCTCTCTCGTCTGTCTATCCCCCCCCCCTCTCTCTCTCTTTTTATTTGTGTTTCTCTTGCTCAATATGTATGTCTCCTTATCTCTGTCTTTGTCTGTATCTGTCTGTCTCTGTCTCTCTCTCGTCCGTCTGTACCTTGTTGGTCCCCCCCTCTCTCTCTCTTTTTATTTGTGTTTCTATTGCTCAATATGTATGTCTCCTTATCTCTGTCTTTGTCTGTATCTGTCTGTCTCTGTCTCTCTCTGTCTGTCTGTCCCCACCCCCCTCTCTCTCTGTCTTTTTATTTGGTTTGTGTTTCTCTTGCTCAATATGTATGTCTCCTTATCTCTGTCTTTGTCTGTATCTGTCTGTCTCTGTCTTTCTGTCTGTCATCTGTGTATGTCCTCCCCCCACCCCATCTCTCCCTCATCTCCCCCCACCCGCTTTCTATCTCGCTTCTTCCGTGAAGGTATTAAATGATTGTGAATGGGTGTGTGCGTAGGTAATCTTCTGGAAGACGATGGTGAAGTGTAACGTCCCCATTAGTCATTTTTTGAAAGAGGAGGCCTGCTTTATATCTAGCTTCTGTTCATTATGTGGGCATATACCAAATTTTATTACTATTTTTCTTTTTTATATTGTTATATTTTGTTTTATTTTCGTTGCGGCCAGAATGTTTATAGTCTTGTTACGTAAAGTGATGTCGCTTAAATGATATATAATTTTCACTATCAGGATCCTGTATAATGAGAGAGAGAGAAGAGAGAGAGAGAGAAGAGAGAGAGAGAGAGAGAGAGAGAAGAGAGAGGAGATGAGAGAGAGAGAGAGAGAAAGAGAGAGAGAGAGAGAGAGAGAGAGAGAGAGAGAGAGATGAGAGAGAGAGATGAGAGAGAGAGAGAGAGAAGATGAGAGAGCCCGTGTATACGCATGTATTGGTGCATTCCTTCCTGTTGCTTGCTTGTTGATATTTTCATTAGTTTCTGCGAGGTTGAGGTGTTATCAGAGAGTGGCAGTGCTGGTGAACGAGGGTGGAGGTCTTTGTGAGTGAGAATCATGTTATATTTGTTACTTTATTTCTTTGCACTGGAATGTTGGTAGTATGACTATCTTGTTGATTGTAATGCATGATTTTAATGTTGATTTTAATGTTGCCTTTTGTAAAGCGCATCGAGCATACTACTGTATGGATTTTTAGCGCTATATGAAATAAAATTATTATTATTTTTATTATCATCTATATATTATTATTATTATTATTATAAGGTTGTGTAAAAAATATTTTCCGTACAAAAATGTATCACCTTGTGCGCACGAGAGGTTTTAGACATCGTACACACAGGGTAATAGGTCTTGCACAAAGTGTGTGTGTGTGTGCGTGTGCGTGCGTGCGTGCGCCGTGTGTGCGTCTGCGTGCGTTACGTAGCTTTCGTGTGTGTTGTGTTGTGTGTGTGTGTGGTGTAGTGTGTGTGTGTGTGTGTGTGTGCATGAAATCAAAGTCAAGTCAAGTCAAAAATTGTCTTAAAATGTGGAACATTGTACAAGCATTGAGTGTGTGTGTGTGTGTGCGTGCGTGTTGTGCAAACACGTGCGTTCCCTCCACGGCATGTATGTGTAAAACTACATTTCGCGCAATGGATGCTTCATTTCCGGATGTGCGCAAATGAGTACATTTTGAAACGCGCAATTGAGACGCAGGCCTAACCATAAGCGTTGCACAGCGCTGGGTACGTCAGAATCACCTGTTTGGGCAATATGCAAAAGACGTGGAGGGTGTCTTGAAATAGTGAATGGGTTTAATAGGAGTTAGTTGCATTCCATTGTTAAGTGAGAATATGAATTGTTCGGAAATAATTAAAGGGAGTAATTTCATGGTGTGTGTGAGTGATCTTGCCTAATTCCAATCGGTCAACATGGGGGGGGGGGGGGGGGGGGGGTCACTTTAACTTCAGGTAGATCCCCAGCTCTCGGCTCGCGTGGTTGATTAGACTTACATCACTTTAGAACACTGTGCGTCATTTTAAAATTGATGTCATTTATATTTTTACGTCACATTTTGCAAGTTTATCAGTTTGTAGCCGGTGGCCTGGCCCCTCATTTTTCTGAAAAAAATGTTTGCAAGTCTCTGGACTCCCATCCTGCGGTTTCACGCTTCGACGCCATTGTTGCATTGTGGCTATGGTATTTGACCGAGGAATGGAGGTACAAAATTCTAATTTTCACGAAGTGCTCTCCCCTATTTTTTCCCCCGAAAATCGTCTATTGGAGAAACTTTATATCACACATCGTAGACTGTTTCAAACCAATTTTTAATTTTTTTTAATTTTGTTGCCGTCCCATCTTCTGGGCCGTACAGTGGCGTTTGCTTCCACACCCCGCTCATCTCAAGTTCCAACTCGCAGCCACAGTCTGGTTTGTCATTGTCGCAGAACCCCAAAAAAGCAGCAGTTCACATGTTAGCTCAGGGAGCGATTCGATGTTCAGTCGTAAAGAGGCAACCTCCCACCATGGAAATCTGTTTAAGTCCTCCGGTCTGGAATAGACGCATCATTAGTAGATTATAAAGATGGTGGGAACGAGTATGGAGGCAATGCCCGCAGGCAGTGCAACACCAAGAAAGTCCCAAATGTTCTAACAATACAGATGTGTATATAACCTCCACCAGAGCGCGACATTGGCTATTTATAACATTATCCTTTTCTGAAACAATCTTTTGTTCCTTTAAATGTTACACACACAAATATTTAAAAAAATAAGCGAAAAGCAATCAGTATTGGCCACAAGCATCATAGTATAGGCCTACATTCTCAGATGTATACACATAGGCAGACAGACAGAATTATGCCACTATGGAGAGAAAATAAGAGAGACGAGGGGAGAGAGAGAGCGAGATAGAGAAAGAGAGAGAGAGAGAGAGAGAGAGAGAGAGAGAGAGAGAGAGAGACAGACAGACAGACAGAGAGAGGACCGACAGAGAGAGACACAGAGACAGAGAGAGATGATGTGTGTGTGTGTGTGTGTGTGTTTTGTTTGTGTGTAGGTGTGATGTGTATGTGCGTGTGTGTGTTTGATGTTGTGTGTGTTGTGTGTGTGTGTGTGTGTGTGTGTGTGTGGTGCTGTGGTGTCGTGTGTGTGTGGTTTTCGCAAGAGTTTCACGAATACAAGTGGAAAAAACATTAATTATACCAAACACACGCACACGCGCTTTTCAAACAGAAGGTATGATAATCACACGGAAAGAAGCACACACACACACCACACTCACACACACACACACCACACACACACACACACACAAACAGACACACACACACACACACACACACACACACGCACACACACGCACGCACGCACACACACTGTCACACACACACGCAAGCGTGCGCACGCACGCACATGCACACACATACACCCACACACGCACACGCACACCCACGCACCACACACATGACGAGGCACACACACACACACACACATCAGCACACACGCCGTAAAGATCATCATTCACTAGTCTATAGTAACATTTACTCCCCTTCCCCCAAATGTCAATCTTTTCACGAATATTTCTTTTTTTTTATCTCACATTATGTTGCGCGCAGCGCACATCTTTATAGCAGTAGCATAATTGCACTAATAATTAAGAAGATGCCGAAATGGTATTAATGACGCCTATTTTCAGTAGTGATATATGACGCTGTATCGCGCTGATATGATCGAGTGTCACGAATAAAACGCCTGTTAATGATAGTCTGCGGTTGTATTAGTGTTCTAGGTAGGCCTAATTACTAAACATTTTGTTTTTGTGTGGGGGGGGGGTTTTTTTTCATCCTCGTTTACTCTTCTATTATTGGTTGTCTCCTCTTCTCTATGTCTTTGACGAATAGGTACGTGTAAATAGTTGATGGACGCGGCGGGACTGTTCCGTGTGTTGTGTGCGCGTGTGTGTGCGTGCTCGTGTGCGTGAGTGCGTGGCGTGCGTGTGTGTGTGTGTGTGTGTGATGTGTGCTTGTGTGTGTGTGTGTGTGTGTGTGTGTGTGTGTGTGTGTGTGACTGTGCGGGTGCGTGCGTGCGTGGTGCAGTGCGTGCGAGTGCTTAGACCTATTTGTGCGCAACGCCGCGTGTGTGTTTAAGTGCGTGTTGAGTTTGTGTGTGAGTGTGTATTAGTTTGGTGAGTGCGTTCGGTGTGTGTGTTTATGTATTTGTGTGTGTGTGTGTGTGTGTGTGTGGTGTGTGTGTGTGTGGTGTGTGTGTGTGTTGTATGTGTGTGTGTGTGTGTGGGTGTGTTTGTGTGTGTTTGAATGTGTGTGTCTGTGTGTGTGTGTGGTGGTGTGTGTGTGTGTGTGTGTGGCCGTGTGCGTGTGTGTGTATGTGTGTGTGTGGTGTGTGTGATGTTGTAGTGATGTGTAGACATATGTTGTCGTGTGTGCGCACGCGTGTTGTGTGTGTGTGTGTGTGCATGCGTGTAGTGTGTGCCGGTGTGTGGCGTGTGCGTGTGTGTGTATGTTGTGTGTGTGTGCGCGCGCGCATGTGCGCGTGTAGACGTGTGTGTGTGTGTGCGCACGCGTGTGTGTTTAAGTGTGTGTGTGTTGTGTGTTGCATGTGCGTGTGTGTGCATGTGTACGTGTGTTTGTATGTGTGTGTGTATGTGGCTGTGCGTGCGTGCGCGTGTATACCTATGGCGTATTCGCGAGAGCATGTATGATAGTGGTGTATGTGTTGTGTGTGTGTCTGTGTGAGTGTATGTGTGCGTGCGTGCGTGAGTGCGTGTGTGGGGTGTGGTGACATGTGCGTCCGCGTGCACACGCGTGTGTGTGTTCGTACCCACGAACGCATGAAGCAATTACGAGTGAATGCACACAAGCGCTTGTTCGTGTGAATGAGAATACAGTAGTTGTTTTTATGGCATACGTTTCTGATTTTTGTTTGTTTTTTCATGTGCACGCACGACAAAAACACACACACACACACCACATCACACACACACACACACACAGCATCACTGGTTGTCTTCCTTAATGGCTTCCTCAATGTACCAACCCTCTTTGTTGTAAGAAGCACACTACATAATACATCAACAGCCCTGTATGCGTGCTCCTCGTTAGATGTGTCTTTGTCCTTGAGGAAGCTTGTGAACCTAGATGACACTGACAAGATAAATGCTGGCTATCTATTGGTCTTGGTATTAGTTATTAGGTTATTAGGTTATTAGGTACTTTATAGTCACAGAGGGCGTTTCTGTGTAATTCGGGTTGCTCCCACCTGCGGAGATTGCTTCGCAGCCAGAGGCGCGCCACCCAAATTTCTTTCTTTTTTTTTGCATGCGATTTTTGTGTGACTGATGAGGAAGGAAAGGGGGGGAGGGGGGTAAATTTTGACTAAATAACAACTTTTCCGTTGCCACTTGGGTTTAGCGTGAGCTAAGTGCATGGGCACACAGGACCTCGGTTTATCGTCTCATCCGAAAGACTACACGTTCAGACCAGTATGTCCTAGTGCAGAGTGAGAGCGGGAAAACCCCCTGTACCCAGGTTCGTCGAACTCGGGTTTACTTGACACGAGGCGAACGCGTTGACATTGTGCCACTCCTACACCTGACCTGATATGTCTTTGTTCTTAAGGAAGCTTGTGAACGTATATGACACAGTGACAAGATCAAATGCCGTGCTATTCCTATAGGTATGCACATAACAGTATCCCTGTCGTGGTCCGCTTGCGCGAGGTAGGATGTACGAGGCCTTCGAGCGTTATAAATGTTGCAAACGGACAGTTAAATTTCGATTACCCAAGCGCACCACACTTGGAACAATCTCCTTGTTTCTCTACTCTCCGCAGCTCTCCATCTCTGTCATCTCGGCAGAAAGTGACCTCGAGATCATACTTAAAAGCACGAAGGCACCACATGACGGCCAATTGCATTTTGCAACAAAGAAACACGTCGAGCCACAAATAAAACCACCCTTACAGAGACGCAAACACCACACATTTCTCTCTGGTTTCTATGAACATACAAACCGTAGTAAATTGGCGGCGGAGGGTGCAGGACAAGGAAAAGTCAAATTAGGTTCAGTGACGAACGAGAGGAATCATTTCTGTACGCTTTCTTCAACGACGTTCCGCCTGCAGCTAGATCTAGACCAGTAATCGCTAATGTAGACCACCGAAAAATTTCACAATACAAGCCTAATTTGTATTTATTTTTGTTTAATTTGATCTACTTTACCTAATAGAGTTTCGCGACACAAAGAGGAAAGGAATCACCCATTTAATTTTTTACTCACTCACAAGAAGAAAAAACTTCAAACACTCTGAGTGTCCTCCACCCAATCCGTCCAAATATGCTTCTTTTTCCTCCGAGCAAAGACGCTCCGCGACAAATCGCCGTTTGACGGTTTGATTTCATAGGAAAGAGAGCAAAAGCGGAAGGTTGCTCTTTATACTGATCCTTCAAAAGGCTGTACACTTCTGGTGAATCTTCGACCGTGTTTCTGCAAACTCATCCGCTCCATGCAGTCCACTTTAAAAACAAAAACTGTGATTTGTGTCCGCCCCTGCCCTACGCTATATCCGTCCTCCAATAATTTTGGAAGAGGACAATTATAGTTTTTTAAATTTATGGTTTCTATGTAAGGGTATTCTGACTAATGTGCATGAATAACGTACTTTTTATCAATGTAAAGTGTTTTTTTTCTTCTATTGATGTATTCGAGTGTGTTGTTGTGTGCGTAGGTACAATACTTTTTTACATGTTTCTCAGGTAAAATGCGCCATCAGAGTCCGCTTTCTGTGGCAGGAGAATAGCGCTATAAAATAAGCACTTTGCAGGCAGCAGCAGCAGCCCAGCAGCAAGCGAAGGCAGCAGCAGCAGAGCTACAGTAGGAGTAAGTAAGTAGTAATAGTAGTAGTAGTTGTTGTTGCGCGGTTGTAGTAGCTTGTACTATGTGGCGTCTATACTAAACAGCTATGGTAAGAAAATGATTCTATGCAAGAGTGGAGAGCCTGGTGATTAAGAGCAAGTACATGTGTCTGAGGTTTTAACTTAGTACTCGTTTGAAGGAGAGCTTTTGAGCTATAACAAACATTTCAGACATATTAAAATGCAATGGTAGAAAGGATTTCGCGCGTAGTTAGAGCAGATTGCATTTTGATTTTTAGATTATCTAGTTTCGAAGGAGTGGGTGGGGTGGTGCTGGGGTGTGTGTGAGGGGGGGGCGAGGTTAGGCAGTGTCAGATTTTGTACCATACAATCACACTTGAATGAAGTCAAATCCCAACGAAGATGTATAGATATTCACACGATGTGTAATTATTTATTAGCCAATGGAGCCCTTTAAATAAAAGCATACATGTAAAAACGGCAACCGTGGAGACTGCAAGAAACGTTTAGTTCTATTCTGGTTAAAGCCATAGGTTTCTGTCTGGGTACCTGTACGGTGTGATGTACACTTACGCATGTCTGTCTGTCTGCCTGTATGATCGTCTAATGTCTGTCTGTATGCTGTGTGTCTGCTGTCTCGTCTGTCTTTCCCTCTCCTCTTTCGTACTTTCTTTCGATTTTCTTGCCAACGTAAACAAGCAAAAACACATCAGCTGGAAACTGTAAATGTATTATCTTTAAAAGATATAAATATCAAGCTCTACAACATCGCTAGGATGAACATGAATGGGATTTGCACCAGGACCTCACATAATTATCAATTAATCAAATGTTTTGAATAACGCATTCTTTAAAAAATACACACGCTGCATGATAATTATACATAATTCATATGAACAAATATACTAATAATCCATAATCGTTGAGTCTTCGAAGCTTTGCCCCACTAAACAGAACGAATGAATAAAAAAACAATTGATAATGATTATCGACGATGTCATTAGCACATTGATTAGGAATCGCATATAACAAAATCATGCCCAAAGCCTAGAACAATATCTCCTTCAGAAAAAACGAAAGATATAGTATACGCTATATCATCAAACTATCGGAAAACATAAAGTTTCCTTCCTATCAAGTCATTCAAATTTGTAATGTTTTTATTATCGTAACCAAGCACACTCACATAATTTATTTATGCGAAGAAATCAAACACACACGCACAACAGAACACACACTACACGCACAGCAGTCACGACAATGCAACACACTCACTCCCTCTCTCTCTCTCTCTCTCATCTCCTACTCTCTACGATCTCTCTCGTCTACCTCTCTCTCTCTATCTCTTCCACACGCACACACGCAAGCACGCTCACGCACGCACGCACCACGCTACACTGCACGCACGCACGACTCACGCACGCCAACGCAACACCGCACGCGCACGCACGCACGCATACGCACGCACCACGCAACACATCGCACACACATCATCACACACAAACACAACACTCATCTCACACACATTTCACACACAATTAACACGACCAATACAGGAATTACTTTGCACAGTAATTATAAAGCAACTGATATTGCTGCGGCAACTCTAGTCAGCAAGCAGCTAAAAACTAACAGAAAGCATCCTACAGCAGCCTAATCAGCTAGACGTGAAGAACCCTATAACAAGACACAGAAGCTTCGTATTCAGGCTGCACTTCTACCAGGGGTACAGGTGGACTGTGAATACTATAAAAAGACAGAAGCTTGTCATATAGGCTGAACTAAGTCACCACAGCTACAGGGGGACTGCGAACCTATAAACGACAAGAGAAGCCATGTATCTAGAGGTGACATCTACCAAGGCTACAGGGTCGGCTGACTGATGAACTATCTACAAGACAAGAAGCTTGATTAAGGCCTGACACTACCAGGGCTACAGGTGACGGACTGTCCGAACCTATAAACGACAGAAGCTTCATATTAGGTTCGAACATACTACCATCGGACTACAGGCAGGAATGTGAACTTATAACTAGCACAATGAAAAGCTCTTATTAGGCCTGACTATCCTACCAGGCTACAAGGGCGACGATGTAAAGAACTATAGACAACCGACAAGAAGCTGTAATAGGCTGACTTCTCAACAAGGTACCTACATGGGGGACTGCTGGACTGTGGAACATATAACAAGACAGAAGCTTGTATATGATTGACTTCTACCAGGCTACAGAGGGGCCCTGCTGCAACTACTGAAAAGACAAGACGCTTGTATAATACTGGGAACTATACACAGACAAGAAGACCTTGTATTTTTTAGCGCTGACTATTCTACCAGGTCTACAAGGCGGGACTGTGAAATATAAACAGACAACCGAAGCCTCCTGTATATAGGTTGCACTTCAACCAGCCCTACAAGCTGGGCGGACTGCCGAAAACTAGAAAAGACAATGAAGCTTTTTAGCTGACTTCCAACCAGGCTCCAAGGGGACGCGTGAACTATAACAAGACCAGGAAGGCCTTATATGTAGGTCGACTTCCAATACCAGTTTTTCTTTGTGATATGACCCCAATAATATACGGTAGGAAAAGCAATACAATAAAAAATCCTTTGTATTCCTAACAGTGGCTATTAACACATGTACATTTGCGCTTGGTCTTTCTCTAACACGCCTATTTTAATTTTGCAACATTCGTTATCAAATGTACTTATAATAATGTTTTATGCCACATGTTTTTAGCCAGTCATGAATAACGTCTAGCTGTTAGTAAAAACCTCACATGTTCTACTTAGCCTTAACATACATGCATGGACTAGCAGAGAACTAATTCTGGCGTTCAGCTCTCGAGCGGCAGAAATGACAAATCAAACTGGATGCCCCCCTAGCGATGTCAGTCTTATTATCGCAAACATCATTACTAGCAAGCTAATGACAAAATTCGTTTGTCAATGGCTAAACCGTAAAGTTTGAACCTCGGGACAGGGACGTTTTCCTCTGATTCTACACTAGGCCTAACGGGTCTGAACGTGCGAGTCTCTATCGGACTGAGACGATAACACCGACCCGGGTCCCGTGTGCGCCCATGCACTTAGCCATACGTTAAACCCAGTGCAACGAAAATAGTTCGTCAGTTGGTCAAAAAATTTAACCCCCCACCCTCCGCCCTCCCTCTATCAATGACAAAACGCATGCAAAAAAATAATTAAAAACATGGGAAGGTGGCGTAGCCTAACTGGCTGCGGACCGCCGCTCTCACGGTGGGAGAACCCGACATTATTCACCAGAGACGGCCTCTGTGAATTATAAAGTACCTAATACCTCAATTATACCAATAAAATGTCAAAGTTCCTCTCAACAACCAAGATTATAAAGACAATTCAAGCTTTCTTGCCACAATTCGGACAAAGATATTAAAATATTATAGCATGTCTGCCAGTTTTTTTGTTCACCAACGAATAAAATCTGGACAGACAAGCTATAGAGAATCTAAATATATTAATGTGTACACGTGTACTATGGGCTTTTTCTAACGTAAGGCCAGGCCTATCTTACCATGTTTAAGGGGAGTTCTCCAGGAAGTGGACATCAATACACTGATGATTGACACTTAATCTTTGCTCCCTCCAGTAACTTCAAAGCATGTCAGATTCTTTTGTTTCGGGTGGCAGGGGGTGGGGAGGACCCTGTGATTCATAAAAAAAGCAAAGCCAACGAGCAGCGTAAAATTATAGGGTCTAACTTGCAAATCAGGCACTAATTAACCACAATAATCAATCGTTCATTGTAGCTTCATCAAAATTCTACGACCAGCGCTTTGTGGACATCAATTAAGAAAAGTTAATTTCAGTCATGTTTACATTGCCTCTTTAAATTATTTGAGGATTTCAGACATGGATACAAGCCGAATTTATAAAAAAACCTCATCTTTTTTTTCTAACATGATACTTGTTTTTGGCACAAATCAAATCGACGCAGTTATTAAAGCCGCGT
>CM065701.1:5562091-5586025 GCA_017654935.2 Phymorhynchus buccinoides | reverse complement strand
GCCGTCGTTTTATTTAATGGATGGATTTTTTGCAGGTGTTGGATCCGGATCTGTATTTGCTTTTGGTCCCCTCCCCCCCAACAGGAGAGCTACAGGCTAGTTCGGCCAGTCTCATGAGGTTACTTTTAGGGCCTATTGGGGTTTGGTGACCGGAGGAAGGGAAAAGGGAGACAAGTCCCTCCAGTAGTAAGCTGGGTTTATGTGTGGTGCGAGCCATAGCAACTTGCATAAGAACTTGTGTGATGAAAATTTCTGCAACTGTCTGGTTTTTGTTTTGTTTAATATTGAAATCTATGTTTTTTATTTCGGTCAAAATGGGAGTTTGTGAGAATGAGGAAGCGGTTGTGTCCGTTTGTCTGTCCGTCTGTGTGTTAGTCATTTTGTCTGTATATTTAGTAATCAGTTTGCTCATGTGAGTTGTCAGTACGGTCATCAGGGGTGTTGTGTGTTTTTGTAACTGTTGTGAAACTAACTGTTCCATTTTACGTTCCGAGTTTTGTTTTATTATCGCATTTTTGGCAGCTTCGATTTTGAGTGGTCTGCCTTGGGCACTGAGAATTATTTTTCGAAATTTAGTTTGTGTAAGTGAGGAATTGTTGTTGGACTGAATTTGGGTGTTGCCGTTGATTTCACTGTTGCTTTGTTCTGGTACTAGAACTGTGTTTTGAACTGTTTCTTGAGTGGTTTTGTGGGCTTTTTGGTTAAGGTTGTTTGGTTGATTTTTGGCTTTTGAGTTCCAGTTTCTTACTGCATTAGCATATGAAGGGGTTGTTCTATTCTCCGGTCGCCAGGAGGAGTCAACTTCGGGGGAGGGAGAAGGTGGAGGTTTTTGTTTTTGGGCTAGTTCAGTCTCCTGGGCCAATGTGGCCTGGCGAATGGCCTCGGAGTAAGGAATAAATGTTTCGGCCCTGATCCGGTTAGCTTTAAGTCTGAGTTTGTATTGCGGACATTCGCCGTAAGAGGCTGAATGTAGTCCGCCACAATTAATGCATTTGGGTTTTTTGGGGGCAGGATGTTGAGGAGTGGTCCAGTCCAGCACACTTGGTGCAGGTCTCTTTTTTTGACCTGCACTGATCTTTAGTGTGACCGAACCGGGCACACCTTTTGCATCTTTTGACTGGGGCCACAAAGGGCTGAACTGAAAATTCTTGTGCGCATATCTTTATGAAAGAGGGAAGAAATGGTTTGTTAAACACTATTTCGATGGCTTTTGATTTAGAGCCGTCTTTATTATTGAGTCTGAGGACGCTTCTGGCATCCTCGATCAACGGAAGAAGGTTCTGTGCCTCCTCCTCCAAGGGGATTGGGCGAATAACCCCCTCGGTGGAGGCGGTCGGAATGATGCATTTGATTGAAATTTTAGATATAGGCTTTGGCAGCTTAGTGGTGGCCGAATCAGGTCTGTTACCACACACTGTGCTGAGCTTTCTTTGTTTCCGCTGTCCACCACGGTGCGTGCAGACGCGGGGAAGATGATATCCAATTCCCACTCCTTTGATGGCCTCCATTACAGAGGGGTCCAGTGGTGCTGGGGCAACAGACAGCAGTTGTTCTCGACTGTAGGAGATTCGAGAAAGAGGCACGTTGGGGGAGTGGTGAGGGGCGGTTTGACTGGATGGAGTAGATTCAACAAGTGGAGGGTGAGGCCCGTACAAGAATGGGGGAGAGGATGGGTAAGGATAGGGGATTGAAGAAATGGGTTCCACATGTTGGCAAATAGGCTGGTAGGGGAATGGCGTTTCTTGGTTAGCAAGAGAGTTGGACAGTTGAAACAAAAAGGCAGTCCAAATAACTAGCAAACCAGGCGGAAGAACTGCACACAACAAGCACCAATACCCACCACTCCATCATGCTACACTTGTACACTTTTCACAACAATAGACGATCTAAGTACAACACTACAGTGAAAAAATATTTAGAGCTCGTGACCATGCTGCCTGTCAGGCGTGGAACACTTACTACTCCTTAATACACAGAGATATGCACCTTATCATACAGGTATTGACAATCTGTATGCTAAGTTTGAAGCAAATCGACAGCATAGGTACTCCAGAACAACTGATTTATTTTCCAGAGTCCTTACATTAACTATTGCTTAAACAACGGCCCAAAACGCATAATAAGCTATTCGACCCAAGTTGCTTGCATGTTGTTTTTTATTATTCAGAGGCATGTGCCATTCTAAAACAAATCACATTCGAAATTGCCACTCGTTTGGTACCAACATCTCATCTGGATCACGGAGTAAATGGCCAGGTTGTGTACACCCCTTGCTTGTAAATATCCTTTTAGCTTGCTATTTTGCTCTGTGTGTATTACTTTGTTGCACTATTATTAATATTCCATTATCGCTACATGATTAACATTAATTTAAATTATAACATACACACGTGTTTTCTCAGAGGCGGTGAGAGAGAGAGAGAGAGAGAGAGAGAGAGAGAGAGAGAGAGAGAGAGAGAGAGAGAGAGAGAGAGAGAGAGAGAGAGAGAGAGAGAGAGATGGGAGGAGAGGGGAGAAGATAGAGTGAGGGGAGATAAAGGGGAGATAAAGAACGATTGAAAGATATAATGTGAGAGAGAGGGAGAGGGAGAGGGAGCGAGTGGAGAAGAGGAAGAAGGAACAGAAGAGGGAATGAAAAATCTCAGTGAATTGGTAGCACTGTTCCCCTAACCTAAAAGACTAAAAAGTTGATGCATTTCAAATACAGAATGTTTTGCTTTTATTAACCTTTTGGTGTCCAATGTCTATATTTGTGACCTCAGAAACAAATTCAGTTATTATTAATTTGATGTTTTCCGCTGTGTTCTAAACAAATTATAAAATTTAATAGTGCTTATTTTCTTTTACTCCCGAAGAGGGAGACACAGAACTTATGCAAAGACAGCTGTTTCGATTTGTGCAAGATAATGCATATTGGCCTGTATTGGCTGTCCAGTAAGGTCCCAATCTAAGCAAGAATATAATTCTACAAATGAACGGTGTCTTCCTCGCACCAGACTTTATCGCAAATCCGCAAGAAAAGCAAGCCAGCACTAGATTATAACACAAATGGTAAAAATCATGTAAAATGATAAAAAGAAGAATGTTCTAAATTTATCATTTAAAAAGATAAAAGACACGATCAGAAAGGGTCAGCAACTGAAATGATATCCTAATCAAAGTATAAATATAGTTTGAATGAAAAATCTCAGTGAATTGCTAACGCCGTTCTTCTAATCTACGGGACTAAAGAGTTGATGCATTTTAAATGATAATGCAGACTGAGGATACCTTCGCAGGTCGAAACAGCTGACTTTGCATAGGTTTTGCCCTCCCCTTTTGTGATGAAAAGCAAATCAGCACTATCACATCATTTTATTTTCTTCTTTTAAAACACAGAGGAAAATGTAAAGCTAATGATAACTGAATTTGTTTCTGAGGGCCACACATACAGACATTGGACACAAAAAGGTTAATCAAAGCAACATATTCTGCATTTCAAATGCATCAACTTTTTAGTCCTTTAGCTTAGGAGACGGTGCTAGCAATTCACTGAGATTTTTCATTAATACTACACATGTATGTCTTTGCACAGTTTGCACAATTTATGTCTTTGTTATTGTGAAAAGTAGTAAAAAGAAACAATGACACATGCAACTTTTTCCTTCTGATATTATATACTTCTTTGCTCAGTTTGTCAAAAGGATTTTGCCATTCAAATTCTAATGTCAGTTCGTTTGTCACTGTTGTTATCTAATGATAATTCAATTCAAAATTAACAAACAGACTAAACAGATGAAAAGGCATAGTCCCCCCCCCCCCCCTTTTTTTCAGTGACAATCTACAATGGAGGACTCCAATCCAATGGTGTCAACTTCACTTTTTTCCAACAACTGGAATGATTCTACTGTAGCAGATATGACTACTACTACTGGCACAGAAGAATTACTGTATTTGCTGTCTTCTATTCGAAAAGGGATACAACAAATCTATCCTCCTGTTCTTCTCGTCTTTGGAACTTTTGGAAACGTCATGATCCTGATCATCACGTGGAGAATGAGGTCAGCGGAATCAGACTTCAACATCTACTTCACTGCTATTGCTGTTCTGGATTTGATTAGCCTTTATACAGTTGTGCTTGGACTGTGGTTGAGGCACACTTTGGGCATACTAATTGAAGCTGTTCATGATGTTGGTTGTAAAATGTATATCTGGCTGTACACAGGAGGCGGCACAATCAGTGCTTGGTGTCTGGTCTGTATGACTGTACACAGAGCAATGTCTGTGGTGTGGCCACATCGTGTTAACGTACTGTGTACACGGCGATCGGTTCTTCTGCTGATTGCAGGAATCACTGTCTTCTTTGCTGCACTGTATTCACACTACCTATATGGATTTACCAGAATATATAGGGCAAAGGTAAAACGGTACGTCTGTATAATGACTAACGACGAACATTACTTATATTTTGCTGACAAAATCTTTGCTTACATAGAGCTTTCTGTTTACTCTGTTCTACCATTCATATTCCTAGTCATATCTAACAGCATTTTGGCTTGGAAACTGATTACATCACTAAAAGAAGCCAGTAAACAACTTGCCCAAGGAAACTCTGAACAAATTCAGGCTCGTGAGAAAGCAACCAGGTCTGTGACCTTGACCGTTATGGTGGTGTCTATGCTGTTTGTGGTTCTGACTCTGCCAGGCACGATCAATTATGTTATGTACTTTTTTCCATCAGCCTACGTGGGCATATCAGATTATGAACGCTTTCAATTATATCTTATATCAGCTGTAACCGCTAACCTTGGGAACACGAACGCAGCCATCAATTTTTACCTGTACTTTCTGACTGGTAAGCGGTTCAGGGAGGAGTTCCTCAAGGCGCTGTGTTGGTGGAGGGACAAACGACAGCGTGGTGCCTCAAAGTGAGGACAGATGTCCCGGGCCATCTGACACGTCCACTACAGTCCTCTGTTTTCTTTGCAAAGAACACTGTAGGACTATAAGAACCCAGCAACATAATCGCTACAACAGATAATTTAGAACATCTGAAAATGTATGTGTGCGTTCGAATCAGAATCAGAATCAATGTTATTGTCTTTACAATCGTCACATGGTTTCACATGAGACCAACAAGATGATAATAATAATATGCAAACAACCTGATTCACACTTCTCAGGGGTCAAACTTTCCAAAAAACATTATCTTCAAAATTCCCCAAGGGGTACTGTGTAGGTCCCGTGAAGGTCTAAACATTATTATTGTGGCGGGTCACCTTGGCCATCATGGCAACAAAATCGTCTAGCCAGCTAAACGTTGAGGAGGGATTCCTGTAAACAAAACCAATTAAAAAAGATAGGGATCTTGAATATTTAACCTCTAACCATATACATTCTACTAACGATTCTATATCTACTCTCCTTTTAGTAAACTTAACTAGACTATCATGTATGTATGTAGTTATGCCGGTTTCACCTTTGCGTTGGGCATCACGGCGGAGAATGGTGTAGTGGGGGATGTGAAGGAGTTCATCAGATATGCCTGAGTGCAGGCGTGTTTCTGTGAGTCCGAGAATGTGGGTGTTCATTGAGTAGCAAGGAGATGTCGGCAAGCTTATTGTACAAATGATAAACATTTATGTGACTAATTTGAATCCCTGTGACTCGATTGTCATTACTATGGGTGCACATTTTAATAATACAAGTGACAGAACATGCAATCAATAACGAGCAAAAAAAAAAAAAAAAATGTGTAAGTAACAAACAAACAAAAAAACAAAATGGAAAATAATAAAACCCAATAAAGAACAAAACAAAAAGAAGAAAGAAAATCAAAAGACAGGCAATCCTGACGCAAAACTGGTACCGTCACCATTTGAATCCTCAAAAGGACTAGGCACGTTACCAAGACCTATCAGCCTAATGTAGGAGATCACTAAACCACTATGCCACTATGCTGGTGAATCTCCACAGCCACGCTAGATTCGCTGAACAGCTGTAAGGGAAGGGGGGGGGACGAAATAAAGGGGAAGGGGCGTGTTTAGCGCAACAGGTTCACATTGGTCACTATTGTTTCTTCCCCGACAGAGGAAGCCAATGAAAGGGAGGGGGGGGGGGGAGAGAAAAGAAATAAAGGGGAAGGGGAGTGTTTAGCGCAACAGACCCCAATCACACAATCCCCTCATGGCTCTTCCAGCCCGGCTCCCACCGGTGGCCATCCTCCTGAGAGGACTGATCAGGACATAATTACATCCCAGGCCATTGATCAGATGGAAACAAACCAAGATGACAACATTTTTAGGATTTGGGGACCCAACCCGATCGCCCCCCAGCCTACTAGTGTCAACAACAAATCTCCATCCCAAACCCAAACAGTGGGCCACCGGCCCACTAGTCCAAAATCAAAAAGTCAGAACCGCCCGCCAAGCAAAAGGCGCACCAACAACGACCAACTCCCCCCTGAATTCCTCAAATTCCCAGTAAAAGTCCAAGATCTTTCAAAATGTGGCATTACCCTATAACAGTTGGCTGATCGGCTGCCAGTCGGCCAAACAACAGACAAACCTAGCTGCCATGACAGAAGTCGCCAATATAAACATTAAGTGTACCATTCCATCCGCCACGACCGAAGGAGTCATTAAGGGGATTCCCCTTTCCGAGAGCGTGCTTGACATGCTCCCCCATATACCAGAAGCTAAGAGTGCAATAAGACTCAAAAATCGCGACGGTTCCGACTCAAGAGCAATCAAAATTATCTTCACTTGCACCTACTTGCCTGACTTCATCAAAATTAACGCCGTCGAATACAGGGTGCACACTTATGTTGCCCCGGTGCGTAGGTGCCAAAACTGTGCCCGACTCGGCCACACAGCCCAACACTGCCGCGCTACCAACAAGACCTGCGCCCGTTGCTCTCAAACAGGACACCTGGCCGCCGAGTGTCAGTCCGCTGAACGCAAATGCGTCAATTGCTCCGGAGGCCACTCGGCGGCTTACGTCGGGTGTCCTGAATACAAACTACGGCTTCAAGCTAACAAATTCCGGGGCGAGACCTTCCTCCCCTACGCAGAGGCGATTAGGAGAGCCAAGGCGGCCATCGACCAAAACTACAAACACAAACAAAAACAAAGCAGCACCCCCCTCCTCTTCCATCCCCACCGTTGATCCGTCTTGGAGGACTGGGAACGCCAATGGGCGTTCGGCCCCCATCAGCTACGCCGATGCTGCCAGACCTAGGCTCCCCACAAAACCAAGCCCCGCCCCCCGCCGCCAACTAACTCAACAAAAACCAATCATCCTGCAAAAAACTCCACCAGCCCCACTAGCCCCCACCAAAAAAAGCTACGCTCTTTCTAAGGGCATGCCCTCAAGCTTTCGCCGAAGAATCCCCTCCTACCAGGCCACTCAATATAAACTCAAAGCCCAAGCCCTTAAGAACTCACGAGCCAAAAGCCTACGGCCCTTCGTAACATTAAAAAAGTTAATAAAGCAACAGGAGGGGATCCCATCTCCTACAGAATACTTAAACAACTACCCCCAACATTTCTGTCAATCCTTAATCGCTTTAACTCTAGGTGTTGGGAGAGCGGGGAAGTGCCCCAGGCATGGAAATGTGCACAGGTAGTCGGGATCCTGAAAAATGGGAAACCAAAACAGGATCCCAAAAGCTACCGCCCCATCTCCCTCACCCCTCACCTGGGTAAGGTGTATGAAAGAATCGTGCGTTCACGATTAGAATACCATTTACAAAGAAATAATATACTCCCCCAAGTACAAGCAGGTTTTAGAAAGTACAGAAGTTGCACAGAACAGATTGTTAAGCTTACCTCCCATGCCAGGAAAGCCTTCGCCCGCCAGAAAAGCGTGCTAGTCACCTTTTTTGACATCAAGGGTGCTTATGACACTGTCTGGCATGGGAGACTACTCCAAAAACTTAGCAGGCTCGGCGTTGAAGGAAACCTTTTCAACTTAATTAAATCCTTCCTAGAAAACCGCTCCATGAGAGTAAAAGTGGGCCAGTCCCTCTATGACAGTCACTCGCTGGATATGGGGGTGCCCCAAGGTAGTATAATTGCCCCTGCTCTTTTCAACATTATGCTGTCAGATATATCTAAAACAAACATTAAGAACAATAAAATTAGTATGTATGCAGATGACATAGCAACCTGGACCTTAACTAAGAAAAAACTCAATCAATCAAAGCTCAAAGAAGCCCTAAAACAACATCAAAAACAAACTGACCTAATAGCCCACTATCTCCAAGACAACGGTTTCTCACTAGCCCCAAATAAATGCCTCTTCCTAATACTAACCAACATTAAAAAGCCCTCAGTTAACTACAACCTATCAATAACCATTACCGGACAAGCAGTATCGGCCTCTAACCACGCTAAATTTTTAGGTGTCATTATAAATTATAACCTCTCCTGGTCTGAACACATCAACTATATAACTAGGAAAGCTTATAAAATACTAAACTTCATTAAAATCATCTCTCAGGAAAAATACTAACCAACCTAGTAAGATCACTCGTCCGCAGCCAATTAGTATATGGAATAGAAGCAATGCACTCCCTAACAACACACGACCTACTTAAACTACAAAGAATAGAACTCCGTGGCCTTAAGATAGCTTTGGGGCTCCCCCGTTATGCGGTGACTGACCTTATCTATCGGGATGTGGGCTGGCTCCCGCTGCGTAAATTACTAAAGCTCAACTGTTCCATCCTCCTTCCCCGTATATATGCCACCCAAACTTACTCAGACTTTGAATTTTATAACTTCTCGGACCCATATTACCACTCCCACCCTGACCACATAACTAAACATCCGTCCCTGTATCACAAAACCATACCCATAACCAAATACACGGAAGATCTGTTTCATGAGGCAGGAGTCAACATAGCGGAAGTCTCCACCCACCCCACATATGACTATCCACAGTGGGAGGTGACCCCGATAACAACAGACACCTCCTTACACGAACAATATTCCAAACAAGAGGACCCAAACAGAATAAAAGTCGCAGCATTAGAAAAAATCCACAGCCTTCACCAACACCTTCTCATATACACAGACGGCTCTAAAATCAATCAACAAACAGGCTGCGCATTTACAATTCCAGACCTCAAAATAACTAAATCATTTCAACTAAATAATAATATCTCAATATTCAGCGCCGAACTTTGGGCCATACTAGAAGCATGCTCTTACATTAATAACTTTCCAAACCCACCACGAAGCGCAGTCATACTATCAGACTCACTCTCATCTATCCAAGCTTTAGTAGGTAACTCCAAAAACAGACGCTCTGTCGTACAAGAAATCAACTTCCTCATACATCAGATCACAATTAAGGGCACTGACTTATCACTAGGCTGGATCCCTTCCCACTGTGACCTACACGGCAATGACCAGGCCGACTGGGCCGCCAAACAGGCGGCCCTCGGTCGGGCCGGCACTAAAATAAATATTAAACTCTCAATCCCAGAATTCAAATCAATCCTCATGAAAACCTCCTTCCAGGGGTGGGCTAGGGAACTTGAAACCCGGTGTAAAGCTCACTCCTGGGATCATCAAATTGTAACGGGGGGACTTTTTCCCCCCGTACCTCGGTCTGTCCTATCCCTGATCTACAGACTCAGAACCAAGGCCACATACTACAAATTTAAAGAAATAGAATGTGAGTGTGGAGACTTCCTAACAGTAGATCACTTATTCTCACAATGTAACACAATCACCCCCGAATTAGACAAACTAGTAACAAAACTCAAAATAAATAAGATCCCCTTCACAAAACAATCCATAATCCATAGCCAAACTCATGGCTGGCAACCCATAATCTGGCTGGCGGAGGCCCTCGGCAGGGCTCCGTTTGGCTACCTTTTCTAACTCAACAATATCTCTCTGCACAATAACCTAAAATAAAGCCCTCCCCCGTGACCCCTGGTCTGGTGTATGCTGCCTCTCCAAAGGGCCCCACTCCCACTCCCCAGTGACTCGGGTGGCTCCCCCCCGCCGGACGGGCGACCGGCGGGAGCGCAGGTGTGCTCGGAACCCTATTGGCTCCCTCGTGAGGCACCGCGTCTCCTGGCGGGAGGACCGTCCGGCGGGGGGCGTCACCCGGGCCCCTCTATCCCCCAACTTTCCAGCTGGTCCTTGTCTCTGGGGGCAAGTGAGTCGCCGGGGGTTGCCGCCTGGGACCGTACCCCCATTCGCCTCTACCAGGGGAGTGCGGCCCCAGCCGGCGCCCCCCGGCGGCTCCCCCACCGGAATGAGCGGCATCTCCCTGGACCGGTCCCCAGGTCTAGCCAACCACTATCCATCTCCCATCCCCCCCGAGGCCCAGAGGAGAGGTCTTGTCACATCGCAGGGGTTCACAGATCCCCAGAATTTCTTTTGGGGGATCCCCCCCCCCTCCCCAACTTTCCTTCTATCGTCCCTTCAATGGGGGCCAGTCCAAGCCCCCCCCCCCCCCCTCTCTATGGGCTAAAAACTTATTCTACTCTATTCCACTCATCATCCATATCAGCTCAATTACAACCCAACACGCCTCCCGCGGAAGGATCTCGCCTCGGAATATGAAACAATTCTACTCATTCGCGCGGACTGGCAGCCGACCTTTTAAACCTATTTCAAAATATTAATTACTTTTATTAACCATAGAATAAAGACAACCCTTTTAACATGACTTAAATTTTACTACAAGTTTTAAAACATAAAACACCCTACAATGCCCACAAATAAATCCCCTACCCAAAACAAATATATAACAACCGGTATGCGGGTCTAATAAGAACTCTATTTTTACCCACACCCCTTTTTTTTATACTAAAAACCATAACATAAACACAACTCACATCAACCCTTTCCATATTATACAATCACTACTAGACACCCAACATAGAAAGAGCAAGAAACACACACAACTCACTACGGAACCCAGCCGCCATCTTAACCCACTTTTATTCCACTCACCTCGATCACACTCGCATAGGCCTGTCGTTCTGGCCTACTTCTCACTTTTTAATCTCGGGTTTTTAACAATGTAAATATTTTACCGAGGATGAATTGGCTGTACAAAGGCATGTCGGGTGTAATTATATGTACATAATTGATTTTAACTCGTTAACTTTTATCACCCCACAGTATTTTAGGGTTGACGGAATCCTGCGTTTTAGATAGGACACCTCCCCCTGTGGTAGTGGTTAAAAGAGTACTTTCACATGTAAATAATAACCAAAGCAATAGTCGAGTAGATAAGACACCGCACACAGATACCAAAGGTCAGGGGTTCGAACCTGGCCCAACACCCTATACCTTTTTTTCCCTTTCATTCTCACCTGTTTCTCACAAACAAAACTACACCAACTGTTATAATATTTTATTGAATTATTTAAATGTAAATAACTAAATATGCTCTGTATATAGCTCTCTCTTAAATTTTAACAGACCTCATGTGACATTTTACATTTTTTATTAATAAAAAGTTCAATTTTAACTCATGGTCCTGAAAATTTTAACTACAAATCGGAAAGATGCTCAGTAGCTCACGGATAATACATTTTAGGTCGTAACGTTTTAGTAGATTTTAAAGGTATACAGTCAGTTGTCAAATGCGAGCCTGGTATCAACCAAAAGCTAAAGTAACAAGCTAACCTTATAATCACCCCCCCCCCTCCCCCCCCCCCCCCCCCCCCTTCTTCCCCCCTCCCCCCCCCCCTCCCCCCCCTCCCCCCCTCCCCTCCCTCCCCCCCTCCCCTTCCCCTACTATCCCGAGCGCTGGTCTCCCTTTCTAAGGTTGAGTACCTCCGGGTGTCTACCCCCCCCCCCCCCCCCTCCCCCTCCTTTTTTCCCCTCCCAAGTGGTCCGTGAGCCGACCTCCCACAAGAGGGGGCGGTCCCATTGTTGGGGGTGACGCAAGGATGTCTTGCGTATCCCCCCCTCGGTGGGTCTGCCTTCACTTGATGTGCTGAGATCCTCCGAACCACTTCCCCCCCTCCACCCTCCCGCCCCTCCCTTTTCTTATATCTCCAAGTAGTACCCTAATGCCCCACATGGCCGAAAGGCCAAAGAGGGCGTAAAACCTTTATTTCCTAGCGCAACAGGTTCACACTGGGTCACTACTGTTTCTTCCCGACAGAGGAAGCCAATGAAAGCGTTACCCACAACACACGGGGAAGGAAAAGAGTCACTCGCGAGTTTTGAACAGGCAATTAAATTTCATTGCCCAAACTAAGTCTGGAGGCCATTGTTCAATGGTTAATGTCACCAACATAATTATAATAAGAAAACGTTCTTAGCGCACAGCATTAAAATGAAATAGAAACACCCGAAGGTGCTGATGGGACCCAGAGATGCACCAGCCACGCCCATCCTATCAACGCTAGAGCAGCCCTGCTCCAGCCTTGGAAGTCTGTGTTGTGTTACTGGGGGGCAGGCACACACGGGACATTCCATTAAGTATACAAGGCACATAGCTACTCGCGGCTTGGTGACCATCGGATACAATACAAAGGAGTCCTTGCGAAATGTCCCCATGGGTGTACCAGTCCATTTTTGATGACTGCGGAGCCCACTGGCAAAAGACACCCACTCAGAAACCAGAACGCATCCAACAGCCCCCAAAAAGGACACGCGAGGCCAGTGCATCCCTAGACAAAGCCACAGGCTCTCGCCTTACGGACTTATATGCCTCCGAAGAGAATCCCACTGCACAAACTAAGTCCGGAGGCCATTGTTCAATGGTTAATGTCACCAACATAATTATAATAAGAAAACGTTCTTAGCGTACAGCATTAAAATGTTTGTCAACAGCGCGCTCAGAAAAAAAGGAGAAACAAAGAAAAAATAAGTCACTGGCTGTTACCGAAGCATAAAAAGTCACACATACACAAAAAACAACAACCCAACAACAATAACATGCCCACACTCTTATCAAATAAATGGAAGGCTGGAACAATAGATCAGATAGAAGCAGCACTGTAGACCCGCAAAATGTCGCAACGATACAAACATCAAGGATAGCCACGCAAAATGTCGCAATCAATACTAATGACTTTTATCCCTTTTTGTTTCTCTCTCTCTCTGTCTCTCTCTCTCTGTCTGTCTCTGTTTCTCTGTCTGTCTCTGTCTCTCTCTCTCTGTCTCTGTCTCTCTGTGTCTCCCTGTCTGTCTCTCTGTCTCTGTCTCTCTCTCTCTCTCTCTCTGTCTCTCTGTCTCTCTCTCTCTCTGTCTGTCTCTCTGTCTCTCTCTCTCTGTTTCTCTGTCTCTGTCTGTCTCTCAGTCTCTCTCTCTCTGTGTCTGTTTCTCTCTGTGTCTGTATCTCTGTCTCTCTCTGTGTCTATCTCTCAGTCTCTCTCTGTGTCTGTCTCTCTGTCTGTCTCTTTGTCTCTCTCTCTGTCTCTCTCTCTGTCACTCCCTCTCTCTCTGTCACTCCCTCTCACTCTGTTTGTCTCTCTGTCTCTCTGTCTCTCTGTCACTCCCTCTCTGTCTCTCTCTCTCTCTCTCGCTGTCTCTCTCTGTCTCTCTCTGTCTGTCTGTCTCTCTCTCTCTGTCTCTCTCTCTCTCTGGTTCTCTCCCTTTCTACTGCTGCTGCTACTACTATTACTACTATTACTACTACTACTACTACTACTACTACTACTACTACTACTACTACTACTACTACTACTACTACTACTACTACTACTACTACTTTACTACTTCCACAACTACTACTTTGCTACTTCCACAACTACGTCCACTACTACTTCCACAACTACGTCCACTACTACTGCCACTACTACTACTACTACTACTACTACTACTACTACTACTACTACTACTACTACTACTACTACTACTACTACTACTACTACTGCTACTACCACCACCTCTAGTACTAGTCCTACAACTTGAAAGGGAAAAAAAGGAGGGATGTTACAAGTTAACCACATGCATATCATATGAGCCCTGGTATTAAAAGCCAGTACTTTAAATTTAACAAAACAACAACAGCAGCAGTAACAACAAGAACGACAACAGCAGCAGTAAGTACAAGAACGACGACAACAACAACAAGAAAAACAACAACAAGAACAACAAGCGCATCGCCGTGCGGCAGATATGTCTTTTGCCCGTTACGCCCCGTGCCTGCCCGCTCCATCACATGCTGACCTTGACCTACCAATCTAATAGAAAGTGAGCTGGAATGTCTAGAATATTCAGTATTACATCTCTGTAGAAAGTTAGGACTGATTCCATTGAGTATTTCACGAGAGAATGGAGGACAAAGAAAACGGGAGACGTGTCTGCCGCTCGGCGACCTTTTGATTCCGTGATATAATGTTTGCATGAATGTATTGTACTGCATCTTCACACAAGATTTGATGAAAATCGGTCTTTTCGATCCCGAGATATAGCGCAAAGAATCAATTTTCCATTTCCAAGACCCTCTGATTTTCAGGGTCCAACAATGTCGATGAACTTGACCTTGTTCTTGATGGCTCTGCAATAATTAGAACGCCATTAGCCAAACCACATCCATACTAAGCTTCAACATCCTATGTCAAAGGGAACCCGAGATATAGCCAAAGACAGAATTTCGGTTTTCAAGGTCATACGCCAAGGTCATGACCTTGACCATTCCTGTTCAGGTGTCTTTCTATATCCAAGGCACATCACTACACAAGATTTGTTAAAAATCGGCCTTTTGAATCCCGAGATATAGCTCAAAGAACCAATTTTTCATTTACGAGACCTTCTGATTATCAGGGTCTAGCGATCTCGATGACCTTGACCTTGACCTTGATCTCTCTGCAATAATCAGAACCGCAATAAGCCAAACTACATCCGTACCAAATGTCAACATCCTATGTCGAATAGAACATGAGATATAATCAAAACCAGAATTTCGGTTTTCAAGGTCATACACCAAGGTCATGACCTTGACCATGACCATTTATATTCCGATTCCTTCCTATGACCAAGGCACATCACCACACAAAATGTCGATTCTGCCCATTCGTTCGGAAAATATCCTTGGGACAGACAGAAAAAGAAAAAGAATAAAAAACAAAAAACCAACGACGATCGCAGACTCTTTTGCCCCCTTTGACCCTCGGCTGTGTAAACTGGGTAAACTGTGTAAACTGGGCGAAAGACGAAAACAACAGCAACATCAGCACTCAGCACAGTTGATATAAATAAGAATGATAGAGGAAGCTGGTTTTCAGTGTACACACACTACTGCTAAGTACTAAAGTCTGTATTCAACACATAAGCCTTTTTCTTCTAGAATATAAGTAAAACAAAAATATGATATCTTTCCTACATACTCCAGTGCCAGGTAAGGCAGGGATGGGGGGTTTACTTTGATTTTAGAACCCCCCGAAGAGTGGAGGCGATGACTCCCACAGCCGTGACTCCTGTGGGCACTTGCCACGCAAAATGTCGTAACGACATTTTGCATTGGGGATGGCCGCGCAAAATGTCGCAACTGCTGCAAAACGTCGCAATTACAACATTTTGCGACGATGCGACATTTTGCGGGTCTACACAGCACCCATTACTGTCCACCGCGACGGAAGCAGCATTTGTACACATTTAAACATACATACTTCTATAAACTTGCACACACACACACTAACACACGCGTTCATACACACACATGCACGCATTCGCATGCACACACCCACACATGCATGCACACAAACAGGCAAGCCTGCGCGCATGCATACACAGCACACACACATACATGCAGACACACAAACACTGTGACACATACGCACATACAAGCAGACAAGCCTACGCGCACGCGCACACACACATACAGACACACATACATACAGACACACAAACACACATACGCACACACACACATACACATAGACCATAAGCATACACACACTCATACGGAGCGAGCACACACTCAACCACTATTAATTAATGGCTTGTTGGAGGGTGACGAGGAGGGAATGCAGGAGTTGCCTGGTGTCAGGGTTGTCACGGACACCAGGCCTGTGGTCACCCCTGTGGCCCCAGGCTGCAGCAGCTTTGGAGTTGCCCCTGTGGTCCCAGGCTGCAGCAGCTTTGGAGTTGCCCCTGTGGTCCCAGGCTGCAGCACTGCTGGAGTTGCCCCTGTGGTCCCAGGCTGCAGCAGCTTTGGAGTTGCCCCTGTGGTCCCAGGCTGCAGCACTGCTGGAGTTGCCCCTGTCGCCCCAGGCTGCAGCACTGCTGGAGTTGCCCCTGTGGTCCCAGGCTGCAGCACTGCTCGAGTTGTTCCTTTGATCCCCGGCTGCAGCACTGCTGGAGTTGCCCCTGTGACCCCCGGCTGCAGCACTGCTGGAGTTGCCCCTGTCGTCCCAGGCTGCAGCACTGCTGGAGTTGCCCCTGTGGTCCCAGGCTGCAGCACTGCTCGAGTTGTTCCTTTGATCCCCGGCTGCAGCACTGCTGGAGTTGCCCCTGTGGTCCCCGGCTGCAGCACTGCTGGAGTTGCCCCTGTGGTCCCCGGCTGCAGCACTGCTGGAGTTGCCCCTGTGGTCCCCGGCTGCAGCACTGCTGGAGTTGTTCCTTTGATCCCCGTCTGCAGCACTGCTGGAGTTGCCCCTGTGGTCCCAGAGAGAGAGAGAGAGAGAGAGAGAGAGAGAGAGAGAGAGAGAGAGAGAGAGAGAGAGAGAGAGAGAGAGAGAGAGAGAGAGAGAGAGAGAGAGAGAGAGAGAGAGAGAGAGGGAGAGAGAGAGAGAAGAGTAATTTTACCGCATAGCCTGCATAAAAAAGTCGCACACACACAAAAACACACGCGCACAAGCACGCTTACATAATTATAACTAAAGTACGCAGACACACGTACACGTGCACAACATACTCTCGTATACTCGCGCACCACATTATTCAGAACGCAACAAAGAAATGCCACGTACAGAAAGAGAGAGAGAGAGAGAGAGAGAGAGAGAGAGAGAGAGAGAGAGAGAGAGAGAGAGAGAGAGAGAGAGAGAGAGAGAGAGAGAGAGAGAGAGAGAGAGAGAGAGAGAGAGAGAGAGAAGAGTAATTTTACGGCATAGCCTGCATTAAAAAAAAGTCGCACTTCAATTTAGACTGTATGTTGTCATCGGTGTGCGGTGGTTGACCTATTGGATAACTGAACAGCGCATACATGGTTTTCATTGTGTTCAATTTGATTTACAGGCTGACAGTTTTACAGTGTCACGAGGATGTCGACGTCATTAATTTTTTTGTGTATGACGTAGTGTGGTTTGTTCAGTGACTAATAAAAGCAGCCTTCGTTTTGTGCTCCGTTCAGACCACTGTTTGGTTTTCAGGGTGAGTGGGTATTACATTGAAAGTAATGGCAATTGCTCCGTGATCCACTAGGCCAAAAGGGGCGGTTTCGGTGCCAACCGAGTGATAATTTCGTAGAAGTAAATCTGTTTAACGTTCTCCGATCTGGAACAGACACATATGGGGCATTAGTAGATATAAAGATGGTGGGAACGATGCTGGAGGCAATGCCCGAAGGCAGTGTAACACCAGTAACAATACGAATGAACGAAATTTAGGTTTTAACGTCCTCTCGACCTGGGGAGGCACATATGGGACATTTGTATTAGTTTTGTATGGGGGACAGGACAAAACATAGAAGACAATACAGGGACGTGGACATTACATAAAAAATACTGGGGAGACTCTAAAAAGTGCAAGTCTATAATTATTATGACAAGGTATTAGGATTTATAAAATTATTATTTGTGTCGACTGACACTTGTTAAAATTTAACTAAGTTACGTTAAAATTTTACTTTTAAAGATTCTTTTGATATTTGGTCTTTGTTACCCAACCGAAACCACGTCTCCCCCCGGGATTAAAATTCAAGGGCTACAAATGTTAAAAAGAAGTTCAAACTCCTATTTTATTCATGAAAAACCAAAGTTGGCCCGAATTGCGTTTCTTGGTTAGCAAGAGAGTTGGACAGTTGAAACAAAAAGGCAGTCCAAATAACTAGCAAACCAGGCGGAAGAACTGCACACAACAAGCACCAATACCCACCACTCCATCATGCTACACTTGTACACTTTTCACAACAAAAGACGATCTAAGTACAACATTACGGTGACAAAATATTAGAGCTCGTGACCATGCTGCCTGTCAGGCGTGGAACACTTACTACTCATTAATACACAGAGATATGCACCTTATCATACAGGTATTGACAATCTGTATGCTAAGTTTGAAGCAAATTGACAGCATAGGTACGCCAGAACAACTGATTTATTTTCCAGAGTCCTTACATTAACTATTGCTTAAATAACGGCCCAAAACGTATAATAAGCTATTCGACCCAAGTTGCTTGCATGTTGTTTTTTATTATTCAGAGGCATGTGCCATTCTAAAACAAATCACATTCGAAATTGCCACTCGTTTGGTACCAACATCTGATCTGGATCACGGAGTAAATGGCCAGATTGTGTACACCCCTTGCTTGTAAATATCCTTTTAGCTTGCTATTTTGCTCTGTGTGTATTACTTTGTTGCACTATTATTAATATTCCATTATCGCTACATCATTATCATTAATTTAAATTATAACATACACACATGTTTTCTCAGAGGCGGTGTGAGAGAGAGAGAGAGAGAGAGAGAGAGAGAGAGAGAGAGAGAGAGAGAGAGAGAGAGAGAGAGAGAGAGAGAGAGAGAGAGAGAGAGAGAGAGAGAGAGAGAGGGGTGGGTGAAGGGGGGAGATAAAGAACGAATGAAAGATATAATGTGAGAGAGAGGGAGAGGGAGCGAGTGGAGAAGAGGAAGAAGGAACAGAAGGGAATAAAAAATCTCAGTGAATTGGTAGCACTGTTCCCCTAACCTAAAAGACTAAAAAGTTGATGCATTTCAAATGCAGAATGTTTTGCTTTTATTAACCTTTTTGTGTCCAATGTTTATATTTGTGACCTCAGAAACAAATTCAGTTATTATTAATTTGATGTTTTCAGCTCTGTTCTAAGCAAATTCTAAAATTGAATAGTGCTTATTTTCTTTTACTCCCGAAGAGGGAGACACAGAACCTATGCAAAGATAGCTGTTTCGATTTGTGCAAGATAATGCATATCGGCCTGTATTGGCTGTCCAGTACGTTCCCAATCTGAGCAAGAATATAATTCTACAAATCTTCTTCTTCTTCGCCTTAGGCAGCCAACTTCATCACACTGAAGATTCTGCTGCACTTTAGGGGGTAGTACAAAAAAGAAAGAAAATAAGTTCAGCAAAGATAGGGTAGAGGCCATATTGTCGACTGGGTTTTGCATAGGGAGGATGATCGTCTGCTGCAGTCGACGACCGTGGAACCCACTCTGTCATCAGACCATTTCTGTGTCAGATGTGTGCTCCACCTCGCCAAGCCTCCGTCTGCCAAAGTCTACAAAGACGTTCGCCTCCTGGCGTCCATCAACATCGAGGCCTTCAGGGCCAAGCTCCAGGCCCACCTTCCCCTTCAGCCATCTGCAGACCAGCTGTTCGGGGTCCTTCGCACCACCCTGGATCAACACGCGCCCGTCACACGCCGCTTGGTGTCTACCCGTCCCCCCTCTCCCTGGTACAACGCGGTGGGGCCTGAGCTCCAGGACGCCAAGTGGGAGAGGAGGAGAGCTGAGGAGCAGTGGCGTGCCACCCGCCTGACGGTCCATCGGCAGGTGTTCCAGGCTGCCAGGAACCACGTGACCTACATCGTCGATTGTGCCAAAACTGCCTTTTACTCAACCAAGATACTTGCATGCACCACAGTTAAGCAGTTGTTCAGTGTCTCAAGCAGCATTTTGGGTAAAGTAAGTCATTCCCCACTCCCTTCTGTTTTTAAAGTGCAAGATCTCCCTCATAAATTTTCTGACATTTTCCAAACGAAAATAAGTTCCATCCGTGAAAAACTTGATTCTACTGATGTCCCCCCATCACCAGTCACTGACAGAATGTACTGCGGCCCAGTTTTGCAGAGGTTTGAGCTTGCCACAGAAAAGTTTGTGAAAGAACTGTGTTTAGGCGCTAGTCCCAAATCATGTGAACTGGACCCCATCCCATCATCCCTGTTAATGCATCGATGTACTGCTGCCCTATGTCACTCATATTGTAAACGATTCTCTCTTGTCTGGCTCCTTCCCTTCTGTCTTTAAATCTGCTATTGTCCGCCCATTGTTAAAGAAACCCTCCCTTGACCATGACAATCTGAAAAGCTACAGACCGGTTTCCAATCTCTCCTTTCTTTCAAAAATCACTGAAAGGGTTGTACTTTATCAACTACTTGCACACCTAGAACAAAATCACCTTCTGAACCCCCACCAATCCGCTTATCGGAAATGCCACAGCACAGAGACAGCCCTTCTTAAAATTGTTAACAACCTTCTTTTAGGTTTTGATGACAACAAAGTTTCTCTCTTAGCTTTGCTTGACCTCAGTGCCGCTTTCGACACTATTGATCATACCATTCTTATTCGCCGACTCAAACATTCTTTTGGCATTCATGATCTTGCTCTTTCCTGGTTTGATAGCTACTTGGCTAATCGTAAGCAGACAGTTTGTGTTAGTGGCAGATACTCTGAGCCGTCCCCCCTTTTGTATGGTGTCCCACAGGGTTCTGTTCTGGGACCCATTTTTTGTGCTCTATGCTGCTCCTGTGTCCGATGTTATCAGTCAACATGCCTTGTCTCATGAGAGTATATCAGTCGGCCACTCTTGCTGAAGTCGATGGGCTGGTATCGCGGACACAGGAGTGCATACTTGACCTTAAAATCTGGATGACCCACAACAAGCTGCAACTTAATGAAGAAAAAACTGAAATTATGTTAGCATGCCCAAAGAAAATGCTCAATCTTTCTACCCTTCCAGGCTCTGTCACAATCAACAACACCACTATCTCCTTCTCCTCTTCTGTCCGCAGTCTTGGTGTCACTTTGGATCAAAGTCTCTCCCTTCAGCAGCATGTGTCTAATATCTGCAGATCTGCCTATTTTGAGCTTCGTAAGATTAGTTCTGTTCGTCACTATCTCTCCACTGATGCCACAAAAACCTTGGTCTGTGCATTTGTCCTCTCGATAATAGATTATTGCAACTCTCTTCTTGCTGGCCTTCCAAAATACCTTCTCAACAAACTCCAAAGAATCCAAAATAATGCTGCACGACTAATCCTTAAGTCCTCCAAGTTTGAACATGTTTCTCCCCTTCTGCACTCTCTGCACTGGTTGCCAATCTCCAGCAGGATCAACTACAAGCTTTCTGCTCTTACCTTTGCTGTCATGTCTGGCTCTGCTCCTACTTACCTGTTTGATCTACTTCATACTTACATTCCATCTCGTCAGCTTCGTTCTTCTTCTGATTCTCGTATTCTACAGCCTCCCTCAATTAAAACGAAAACTTATGGCGAGAGATCCTTTTCTTTTCAGGCCCCAGCTACTTGGAACAAACTCCCTCTGTCTCTCAGACATTCCAACTCCCTGTCAGTTTTCAAAACCAACCTGAAAACCCATCTATTCTCTGAACACTACTGTCCACCATGATCGGATTGTGAGAATGAAAGCGTGTGTGGATGATGAATGGCATGGGAAAGTTGGAAGACAGAAAGTGTGTGTGTGCATGCGCGCGCTGGTATGTGCTTATGCATGTGTGTGGGGATGTGTATGTGTGTGTGTTTGTGTCTGTGTGTATGTATGTATGTACGAACGTAGGTACGTATGTATGTATGTATGTACTGTATGTATGTGTGCATGCGCGTGTAAATGATATGCTATGTTCGTCAGTGTGTGTGCTTGTGTGCTTGCGGGCATGGGTATTGATGTGATTTGATTAAATGTATTTTTTTTGTAAAGCGCCATGAGCAGCTAGCCTGGAATGTGCGCTATATAAGTTTTCTTCATTATTATTATAGTGAGATAGGATGAAATATTATTGGGAAAAGATAGAGCCAAGACAGTCAGGAATTAGTATTTATGATACTCCGTTTGCTATGTCATGTAAAAGAATAATAATTTTGTGAAATAGATTTATAACTTTAAGGAAATCAATTTTATAATGGGGGGGGGGGGGGGAGACGTGTGAGGGAAAGACGAGATAAAAGTCATACACAACCGTTAAATGCCCTGGTCTAGCCGGAGACACCCGGGCCCCGCATGATGCATGCAGGGTGTGTCCGACCGTTAAGTTCCCCCGGATCAGCCGGGGAAACTCTGGCCCCACATGATGCATGCAGGGTGTGTGTCATGCACGACCGTTAAGTCCCCCCTACTTTTCTTCTGCAGAGAGTTTGTATGAAGGTGCTTAGAGCTGATAGTGAGAAGGCCTATATGAAATTTGTATAAAGTAGTGAGGCGGGCTTCAGTTCGTCGAGTCTGCAGGAGAGGCCATTTTAAGTTCTTGATGAGGTCTGCTGATCTTGTAGACTGATGGTAGTCTCGGGCCACCCATCTTGCAGCTCGGCTTTGAACTTTTTCAATGGCGTCAATGCTGCCCTTGCTGTGTGGGTCCCAGACTGGACTGGCGTACTCTAGCAGGGGGCGTATCACTGCTTTGTAAGCCTGTGCCTTGACTTTCTTGTTGTTAATTTTCGAGGCCCTCCTCAGAAACCCAAGGGTTTTGTTCGCTTTGCTGACCATGCCATCGATGTGAGTGTCCCACTTCAGATCAGCGGTGATTGTGACACCCAGGTATTTTGCATGGGGTATGCACTGGAGCTGGTGTCCATGAAGGATGTAGGCCTTCTCCAGGGTGTTACTGCGTCTGGTCATATGCAGGACTGAGCACTTCTGTGGGTGAAAGGCCATTTTCCATCGGTCTTCCCAGGAAGCAAGACTGGTCAGATCATCCTGGAGTAGGCTCTGGTCACTGGGGGATTTGATGTCTTGATGACAGAGGGTGTCATCGGCAAACAGTCGAGGTGTTGAGTGGAGTCCTTCGGGCAGATCATTTATGTAGAAGAGAAATAGGATGGTCCCAGCACAGACCCTTGAGGGACTCCCGTCTGGATGGGTGTAGGGGCTGATTTCTCTCCACCTACAACAACTGATTGCGTTCGGTCTGTGGGGAAGTTTTGGATCCACCGGCAGGTCTTCCTCGCACCAGACTTTATCGAAAATCCGCAAGAAAAGCAAGCCAGCACTAGATTATAACACAAATGGTAAAAATCATGTAAAATGATAAAAAGAAGAATGTTCTAAATTTATCATTTAAAAAGATAAAAGACATGATCAGAAAGGGTCAGCAACTGAAATGATATCCTAATCAAAGTATAAATATAGTTTGAATGAAAAATCTCAGTGAATGGCAAACGCCGTTCTTCTAATCTACGGGACAAAAGAGTTGATGCATTTTAAATGATAATGCAGACTGAGGAGACCTTCCCAGGTCGAAACAGCTGACTTTGCATAGGTTTTGCCCTCCCCCTTTGTGATGAAAAGCAAATCAGCACTACCACATCATTTTATTTTCTTCTTTTAAAACACAGAGGAAAATGTAAAGTTAATGATAACTGAATTTGTTTCTGAGGGCCACACATACAGACATTGGACACAAAAAGGTTAATCAAAGCAACATATTCTGCATTTCAAATGCATCAACGTTTCAGTCCTTTAGCTTAGGAGACGGTGCTAGCAATTCACTGAGATTTTTCATTAATATTACACATGTATGTCTTTGCACAGTTTGCACAATTTATGTTTTTGTTATTGTGAAAAGTAGTAAAAAGAAACAATGATGCATGCAACTTTATCCTTCTGATATTATATACTTCTTTGCTCAGTTTGTCAAAAGGATTTTGCCATTGAAATTCTAATGTCAGTTCGTTTGTCACTGTTGTTATCTAATGATAATTCAATTCAAAATTAACAAACAGACTAAACAGATGAAAAGGCATAGTCCCCCCCCCCTCCTTTTTGCAGTGACAATCTACAATGGAGGACTCCAATCCAATGGTGTCAACTTCACTTTTTTCCAACAACTGGAATGA
>CM065701.1:5536660-5561591 GCA_017654935.2 Phymorhynchus buccinoides | reverse complement strand
CCTTACCCCCCCACTCTGAGCCCTCCCCTCCTCCCCTTTTTCCTAGATCTTCTTCTTCTTGGACATCATTAATATGGTAGGCATTCCTCTTGGACATTCACCATTATTTAGTATGTATTCTTCTTGGACATTCATTATATTTGGTAAGTATTCCTCTTGGACATTCACTGTTATTTGGTAGGTATTCCTCTTGGACATTCACGAAATTTGGAAGGTATTTCTCATATACATTCACGATATTTTGAAGGTATTCCTCTTGGATATTCACGATATTTGGTAGGCATTCCTCTTGGACAATCACGATATTTGGTAGGTATTCCTCTTTGACAATCACGATAAAATTTTTTTTTTGGTAAGGTTATCTTCTTGGACAATCACGATGTTTGGTACGTATTCCGCTTGGACAATCACGACATTTGGTAGGCATTCCTCTTGGACAATCACGACATTTGGTAGGCATTCCTCTTGGACATTCACCATTATTTGGTAAGCATTCCTCTTGGACAATCACCATTATTTGGTAAGTATTCCTCTTGGACAATCACGACATTTGGTAGGCATTCCTCTTGGACAATCACGACATTTGGTAGGCATTCCTCTTGGACAATCACGACATTTGGTAGGTATTCCTCCTGGTTTTGAAACGTCATTCAGCCTCAGCCTTTAGTGCATCTGCTTCCGTTCTGGTTTATACCCACCCTAGAACATTTGTTATAAAATAGGCACACTGATATACTCACACAATGGCGTTTTTAATGTTAAAAAGTAAAACAAATTAAATGTGAACCATTATTATTTTCCAAAGATTTTGTTTCATACATCTATTAGACTGTAGTAGTAATACTGCAAACCTTCGGCTGACACACTTCAGCTGAACACTTTTAACCACCTTTGAATACCTACTATGGAGGTGATGTCGCTATGTCGTAGCTTGCCATGGCTAAAGACAGTCCTCGCATAACTATGCAGAACATAACAACAGTTTATATGTAGCCTTGTCAATTGGTCTGACCAAGAAGACTATTCTCAGTATCTTCTTGGTCTGACACAGCCTGGTATGTCAATGGGGAATATGTGTGTTTCTTTGTTTTTCTTTTTTCTTTTTTTGGCCGTGGGGGGGGGGGGGGGGGGGCGGGGGGGGGGTTATTAAAGTGTGGGTGGGGGGTTAGGTATAGGGGGTTTATAATGGGGGGGGGGGGGGGCGGGGGGGGGGGGGGGGGGGGTGGGGGGGGGGGGGGGGGGGGGGGGGGGCGTGGGGGGGGGGGGGGGGGGGGGGGGGTGGGGGGGGGGGGGTTGGGGGGGTAATAGTAAAGCGTTGGTGATAAAAGTATGTATCAGCCTATGATTATTACCATAAAATTGAAAGGAGCAGACTTGAGATTGAGGATAGTAAGCATGAGCGAGAATCTAAAGTAAAACTTAGCGGAAACGACAAGTTTCATGATAAATGTACTGTGTTGCTGTTGCACACAACGACGACAAAAATACTCTGGGTGCTGCACTGGGTGCAGAGATTAAAGATAAGAAATGGAAGATAGGCCTACATGTAATTGATATTTTCGTGTTACACAGATCAATGATAAGAAGGACTTGATCTAATTCTGGTACTGTGTGTGTCTCAGTGGCCAAGCCCAAGGTTGGTGAAGCATGCTCTTCAAAGGGGGACTGTCCTGCCAATGCCGACTGTAAGGGGGCGGACAACAAGACGTGTGTCTGCGACGACGGCTTTAAGAACAGTGCCGACAACACCACATGTGGTAAGTTTGATCAATCGTGAACGGACGTATAAGAAAACAGTGTGAGTGCAAGCAACGTTTTGGTTCATATTCCTCTTGGACAATCACCAGTATTTGATAGGTATTCCTCTTGGACAATCACCAGTATTTGATAGGTATTCCTCTTGGACAATCACCAGTATGTGATAGGTATTCTTCTTGGACAGTCACCATTATGTGATATTTATTCCCCTTGGACAATCACCATTATGTGGTAGGTATTCCTCTTGGACAATCACCATTATGTGATAGGTATTCCTCTTGGACAGTCACCATTATGTGATAGGTATTCCTCTTGGACAATCACCATTATGTGATAGGTATTCCTCTTGGACATTCACCATTATGTGGTAGGTATTCCTCTTGGACAATCACCATTATGTGATAGGTATTCCTCTTGGACAATCACCATTATTTGATAGGTATTCCTCTTGGACAATCACCATTATTTGATAGGTATTCCTCTTGGACAATCACCAGTATTTGATAGGTATTCCTCTTGGACAATCACCATTATGTGGTAGGTATTCCTCTTGGACAATCACCATTATGTGATAGGTATTCCACTTGGACAATCACCAGTATGTGATAGGTATTCCTCTTGGACAATCACCATTATTTGATAGGTATTCCTCTTGGACAATCACCATTATGTGGTAGGTATTCCTCTTGGACAATCACCATTATGTGATAGGTATTCCACTTGGACAATCACAAGTATGTGATAGGTATTCCACTTGGACAATCACCATTATGTGATAGGTATTCCTCTTGGACAATCACCATTATGTGATAGGTATTCCTCTTGGACAATCACCAGTATGTGATAGGTATTCCACTTGGACAATCACCAGTATTTGATAGGTATTCCTCTTGGACAATCACCATTATGTGATAGGTATTCCTCTTGGACAATCACCATTATGTGGTAGGTATTCCTCTTGGACAATCACCATTATTTGACAGGTATTGCTCTTGGAAAATCACCATTATGTGGTAGGTATTTCTCTTGGACAATCACCATTATTTGACAGGTATTGCTCTTGGAAAATCACCATTATGTGGTAGGTATTTCTCTTGGACAATCACCATTATTTGACAGGTATTGCTCTTGGAAAATCACCATTATGTGGTAGGTATTTCTCTTGGACAATCACCATTATTTGACAGGTATTGCTCTTGGAAAATCACCATTATGTGGTAGGTATTTCTCTTGGACAATCACCAGTATTTGATAGGTATTCCTCTTGGACAATCACCATTATTTGATAGGTATTCCTCTTGGACATTCACCATTATGTGGTAGGTATTCCTCTTGGACAATCACCATTATGTGATAGGTATTCCACTTGGACAATCACCAGTATTTGATAGGTATTCCACTTGGACAATCACCATTATGTGATAGGTATTCCTCTTGGACAATCACCATTATGTGGTAGGTATTCCTCTTGGACAATCACCATTATTTGATAGGTATTCCTCTTGGACAATCACCATTATGTGATAGGTATTCCACTTGGACAATCACCATTATGTGATAGGTATTCCTCTTGGACAATCACCATTATGTGATAGGTATTCCTCTTGGACAGTCACCATTATGTGATAGGTATTCCACTTGGACAATCACCAGTATTTGATAGGTATTCCTCTTGGACAATCGCCAGTATTTGATAGATATTCCACTTGAACATTCACGATATTCGGTAGATATTCCTCTTGAACATTCATGATATTTGGCAGACAATCCTCTTGGACATTCACGATATTTTGTAGGTAATCCTACCAAACAGTCACAATATTTGGAGTGTAACCCTCTTGGACATTCACCGTTATTTGGTAGATGTTCCCCTTTGACTTGAAGCTCTCATTCAGTCTGCATCTCCTTGCACCCACGCAGCTCGTTACTGCTAAGTTCGTGAATTGCGCACATTCTTTGCGCACTATCAACCGTGTCTTGAAAATGTCTCTGAGCATGCAGTGCAAGAACCGCGCATGGTGAAATGACAGTTGAACAGCCATTTTGCATTTTGCACAGTGCATAAACTACGCAATATTGTAAAACTACGTTAAGTATCCGAATCTTCTTTTTGTTTTGAAATTCTATTAATTGCAATGATTCCGTTTTGTTGTGTTGTTTTTATTATCTGAAGTAAGTCCTGATTACTATGATTGTTGCAGTGGATTCGTCCTCATCTGGAGCTTCAGCTGTGATGTCCTCTGCTGTTCTGCTGATGGCTGTCCTGCTGATCTGCCCCTGGATGGAACATTGCCTCCCCTGATTTAGCTGATCCGCTTATCTCCCCTGATTTAGCCGATCCATTTACCCCCCCCCCCCCCCTGATTTAGATGATCCGATTACTTCTTTTTTATTTAACTGATCCGTTTACCTCCCCTGATTTAGCTGATCCAGTTACCCCCCTGATTTACCTGATCCGTGTATCCCCCTCCCACCCTCCCTCTGATGTAGCTGATCTGTTTACCTCCCCGTGGATTAGATTATCTGTTTACCGGCCTCCCCTTGATTAAACTAATCCATGTACCTCCCCCTGATTTAACTGATCCATTTACCTCCCCCTGATTTAATTGATACATTTTACCTCCCCCTGATTTAACTGATCCATGTACCTCCCCCTGATTTAACTGATACATTCACCTCCCCCTGATTTAACTGATCCATGTACCTCCCCCTGATTTAACTGATACATTCACCTCCCCCTGATTTAACTGATACATTGTACCTCCCCCTGATTTAACTGATACATTTACCTCCCCCTGATTTAACTGATACATTTACCTCCCCCTGATTTAACTGATACATTTACCTCCCTCTGATTTAACTGATCCATATGTACCTCCCTCTGATTTAACTGATCCATATGTACCTCCCTCTGATTTAACTGATCCATGTACCCTCCTCCCCCCCCCTGATTTAGCTGATACACTTACCTCCCTCTGATTTAACTGATCCATGTAACAGAGAGGCCCCCCCCCCCCCCCCCCCCCCCCCCCCCCCCCCCCCCCCCCCCCCGTCCCCCGAATTAGCTGATACATTCACCTCCCTCTGATTTAATTGATCCATTTACCTCCCTCTGATTTAATTGATCCATTTACCTCCCTCTGATTTAATTGATCCATATACCTCCCCCTGATTTAATTGATCCATTTACCTCCCTCTGATTTAACTGATCCATTTACCTCCCCCTGATTTAACTGATCCATTTACCTCCCCCTGATTTAACTGATCATTTACCTCCCCCTGATTTAATTGATCCATTATACCTCCCCCTGATTTAATTGATCATTATACCTCCCCCTGATTTAATTGATCCATATACCTCCCCCTGATTTAATTGATCCATTTACCTCCCCCTGATTTAACTGATCTAAGTACCTTCCCCAGATTTCCTTTCCCTTATTCATTTACCTCCTCTTGTTTTTAATATAACGCATGATGCATAGACATTTATTTTGTCTAAAGACAAGGGGGACATAACAAGTAGTAAGCCTACTTAGATACACTGACATTGCATATTGGTAGTTAGTTTCTAATTGATTAAAAACATATTGACGGCACTGGATTGCTTAACTTCACATTACTTGTCTAATGTTTGTTCGCTCGTCATGGTTGTGTAGAATAGCCTCCTGACTGCCATATGTAATTGAGTTCAAATAGCAACGTTCATGTGTGTTTTGCTTGGCAAGTTTGTCTTCCTTCTCGCGTCTTATCTGTCAATATAATTGTCATCAGTTAATTCTATGTATATTCCCTATGCAATTCAAAACGTATTCAGTAATTAATTTTCATAGTTAATTCTGTGTATATTCCCTGTGCAATTCAAAACGTATGCAGTAATTAAATTTCATAGTTAATTCTATGTAAATCCTCTGTGTAATGCACACACAAAAATGCAATAATTATTTTTTCCTTATGGACAATACATCTGGCACTAACTCAACCGTGTGTTTGTCTGGGTATGTTTCATTCGTGTATGCACATAATGGGGAGAAAACAGAACCGCAAGCAGACAGACTGACCGACTGACAAAAGGATTGATTGATTTCGGGGGTTTTCTGCTGAACGCGTTTGTAACTCTCCAATCCAAATCCAAATCATCTTTATTATCTCATAACAGAGAAATTGCAAGTACTCTGTACTTGTCTGTAGTGTAAGCTGAAAATGGTGACTGCCAGGTCTAGTCCGCAAGGATGAAGAAACACAAGATGGGAAAGAAGTTCTGACCTGTTGTGGGAGACATTGAAGGTGTTGGTAATGGAAGATGAAAATGGTGACTGCCAGGTCTAGTGGCAAGGATGAAGAAACACAAGATGGGAAAGAAGTTCTGACCTGTTGTGGGAGACATTGAAGGTGTTGGTAATGGAAGATGAAAATGGTGACTGCCAGGTCTAGTGGCAAGGATGAAGAAACACAAGATCGGAAAGAAGTTCTGACCTGTTGTGGGAGACATTGAAGGTGTTGGTAATGGAAGATGAAAATGGTGACTGCCAGGTCTAGTCCGCAAGGATGAAGAAACACAAGATGGGAAGGAAGTTCTGACCTGTTGTGGGAGACATTGAAGGTGTTGGTAATGGAAGATGAAAATGGTGACTGCCAGGTCTAGTCCCGCAAGGATGAAGAAACACAAGATGGGAAGGAAGTTCTGACCTGTTGTGGGAGACATTGAAGGTGTTGGTAATGGAAGATGAAAATGGTGACTGCCAGGTCTAGTCCGCAAGGATGAAGAAACACAAGATGGGAAAGAAGTTCTGACCTGTTGTGGGAGACATTGAAGGTGTTGGTAATGGAAGATGAAAATGGTGACTGCCAGGTCTAGTGGCAAGGATGAAGAAACACAAGATGGGAAAGAAGTTCTGACCTGTTGTGGGAGACATTGAAGGTGTTGGTAATGGAAGATGAAAATGGTGACTGCCAGGTCTAGTCGCAAGGATGAAGAAACACAAGATGGGAAGGAAGTTCTGACCTGTTGTGGGAGACATTGAAGGTGTTGGTAATGGAAGATGAAAATGGTGACTGCCGGGTCTAGTCGCAAGGATGAAGAAACACAAGATGGGAAAGAAGTTCTGACCTGTTGTGGGAGACATTGAAGGTGTTGGTAATGGAAGATGAAAATGGTGACTGCCAGGTCTAGTGGCAAGGATGAAGAAACACAAGATGGGAAAGAAGTTCTGACCTGTTGTGGGAGACATTGAAGGTGTTGGTAATGGAAGATGAAAATGGTGACTGCCAGGTCTAGTCGCAAGGATGAAGAAACACAAGATGGGAAAGAAGTTCTGACCTGTTGTGGGAGACATTGAAGGTGTTGGTAATGGAAGATGAAAATGGTGACTGCCAGGTCTAGTCGCAAGGATGAAGAAACAAAAGATGGGAAAGAAGTTCTGACCTGTTGTGGGAGACATTGAAGGTGTTGGTAATGGAAGATGAAAATGGTGACTGCCGGGTCTAGTCGCAAAGATGAAGAAACACAAGATGGGAAAGAAGTTCTGACCTGTTGTGGGAGACATTGAAGGTGTTGGTAATGGAAGATGAAAATGGTGACTGCCAGGTCTAGTCGCAAGGATGAAGAAACACAAGATGGGAAAGAAGTTCTGACCTGTTGTGGGAGACATTGAAGGTGTTGGTAATGGAAGATGAAAATGTTGACTGCCAGGTCTAGTCGCAAGGATGAAGAAACACAAGATGGGAAGGAAGTTCTCACCTGTTGTAGGATACATCGAAGAGAGCTTGCGAACGTATGTTCTTCGTCAGCCTTGTTGACAGGTGAGTGACAAACTGGAAGCCAGGGACAGGAAAGGACAGAGGGGGGAGGGAGGGAGGGGAGGGGAGGGCGGGGTGGATGGAGGTTTCTTGATTTGTGCTCACCTTCTCCACCACCCCTCCCCTCCACCCTCCACCCACCCCCAAGTTCTTTCTTGATTTGTGCTCACCTTCTCCATCACACCCACTCCCTCCCTGTTCTTATTCTACAACAGGTCAGAACTTCCTTCCTATCTTGTGTTTCTTCATCCTTGTCTGTAGTGTGTCTTGTTGGTTGAACAAAAATAACAATAACATGAGATGTGAAGGAAGACATGAGTAGATACAGGGTGTTCAAAGGGATTTGAACCTACCTATGAACGGGGTTAAGCTACGCAGACAAAACTCGGCACAGAATGTGCAACTGCATTTGTGGATGACGACATACAAGTTTGGGGTGATGACGTCATCGTAGTTGTGACGGACGTCACAGCATTTTGTTGTTCTTTGCCCCCCCGGCCCCCGGACCCCCCCCCCCCCCCCCCCCCCCCCCCCCCCCCCACCCCCCCCCCCACCCCCCCCCCCCCCCCCCCCCCCCCCCCCCCCCCCCCCCCCCCCCCGATAAACTCCATTGCTGGCCGGAAAATGTTCATCACCTAAATATTTCTTGATGCTTTGCCCATGAGACGAGCGTTAATGTCTAGCATTCGTCTCATGGGCAAATTTGACTGAAATTTGCTTCATTTCATGAGATAATTGGGGTGAGCTTCTTACCCGCCCATGCGCTTTTTACCCCGTCTTCCCCTATAATATGAAACAGTAACAGGGGATACTTATATAGCGCGATACCCCACAGTGGGCTCATCGCGCTTTACAAGGGTATTATATACGCATTAAAAATCATTAAAAGAGTGCACATAATATATGAATTGCATAAAATACAAAGAATCATTAAAGAGTAAACAAAATCAACATTATAGAATACAAAGCACATGATAATAAAGTTATTAGTGTCACACATAAAATCACAGATTGAATCAAAAAAACGTGTATCAATTATGACAATATAAAGCGTGTCACACGAAAATGATGGGAAACAGACAACTTTTAAAACATGATTGCACAGAAACAACAATGCTATAATAACACACTCACACACCGACACCCACAGGCGCACGTACTCCCACTCCCACCTATCCACACACACACACACACACACACACACACACACACACACACACACACACACACACACACACACACACACACACACACACACAAATATATATATATATAGTTCTGCGAACTATGTAGAAACGCCCAGTATGTTGGAGAGACAAAGAACTCAGTTAGCGTAAGGTTCACTCTACACCGGTCCCATATCAGGCACAACACTGGGACTCTGGTGGCAGAGCACTTCAACTTGGCCGGACATTCCTGTGAGAATGTCAGATGCATCATCCTCGAACAGGTCTTTGTCCAGAGCAAGGAGTCCAGACTCCGTCGTGAAAAGTTCTGGATGGACAAGCTGAAGACCATGGCTCCGCTGGGTCTGAACTCTCTCTAATGAATTGTCTGAGAGGGCAGTTATTTCTCCATCGAGCTGTGTTATTTGTTTATAGTGGAGATGCTTTACCCAGGATCCACTCTCTTGCCCTGTTCCTAGGGGAGATGCTTTATTTGTTTATAGTGGAGACGCTTGGCCCAGGTTACACACTCACTCTCTTGGCATTATCATAGTGGAGATGCTGAATTTGTTTATAATGAAGATGCTTTACCCATGATACATGCCCACTCTCTTAACTTAAGGGTCTTAAGACATCTGGCGTTAGTTCTACATAGTTTGGAAGTGATAACTACAAAGATGGACAGAGCGGACATGGATATGAGAGAGAGAGTGAGAGAGAGTGAGAGAGAGAGTGAGAGAGAGAGAGAGAGAGAGAGAAGAGAGAGAGAGAGAGAGAGAGAGAGAGAGAGAGAGAGAGAGAGAGAGAGAGAGAGAGAGAGAGAGAGAGAGAGAGAGAGAGAGAGAGAGAGAGAGAGAGAGAGAGAGGAGACTGTACTGGGGGATTCTTTCTTTTATTTTATTTTTTTTATTTTATTTTTTTAAAATTATGTGGACTCAATAGTCCAAACGAATTATCAAACACACACACACACACACACACACACACACACACACACACACACACACACACACACACACACACACACACACTGCAACACAATCTAATTATACACACAGAATGTGGGTCACAACAATGACGTCAAGAAAAGTTACGTGTTGTATTTGTTACGTCAAGTTTGTTCTACTGTCTGTCCCGCGTCCAAGGCCAAAAGCCGAAATATTGGGAATAGTCTACATTCTTTCTTGTTAGTTTTCATTCTCTTTTTTTGTTCTGATATATATATATATATATATATATATATATATATATATATATATATATATATAGAGAGAGAGAGAGAGAGAGAGAGAGAGAGAGAGAGAGAGAGAGAGAGAGAGAGAGAGAGAGAGAGAGAGAGAGAGAGAGAGAGAGGAGGGGAGGGAGGGCAGGATGAAAAAAAGCTTTGTCAGCTTATTCTCTAACCCTCAATAAAGATGATTTTGACTTGACTTGACTTGACTTGACACACACACACACACGCACGCGCGCGCGCGCGCGCGCACACATACACACACATATGGACGCAGTTGTATGACTGCAAGGACCAGAGAGAGAGAGAGAGAGAGAGAGAGAGAGAGAGAGAGAGAGAGAGAGAGAGAGAGAGAGAGAGAGAGAGATAGAGAGATGAACAATGAACAACGATTTAATAAACTGGGCCATCTGCCCATGTCAAACGGAACAGTGGGGTAGGGGCGATATCAAATAAGAAAAAGAACATAAATGAAAGTAAATTCAGAATAGGCCAAGAGAGAGAGAGAGAGAGAGAGAGAGAGAGAGAGAGAGAGAGAGAGAGAGAGAGAGAGAGAGAGAGAGAGAGAGAGAGAGAGAGAGAGAAGAGAGAGAGAGAGAGAGAGAGAGAACACTGAACACTGAACGTTTTTAATGAATAGGCCGTAGGCCCATGTGATTGGGGTGGTTACAAAATAAAAGTACCATTATTATGGATTTCTTGACGCATGCACGTGCATAAATATAAATACAAAACGTATGGTTACTCTACAAAACATGCACACGGACACGCACATACTTTCACACAAGCATATATAAATAACGAACCTGAAATGCTTTGTCTAAAAACACAGCTGAACGCAAAACCATAGATTTGTTTTCGCATGCTAATAGCATAGTCAGCCTAAACAATGGTGGGTTGTTTAATATTTTGCTGGTATATATTGTTGCCTTAGATCATTATACATGGGACACTTGAATACAAAATGAACCTCTGTTTCTATTTGGGTTCTACAGAATGGGCATGCTAGATCGTTCTCTGTTACATTACATCTGAACCTTAATCGGTGAATTTTGAGTTGTGACACACCGAGTCAAAACCGTATCAGACTAATTCTAGCTTGAATGTGTTTTAAATATAGTAAGTATTGTGAAAGAATGAGGTCACTTTTAAATGTTCGATATAAAGAAACACGCTCATTATCTTGCCGTTGTGAAGACCATTGTTCTTTGAATTCATTAATCAGTCTTGAACGGAAAAGAGCAAGACCAGTCATTTGATTTCCGACTCCTTCATTCTCCCACACTTCCTGAAACCCATATTTATGTAATATAAAGCAAATAGATGTGGCCCATGTATTTCGATTTTGGTGATGAAGGAAACGTAGCATGAGAGAGAGAGAGAGAGAGAGAGAGAGAGAGAGAGAGAGAGAGAGAGAGAGAGAGAGAGAGAGAGAGAGAGAGAGAGAGAGAGAGAGGCAGACAGAGAAAGAGCGAGACAGAGAGAGAGTGACAAACTGACAAATAGACACACAAAGAGAGTGTGTGAGTGAGAGAGAGAGAGAGAGAGAGAGAGAGAGAGAGAGAGAGAGAGAGAGAGAGAGAGAGAGAGAGAGAGAGAGAGAGAGAGAGAGGCAGACAGAGAAAGAGCGAGACAGAGAGAGAGTGACAAACTGACAAATAGACACACAAAAGAGGTGTGTGTGAGAGAGAGAGAGAGAGAGAGAGAGAGAGAGAGAGAGAGAGAGAGAGAGAGAGAGAGAGAGAGAGAGAGAGAGAGAGAGAGAGAGAGAGAGAGAGAGAGAGAGAGAGAGAGAGAGAGAGAGAGACAGAGAGAGAGAGAGAGAGAGAGAGAGAGAGAGAGAGAGAGAGAGAGAGAGCGCGAGCGAAAACTTGAAAACTTGAAAACTTAAACTTTATTTTCCAAGGATATAGATTCTTCCAATCTGTCCTTGATACATATATACTTAACACAAAAGACAAACATGGCAAGGCATACTATTACGCATACAGAGCTGAATACAAAGGTAGCAAAGCAGTTGATATTATGAAACAGATAGGCTGAAATATGGGATTATAATATTTGCATAAGGGAGAGAGAGAGAGAGAGAGAGAGAGAGAGAGAGAGAGAGAGAGAGAGAGAGAGAGAGAGAGAGAGAGAGAGAGAGAGAGAGAGAGAGAGAGAGAGAGAGAGAGAGAGAGAGAGAGAGAGAGAGAGAGAGAAAGAAACGAAAACGAAAACGAAATTTTATTTAACCAGGGAACATGAGATAAGCAAGTTACATGCTTTTTTCCACCCAGCCCTGGGGAAAAATAAAATAAATCAAACAAGAAAGCTAAATAATATATGTACATGCAGAAATGAGAATAAAAGGGAGGGAGGATGGGGGGAAGAGGCACAGAGGGGGATAAGGATGGGGACATTTTGGAATTTAAAGTACAGGGAAAAAAAAGTCACATCATGCAAACATAAAAACAGCAAAGGATAACACTCCTCATCATTATCAGTAATAGTAAGATAGTAATAAACAATGATCAATTAAATCAGGGGGATGAACAATGATCAGTTAAATCAGGGGGAGGTAAAATGATCAGTTAAATCAGGGGGAGGTAAAATGATCAATTAAATCAGGGGGAGGTAAAATGATCAATTAAATCAGGGGGAGGTACAATGATCAATTAAATCAGGGGGAGGTATAATGATCAGTTAAATCAGGGGGAGGTATAATGATCAGTTAAATCAGTTGGAGGTACAATGATCAGTTAAATCAGGGGGAGGTATATCGATCAGTTAAATCAGGGGGAGGTACATGGATCAATTAAATCAGGGGGAGGTACAATGATCAATTAAATCAGGGGGAGGTAAAATGATCAGTTAAATCAGGGGGAGGTACAATGATCAGTTAAATCAGGGGGAGGTACAATGATCAGTTAAATCAGGGGGAGGTATAATGATCAATTAAATCAGGGGGATGAACAATGATCAATTAAATCAGGGGGATGAACAATGATCAATTAAATCAGGGGGAGGTAAAATGATCAGTTAAATCAGGGGGATGAACAATGATCAGTTAAATCAGGGGGAGGTAAAATGATCAGTTAAATCAGGGGGAGGTAAAATGATCAATTAAATCAGGGGGAGGTAAAATGATCAGTTAAATCAGGGGGAGGTAACAATGATCAGTTAAATCAGGGGGAGGTACAATGATCAGTTAAATCAGGGGGAGGTACAATGATCAGTTAAATCAGGGGGAGGTACAATGATCAGTTAAATCAGGGGGAGGTAAAATGATCAGTTAAATCAGGGGGAGGTACAATGATCAATTAAATCAGGGGGATGAACAATGATCAATTAAATCAGGGGGATGAACAATGATCAGTTAAATCAGGGGGAGGTAAAATGATCAGTTAAATCAGGGGGATGAACAATGATCAGTTAAATCAGGGGGAGGTACAATGATCAGTTAAATCAGGGGGAGGTAAAATGATCAATTAAATCAGGGGGAGGTACAATGATCAATTAAATCAGGGGGAGGTATAATGATCAGTTAAATCAGGGGGAGGTACAATGATCAGTTAAATCAGGGGGAGGTACAATGATCAGTTAAATCAGGGGGATGAACAATGATCAGTTAAATCAGGGGGAGGTAAAATGATCAGTTAAATCAGGGGGAGGTAAAATGATCAGTTAAATCAGGGGGAGGTACAATGATCAATTAAATCAGGGGGATGAACAATGATCAGTTAAATCAGGGGGAGGTAAAATGATCAGTTAAATCAGGGGGAGGTATAATGATCAGTTAAATCAGGGGGAGGTAAAATGATCAGTTAAATCAGGGGGAGGTATAATGATCAATTAAATCAGGGGGATGAACAATGATCAATTAAATCAGGGGGATGAACAATGATCAGTTAAATCAGGGGGAGGTAAAATGATCAGTTAAATCAGGGGGATGAACAATGATCAGTTAAATCAGGGGGAGGTACAATGATCAATTAAATCAGGGGGATGAACAATGATCAGTTAAATCAGGGGGAGGTAAAATGATCAGTTAAATCAGGGGGAGGTACAATGATCAATTAAATCAGGGGGAGGTAAAATGATCAGTTAAATCAGGGGGAGGTATAATGATCAGTTAAATCAGGGGGAGGTACAATGATCAGTTAAATCAGGGAGAGGTAAAATGATCAGTTAAATCAGGGGGAGGTAAAATGATCAGTTAAATCAGGGGGAGGTACAATGATCAGTTAAATCAGGGGGAGGTACAATGATCAATTAAATCAGGGGGAGGTAAAATGATCAGTTAAATCAGGGGGAGGTACAATGATCAGTTAAATCAGGGGGAGGTACAATGATCAGTTAAATCAGGGGGAGGTAAAATGATCAGTTAAATCAGGGGGAGGTAAAATGATCAGTTAAATCAGGGGGAGGTAAAATGATCAATTAAATCAGGGGGAGGTACAATGATCAGTTAAATCAGGGGGAGGTAAAATGATCAATTAAATCAGGGGGAGGTACAATGATCAGTTAAATCAGGGGGAGGTAAAATGATCAATTAAATCAGGGGGAGGTAAAATGATCAGTTAAATCAGGGGGAGGTAAAATGATCAATTAAATCAGGGGGAGGTATAATGATCAGTTAAATCAGGGGGAGGTAAAATGATCAATTAAATCAGGGGGAGGTAAAATGATCAATTAAATCAGGGGGAGGTAAAATGATCAATTAAATCAGGGGGAGGTAAAATGATCAGTTAAATCAGGGGGAGGTACAATGATCAGTTAAATCAGGGGGAGGTACAATGATCAATTAAATCAGGGGGAGGTATAATGATCAATTAAATCAGGGGGAGGTAAAATGATCAGTTAAATCAGGGGGAGGTACAATGATCAGTTAAATCAGGGGGAGGTAAAATGATCAATTAAATCAGGGGGAGGTACAATGATCAGTTAAATCAGGGGGAGGTATAATGATCAATTAAATCAGGGGGAGGTATAATGATCAATTAAATCAGGGGGAGGTACAATGATCAGTTAAATCAGGGAAAGGTAAACAGATCATGTAATCCACGGGGAGGTAAACAGATCATGTAAATCAGAGGGAGGGACGGATCATTAATGGATCATCTAAATCAGGGGGTGGGTGGGGTTAATTGGATCAGCTAAATCAGGGGAGGTAAACGGATCAGTTAAATCAAGGGGAGTTAAGCAGATCAGCTAATTCAGGGGGGGGGGGGGGCGGGCTTGGTATCGGCTAAATCAGGGGAGATAAGCGGATCAGCTAAATCAGGGGAGGCAATGCTCCATCCAGGGGCAGATCAACAGGACAGCCATCAGAAAAACAGCAAAGGACATCCCAGCTGAAGCTCCAGATGAGGACGAATCCACTGCAACAATCATAGTGATCAGGACTTACTTCAGAAAAGAAAAACAACACAAAAAACCGCAATCATTGCAATTAATAGAATTTCAAAAAAAAAAGAAGGACGGATGCTTAACGTAGTTTTACAATATTGCGTAGTGTATGCACTGTGCAAAATACAAAATTTCTGTTCAACTGTCATTTAACCATGTGCACTTCATGCACTGCTCAGAGACATTTTGAAGACACGTTTGATAGAATTTGCGCAATTCAAGAACTTGGCAGTATCGAGCTGCGTGGGTTACACTCCAAATATCGTGACTGTTTGATAGGAATACCTACCAAATATTATCGTGAATGTCCAAGAGGAATGTCTGCCAAACATCATGAATGTCCAAGAGGAATACCTATCACATAATGGTGATTGTCCAAGAGGAATACCTACCACATAATGGTGATTGTCCAAGAGGAATACCTACCACATAATGGTGAATGTCCAAGAGGAATACCTACCACATAATGGTGATTGTCCAAGAGGAATACCTACCACATAATGGTGATTGTCCAAGAGGAATACCTAGCAAATAATGGTGGATGTCCAAGAGGAATACCTACCACATAATGGTGAATGTCCAAGAGGAATACCTACCACATAATGGTGATTGTCCAAGAGGAATACCTACCACATAATGGTGATTGTCCAAGAGGAATACCTATCAAATACTGGTGATTGTCCAAGAGGAATACCTACCCAATAATGGTGAATGTCCAAGAGGAATGCCCACCACCCAAATAATGGTGAATGTCCAAGAGGAATGCCCACCACATACCATCAGTGCCCAAGAGGATTATACCTACCACAGCATTGCTTGCAGACACACTTTGTTTCTTATGATTATGTCTGTTCCATTTCCGTGAATCAAACTTACCACATGTGGTGTTGTCGGCACTGTTCTCAAAGCCGTCATCGCAGACACACGTCTTGTTGTCCGCCCCCTTACAGTCGGCATTGGCGGGACAGTCCCCCTTTGAAGAGCATGCTCCACCTGCCTTGGGCTTAACCACTGAGACACACACAGTGCCAGAATGAGATCAAGTCCTTCTTATCCTTGGTCTATGTAACACGAAAATAACAGTTACATGTAGACCTATCTTCCATTTCTTATCTTTACTCTCTGCACACAAAAGTATGGTTATCTTCAAGCCCTTCTGTTTTCTTGGTTTCTGCAATATGAACGGAGCAACTGTCTTCCATGTGTTTGTTTCCCTCAATCTGTGTGACACGACACAAATAGAACATTAGTCTTCTAACCCTTCCTACCATTGGTCTCTGCTGCACCACAGGATCTCCATGATCTGTTTATCGTCAGTATAATTATGTGCAACAGCAACACCGTACATGTATCCTGAAACTTGTCATTTCGGCTAAGTTTTACAATAAACACCCCCCTCATGTTTGCTATCCTCAATCTCATGTCCTTCCTTTCAAACCTTATCCCCCCAAAAAATACCCACAAATCCTATTGGCATAAGGCTGTGTCAGTTTGAGAAAACTGGGAACAGTCTTCTTGGTTAGACCAATTGACATAGGCTAGAACACCAAGGCTACATCAAAATGTTGTTTTGTTCTGCATAGCTATGCGAGGACTGTCTTTAGCCATGGCAAGGCACGACATAGTGACATCACCTCCATAGTAGGTGTTCAAAGGTGGTTAAAAGTGTTCAGCTGAATTATGTCAGCCGAAGGTTTGCAGTACATATGTATTACTACTACAGCTTAATAGAGGTATGAAGCAACATCTTTGGAAAATAATAATGGTTCGCATTTAATTTGGTTTTTTTTAAAACATTAAAAACGTCATTATGTGAGTATATCAGTGTGCCTATTTTATAACAAATGTTCTAGGGTGGGTATAAACCAGAACGGAAGCAGATGCACTAAAGGCTGAGGCTGAATGACGTTTCAAAACCAAGAGGAATACCTACCAAATGTCGTGATTGTCCAAGAGGAATACCTACCAAATGTGATTGTCCAAGAGGAATGCCTACCAAATATCGTGAATATCTAAGAGGAATACCTTCAAAACATCGTGAATGTATAAGAGAAATATCTTCCAAATTTTGTGAATGGTCAAGAGGAATATCTATCAAACTTCATGAATGTCCAAGAGGAGTACCTTACAAATATCATGAATGTCTAAGAGGAATAGTTACAAAATATAATGAATGTCCAAGACGAATACTTACCAAATAATGGTAAATGTTCAAGAGGAATGTTTACCAAATATCACGAATGTCCAAGAGGAATACCTACCAAATATCACGAATGTCCAAGAGGAATACCTACCAAATATCACGAATGTCCAAGCGGAATACCTACCAAATATCATGAATGTCCAAGCAGAAACCAAATATTGTGAATGTCAAAGAGGAATACGTATCAAATATCGTGAATGTCCAAGAGGAATCCTTACCAAATATGAATGTCCAAGAGGAATAGGCCTACCTACCAAATATCAGGAAAGTCCAAGAAGAAGATCTACCAAATATCGTGAATGTCCAAGAGGAATGCCTACCAAATACTAGTGAATGTCCATGAGGAATATTTATAAATATCACGAATGTCCAAGTGGAATATCTACCAAATATGAAAGTACGAGAGGAATGCCTACCAAATAATGGAGGATGTCCAAGAGGAATGCCTACCAAATGTCATGAATGTCCAACAGGAATACATATCAAATAATAGTGAATGTCCAAGAGGAATATTTACCAAATATCGTGATTGTCCAAGATGAATACCAATCACATGTCGTTAATGTTCAATAGGAATACTTACTGAAGCTGCAGACACACTTTTTTTCTTGTGATTATGTCTGTGCAATGTTTGTGAATCAAACTTACCACATGTGGTGTTGTCGGCACTGTTCTTAAAGCCGACATCGCAGACACACGTCTTGTTGTCCGCCCCCTTACAGTCGGCATTGGCGGGACAGTCCCCCTTTGAAGAGCATGCTTCACCAACCTTGGGATTGGCCACTGAGACACACACAGTACCAGAATTAGCCCAAGTCCTTCTTATCCTTGGTCTGCGCCACACCGATATACACAAAAGAACAATTATATGTAAGTCTATCTTCAGGTCTCTCCCCCCTCCACACCCCCCCCAAACCATTGTGGGGAAACCTGCGGGGGTGTACAAATAGTTCACCCAACTTCTGGAAGTTCTGTGCTTGTAACCTCCTCTACTCTTTCTCTTTCTTTGACTCTGCCTTTTGCTTACTGCTATCTACTGTCTTTCTGCCTTACTGACGGTCCATTCAGTTGCCTTAGCAAAAATCTTACAAGATTTTCTCCAGCCGCAGACAGACATGATGAGCCTAACTAATTCCTTATCAAGCGCATTAGTGCAGCATGATTTGACCGGAATCTCAGTGATTGACGAAGAAGAATCTTCCAGTTCTTCTTATCCATAACCTACGTCACTTCAGCACACAACGTAGCCTGCATAATTATTATCTTCCCGTCCTTATCCTTAAAACTGAAAACCGGACATATACGTACCTTACCCATTATGGCCGTATGGCCCGGGAACGCAGAATAATAATGATAAGATCAAAGAAGAAGAATCCTTAACCCTTTCGCCGCCAAGGTTGCATTATAGGACCATCGTGTTTTAGCACCTATGTCACTCAAAGGCATCAAATTGGGGTTTAACCTATTATTCAAAGACTCTATTGCCTCAGTTTTGGGAAATAAGGACATACCTTATTTTATATATAATTATCACAGAAGAATCCGCAATACTGCAGATGGATTCTGTTCTCTATCCAGGTAAATTTAATGGACATTTTTGGCTGAAATATGGCTGGCGGTGAAAAGGTTAATAGTTGCAGGTTGGACAAAGTCCTTGCTTTTCTTGGTTTCTGTAATATGAAAAGAGAATACTGTACGTCTTCCATGGGTGTTTCCCCTCAATCTGTGCAACACGTTACAAACCGAACATTGGACTTCTAACCCTTCTTATCATTGGTCTCTGCTGCACAACACAAGAAGAACGGGATCTCCAGCAGCTTTTTATCGTAGGTGGTTGGCAACCGCAACACAGACACTACAACACACATTTATCCTCAAACTCGTCGTTTCGGATAAGTTTTACTTTAGACATCTAGACATAGACTCTAGACATAACGTTCGTGCGTGCGTGAGTGTGTGCATGCGCGCGCGCGCATGTGTGTGTGTGTGTGTGTGTGTGTGTGTGTGTGTGTGTGTGTGTGTGTGTGTGTGTGCGTGCGTGCGTGCGTGCGTGCGTGCGTGCGTGTGGTGTGTGTGTGTGTGTGTGTGTGTGTGTGTGTGTGTGTGTGTAAAGAACATAATGATTGAATGTGGATATTATTGTGTTTTGGAATCGCAATGCTTTTTGTCTAGAAGCTCTTTATGTAATAATATTTTAAGGTCTCTAAAAGATAAATTCCAAGATTCAGGGCTACAGTCCTTCAATCGAGTAACAAATGTTTCTATTATAGACATTATAAAACAAAATGTCGGAGAGAAACATATATTATACAATTGCCTGATAAATATATAATAAGTTTAATGCAATTTATATGTAGTTGTCATAAATTACCAATTGAAACAGGACGACGATTTGGACTTGAACGACAGGACCGTTTGTGTGACAAATGTGATATGGGTGTTATTGGTGATGAATATCATTTTATAATTGAATGTCCATATTTTGAAGAACATCTACATATTTTGACGAGGCATTATATAAATAAAAATCATTTGTTTACTTTTGTCAGTTTATGTCCTAGCCAAAATTCTAATTCAAAAGTGCAAAATTTATAAGATCAGGAAAAGTTGTTTGAAAATAGACTGGAGCTTAGTCTGTTTGATGAGTGTTTATTGTTTGCTTGTTGCCACTTGTTTTATGTTCTGTATATCCTCCATGCCCCCAAGAGGGGTCAAAGGATTATTGTTAAATTGAAATTGTGTGTGAGGAAGAAAGAGAACGTTGCGTGCAATCATCATTATTTGTTTGCCTTTAATGTTCCTGTTATCAATGTAAAGCGCACTGAGCTCACGTGAGAAAGAGCGCTATATAACTTCCCATTATTATGATAGCAATCGGACAATTGCCCTGAAAGGGGTCCAAGCAATAGGATATTTTGAATTTCAATCCGTCAATGACTGAATATTGACCGAAATGTGCAACACTAAAGCTACAGAAGGAAACAAATGAGTTTAACGTCCTCCGATCTGGAACAGCCTCACGTGGAACATTTCTAGATATAAAGACAGTTAACCCCAACTGGGCTATTAGCTAAGCCGCACTGAAGAGAAAGCTTGTGAAAAAGGGACAATGCAGTGATGTCACTACATTAAATATAGGGTGACTAACAAAAAATACATTCGTCAATGGAAAAAAAAAGTACTCATTTTGATGTTTTCAGGTTAATGAAGAAGACTCAATGCATGGAAAGTTGCACCATTTTTATTTTACCTAGATGCCTAGAAATACGTTTCCATGGTAACCCATTTTCAGAAAAGCCCTCTTTTGAAGGGTAAAAACACTTCCGCAAAACATGTCAGCTTCACATCACATCACATCACATAAGCTATAAGCCTTTTGCCCTCATTAGTGGTGATTTTTGCATCATATATCTTTTTTTTATTAAATGTATGTGCCCGTGGATTTATTTTGGCATGAGTGTATACTAACACTTACCTTTGTTTTTCATATACATCCAAATTGGTAGAAAAAGTATGTTTGGATAATTCTTTGTCAATACGATTTTTAAATGCATTTACTGAAGGTGCATTGACGGTATCAAATGATAAATTGTTCCATATATTTGTTATTCTATTAGTAAAGAATGAATGAAACTGTCTAGTGTTGGTTAGTGTTTGGGTTAGTTTAAAATTGTGACCCCGAGTAGTATTATAACTAGTAGATAAGTGGAAAAGATGTGCAGTAGTTGAGGAATCATACAAACCATGCACATTTTTTTGATGAACCTCTATCATGTCTCCTCGCAAGCTTAGTAGATTTAGCCATTTTAGGCATTCTTCATAATTAAGGTCATGGGTACGAAATATACACTTTGTAAACCTAAGCTGAATGACAACTGAACTTGTAAACAGAGATTGAAATTGCGAAAGCGATTTTTGGACCTCGAAACAGTTCACTTTCTGAAAATGGGTTACCATGAAAACTGTTAATTTCTGGAGCACTCGAACAACTCTTGGAAAAACCAATTGTTGTAATCTTTCATACATTAAACTTTCATTAAAGGGCCACCCTAACAAATTAGTTTTTAAATGAAACACGTCCAGATCACCAGGAAAACACCCTTTACAGATATTGCAATGCCTAATTTGCTCTGGTTTCCCAGAAATCAAACCGTCAAATCGGCGATTCCTCTTTGGCGGAGGTGCTGGAAGTCAAATTATTTCACCCAAAGAGAAGGCGTGTGCCGTCTCTTTTCTAATGGCCGCCTGCGTTTAGACCAAATCGTTTGCACGAAATTTTCGCAATACAAGCCTTTTTTTTTCTTTTTTGTTTAAATGTTATACAGATTATTTAAAGGAGTTTCGCTCACAACAAAGGAAACAGCTCCAATTTATTTTTGACTGCACTACAAAAAAGAAAAAGCTTCAACCACAATGAGTGACCTTCTCCCACCCCATCGAAAATGGTTACTCTCTCCGGCATCTCCGCCAAGGAGGAATCGCCGTTTTGACGGTTTAATTTATAGGAAACCAGAGCAAAGTGAGTGTTCCGATCCTTGAAAAAGGCTGTCTTTCTGGTGATCTCGACGTATTTCTTACAAAAACACGAAACATCCAAACGATAGCTTGATTATTCAGATTTTTAGGACCCATTTTGTGGGTTGCGCTTTTTTAACCCTTTCACCGCCAGCCATATTTCAGCCAAAAATTGCTATTAAATTTACCTGGGTACAGAACAAAATCCGTCTGCAGTATTGGGGATTCTTCTGTGACATATATAAAATAAGGTCTGTCCTTACTTCCCAAACCTAAGACACTAGGGTCTTTGGATAATAGACCCCATTTTGATGCCTTTTAGTGACATAGGTGTTAAATCACCGTGGAGCTAAAATGTGACGTTGGCGGTGAAAGGGTTAACACCATGTGTATTTACGGCATTCGGTTCCCTCGGTGTTGTTCACGAAGCCTGGTTTGCAGGCACAGCTTTTGGTGGACCCTGCCCCTGCAGAGCACTGGGCATTCGCAACGCAGTTCTCCCTTGTGCAGACCCCACCCACCTTGACCCCTGCAAACACACACACACACACACACACACACACACACACACACACACACACGCACGCGCACGCGCGCGCGCACACGCGCGCGCACGCACGCACACACACGCACACACACACACACACACACACACACACACACACACACACACACACACACACACGATGAAAAAAAGCTTTGTTAGCTTATTCTTTAACCCTCAATAAAGATGATTTTGACTTGACTTGACTTGACACTTTAAGTTAACTCTTCGACTATTGATATCGTGTTATGCGTGGTATGGTGTGGTGTTTTGCGATGTGTTACGTTTTGATATGGTGTTGTGTGCTGTTTTCCATTGCGTTATGTTTTGATATGGTGTTGTGTGCTGTTTTGCATTGTGTTATGCTTTGGTGTGTTGTATTGTTTTGCATTGTGTTATGCTTTGGTGTGGTGTGTTGTTTTGCGATGTGTATATTTCGGTGTGTTGTTTTGCACTGTGTTATATGTTGGTGTGTTCTGTTATTTTGTAATGGGCTATACGTTTGTGTGTGGTGTTGTTTTTGCAATGTGTTAAAAACAAGCGCGGATTCGCAATCGTTTGTGGCACGCAACTATTTCAACTACAAACAAGGGCATCGCCGAGCGGCAGAATTCTTAAATACAATTTGAAAGATAAATGTTGCGCATTTACATTATGCTCTTCATACACACAATTTTTGATCAAACACTTTCATTCCGCAAGACTGCAGCCCAGCGGTCTATTTTTACCACTCCAATCATTACATACACTGAGTCGCCTCCCCTGGCTTTTCAATAATTCTAATCTGTAAACCAGAATGGTATCTGTGCACCATTTCGAAACATTTTATATCTTTTGGACAACATTTAAAACTATGTATCCTACTTATACTCATCGAAAGAAGCACCGCATACTCGTCGTGTCTGTTGCAGTGTCTGTATTACGTATGTTTATTATTTTGTACGCTTTAAAATGAAGATTCATGTGCTCTGTTCAGTATATAATTCTTTCCATACCCAAGGACTGTAGATATGACAACTGAAATGTTACTTTATGCCCAAGTATTTTTTTTTCTGTCTGTACTTTTCTTTCTCTTTTACAATATGTGCGACAATTTTGGACCGACCGACAGACCGACAGACCGACAAAGTGAGTTATAGGTTTTGTGGCTTGTGCCACAAACAAAAATTCTGAAATCGAAATACATTGGCTGGAGATAGCGAGAAGACCTGAACATAGACATCGTGGCTATGGCCTGGGGAAACAGAAGTAGCTAAATGTGTCCGCCATTCTCCAGTCTACCGTGCTTGGCTATGCCTTTCAGTTTCAGATAAACCCAAAACACGGCCCATCTATCCGAGACGCTGGAAGTTGTTTACAGTGCAAAGGCATTACCTAGGTGTTCTGTTATATGTTAGAGTGTAAGGAGTCCGGAGCTGAAACCCTTGATTAAGGCGGGGTGGGGTTGGTGTCTACGTCTCTGAAGACACTGTTGTTTCACCGCTGATTGAGTTCCTTTGCTCTCAGCCTAGAGGACACTAGGAAAGGGCTCCCCAAAGGCAACTATTTCCCAAAAGCTGCAGCACTAAAACCCCGATGTAAGTCCCACGTAGGCTAGTTGCACTCATCACAGTCATCTAGAAGAACAAGACTAAAGCTGTCGAAACAATTTACCATCACAACAGAAAGAAAAAAACACTACCAACCGCTGGGTTGCTGTGACCCACATACGAATTTCCCCATATTCAAATTGAGGCTGCTCTTTAAACTGATGTGCCGGTTTCAATTTGGGGCCATTTATATGGGAGCCAGACTTGGTCGAAACAAGATTCAGAACTCCATAGCATCATCATCATCATCATCATCATCATCATAGTCATCAGCCTCATTTCCATCAATCATTAAAAAAAAATGTTTTAAATTATGTGGCTTTGCAAGCCCTGCTCTCATGGTGACCTGTGTTTCGGTTTCCGATCCAGTCTATGCCTTGGTGCGTTCGGGTCAAAGTCATGGGGATCAGTGTGTTCTGGGGAGCTGTCGGTGGACGGTCGTGGAGGCGCCCTCGGAGGATGACCTCACTCACGCTGGCTCCGCGACTAAGAAAATAGTGTCGTCAGTAGGGAGCTTAGTATGTGGTGTCCTGAACAGGCTCTATCTACTGAACACCGAAGTGACTCAGCTGCAGTGCAGTGTCTCATCGGTTGGTTGCCTCCTGACGGCCTAACATAGATTCACTCCCCTTGGAATGCTGGTTTCAGATTCTGCGACCTGGACGTGCGGAGGTGTGGCTGCGAATTGGGACTCGGAATGAGCGGCGTGGGAGCAACACCACTGTACGGCCCAGAAGA
>CM065701.1:5521660-5524160 GCA_017654935.2 Phymorhynchus buccinoides | reverse complement strand
TTATGTGTGATAATAATAATTATCACTACTTCCCCATGACAACACAGTGAATTGTAAGTCATAATTTATTATGTGTGATAATAATAATTATCACTACTTCCCCATGACAACACAGTGAGTTGTAAGTCATAATTTATTAGTGATAATAATAATTATCACTACTTCCCCATGACAACACAGTGAGTTGTAAGTCATAATTTATTATGTGTGATAATAATAATTATCACTACTTCCCCATGACAACACAGTGAGTTGTAAGTCATAATTTATTATGTGTGATAATAATAATTATCACTACTTCCCCATGACAACACAGTGAATTGTGAGTCATAATTTATTATGAGTGATAATAATAATTATCACTACTTCCCCATGACAACACAGTGAATTGTGAGTCATAATTTATTATGAGTGATAATAATAATTATCACTTCCCCATGACAACACAGTGAATTGTAAGTCATAATTTATTATGTGTGATAATAATAATTATCACTACTTCCCCATGACAACACAGTGAATTGTAAGTCATAATTTATTATGTGTGATAATAATAACTTCCCCATGACAACACAGTGAATTGTAAGTCATAATTTATTATGTGTGATAATAATAATTATCACTACTTCCCCATGACAACACAGTGAAGTTGTAAGTCATAATTTATTATGTGTGATAATAATAATTATCACTACTTCCCCATGACAACACAGTGAGTTGTAAGTCATAATTTATTATGTGTGATAATAATAATTATCACTACTTCCCCATGACAACACAGTGAGTTGTAAGTCATAATTTAGTATGAGAGGCCCAACAGTGTGCTGCCATGGATAAATAAATATATTTTGTGAATAAGTTGACATGCATAGATAGTTTAACATGCTATTTTAGCTACCTTGCAAAATGGTAACCATTAAAGAAGTAACTAGTAGTATCTGCCCCTTCATAAATTCAAGACATATTGCAGAAATCTCCATGTAACGAATGTTACTCAGATATAGTGCTTAAAGGTGGACCCTGACGGATGAGTGTTTGCACAAAACATGTCGAGATCATCAGAAAGACAGCCTTTTCAAGGATCGGAACACTCACTTTGCTTTGGTTTCCTATAACAATAATAATAATTAGCATTTATAGCGCCTAATCTGAAAAAAGCCCTAAGCGCTTACAAAAATAAATGAATAAACCAGCAAGCAATATAAATAAAGAAACGACAAAAATATATTATACACACACGCGCGCGAGCACATGCACGCACTAAACACAGACACACGCACGCACTAAACAGACACACACACACACACACACACACACACACACACACACACACACACACACACACACGCGAACGCACCACACGCGCCCACACGCACACACATACACACACACACACACGCACACGCAACACACACGCCCAAACAACACGCATGCACACAAACACTCGCGAATGGAAGGGGCACAGTACTTTGAAAAGAAAAATAGCAGGTCATGATTTGAAAAGAGTAGTTTTGAGAGAAGACTTAAATGAAAAAAGGGAGTTGGCAGAACGGAGAGGTAAAGGGAGTCTATTCCAAGAGGAGGGGGCCTGGAAAACTACGATTCCTCCTTGGCGGAGATGCCGGAGAGAAAATCCATTTAGGATGGGGTGGGTGGAGGCCACTCATTGTGGTTGAAACTATTTCTTCTTTGTAGTGCAGTAAAAAAACAAAAAGGAGCTGTTTCCTTTGTTGTGAGCGAAACTCCTTTTGGTAAACTATTTAAAATAAAAAGAAATATATAATAAAAGGCCTTATATTGTGGACATTTCGTGCAAACGATTTGGTCTAACTCAGGCGGCCATTAGAAAAGACAAGCCGCTTGCCTTCTCTTTTACTGAAATAAGTTGACTTCCGGCACCTCCGCCAAGGAGGAATCGCCGATTTGACGGTTTGATTTATAGGAAACCAGAGCAAAGTGAGTGTTGCTTCTGCAAAGGGTGTTTTCCTGGTGATCTCGACGCGGTTCTTGCAAAAACACATCCGTCAGGGAGCACCTTTAAAATGACGTTGATATGCCCACCGCAAGCCTTGCGTTTATCTTGATGAGCCATCCTTGAATTATATTTGACATGATTGCAGAAATGGGAACGTAACGAGGGTTTCACTTGTATATAATGAAGATCTCGAGCATTGAATTGACGCTGCTGACCTGTCCTTGAATTTTCTTTTATAATTATAATTATGGGGGTGTAACAAGATACTGGGAGACAGACAAAGACAGACGGACACAATTGGCAGACACACAAACAGAAAGAAATCTGCACGGACGGACAAACAGACAAATCATGCACGAAAAACAACAGCCTACGTATCCATCTCCTTGTACTTGGTAGAACTAATTACGGGTGTATAGACCCAGTGGTCATTATTTTCTCTCAGACATAGGCCTAGTCCGTTGGGAAAGCTTTCTGTCGTTCCGTACCCTAAAGGGTTTAAAGGTGACGGATGAGGGTGTTTTT
>CM065701.1:5506660-5514160 GCA_017654935.2 Phymorhynchus buccinoides | reverse complement strand
CCTATTGAACATTAATGACATGTGATTGGTATTCATTTTGGACAATCAAAATATTTGGTACATATTCCTCTTGTACATTCGCAATATTTGGTAGATACTCCCCTTAGAAATACGTAGTATTTGGTGGGCATTCCTCTTGGACATCCACCATCATTTGGTAAGCATTCCTCTTGAACATTGAAAATATTTGGTAATCTTGGACCTTCATTGTATTTGTAGATATTCCTATTGGACGTCCACGATATTTGGTAGGCATTCCTCCTGGACATTCACAATATATGGTAGGTATTCCTCTTGGACATTCACGATATCTGGTAGCTATTCCTCTTGGACATTCACGATATCTGGTAGCTATTCCTCTTGGACATTCACGATATCTGGTAGCTATTCCTCTTGGACATTCACGATATCTGGTAGGTATTCTGTGTTGGAATTTCATGAAATTTGGTATATATTCCTCTTGGACATTCATGAAATTTGGTATATATTCCTCTTGTACATTCATGATATTTGGTAGATTCTTCTTGGACATTCATGATATTTGGTAGGCATTCCTCTTGGACATTCACAATATATGGCAGGTCTTCCTTTTGTACATTCATGATATCTGGTCGATCTTCTCCTTGGACATTCATGATATTTGGTAGGTATTCCTTTTGAACATTCACGATATTTGGTAGGTATTCCTCTTGGACTCTCATGATATTTGGTAGGTATTCCTCTTGGACATTCACGATATTTGGTAGGTATTCCTCTTGGACATTCACGATATCTGGTAGGTATTCCTCTTGGACATTCACGATATTTGGTATATTCCTCTTGGACATTGTAGCTATTCCTCTTGGACATTCACTATTCCTCTTGGACATTCACGATATCTGGTAGGTTTATTCTGTGTGGAATTTCATGAAATTTGGTGTATATTCCTCTTGTACATTCATGATATTTGGTAGATCTTCTTCTTGGACATTCATGATATTTGGTAGGCATTCCTCTTGGACATTCACCATTATTTAGTATGTATTCTGCTTCGACATTCATTATATTTGGTAAGTATTCCTCTTGGACATTCACTGTTATTTGGAAGGTATTTGCTCTTGAAATGGAAGATAGACCTACATGTAATTGTTATTTTCGTGTTACACAGACCAAGGATAAGAAGGACGTGATCTAATTCTGGTACTGTGTGTGTCTCAGTGGCCAAGCCCAAGGTTGGTGAAGCATGCTCTTCAAAGGGGGACTGTCCCGCCAATGCCGACTGTAAGGGGGCGAACAACAAGACGTGTGTCTGCGATGACGGCTTTGAGAAGAGTACCGACAACACCACATGTGGTAAGTTTGATTCACAAACATTGCACAGACATAATCACAAGAAAAAAGTGTCTGCAGGCAATGCTTCAGTAAGTATTCCTATTGAACATTAATGACATGTGATTGGTATTCATTTTGGACAATCAAAATATTTGGTACATATTCCTCTTGTACATTCGCAATATTTGGTAGATACTCCCCTTAGAAATACGTAGTATTTGGTGGGCATTCCTCTTGGACATCCACCATCATTTGGTAAGCATTCCTCTTGAACATTGAAAATATTTGGTAATCTTGGACCTTCATTGTATTTGTAGATATTCCTATTGGACGTCCACGATATTTGGTAGGCATTCCTCCTGGACATTCACAATATATGGTAGGTATTCCTCTTGGACATTCACGATATCTGGTAGCTATTCCTCTTGGACATTCACGATATCTGGTAGCTATTCCTCTTGGACATTCACGATATCTGGTAGCTATTCCTCTTGGACATTCACGATATCTGGTAGGTATTCTGTGTTGAATTTCATGAAATTTGGTATATATTCCTCTTGGACATTCATGAAATTTGGTATATATTCCTCTTGTACATTCATGATATTTGGTAGATCTTCTTGGACATTCATGATATTTGGTAGGCATTCCTCTTGGACATTCACAATATATGGCAGGTCTTCCTTTTGTACATTCATGATATCTGGTCGATCTTCTCCTTGGACATTCATGATATTTGGTAGGTATTCCTTTTGAACATTCACGATATTTGGTAGGTATTCCGCTTGGACTCTCATGATATTTGGTAGGTATTCCTCTTGGGCATTCACGATATCTGGTAGGTACTCCTCTTGGACATTCACGATATCTGGTAGGTATTCCTCTTGGACATTCACGATATCTGGTAGCTATTCCTCTTGGACATTCACGATATCTGGTAGCTATTCCTCTTGGACATTCACGATATCTGGTAGGTATTCTGTGTGGAATTTCATGAAATTTGGTGTATATTCCTCTTGTACATTCATGATATTTGGTAGATCTTCTTCTTGGACATTCATGATATTTGGTAGGCATTCCTCTTGGACATTCACCATTATTTAGTATGTATTCTGCTTCGACATTCATTATATTTGGTAAGTATTCCTCTTGGACATTCACTGTTATTTGGAAGGTATTTGCTCTTGAAATGGAAGATAGACCTACATGTAATTGTTATTTTCGTGTTACACAGACCAAGGATAAGAAGGACGTGATCTAATTCTGGTACTGTGTGTGTCTCAGTGGCCAAGCCCAAGGTTGGTGAAGCATGCTCTTCAAAGGGGGACTGTCCCGCCAATGCCGACTGTAAGGGGGCGAACAACAAGACGTGTGTCTGCGATGACGGCTTTGAGAAGAGTACCGACAACACCACATGTGGTAAGTTTGATTCACAAACATTGCACAGACATAATCACAAGAAAAAAGTGTCTGCAGGCAATGCTTCAGTAAGTATTCCTATTGAACATTAATGACATGTGATTGGTATTCATTTTGGACAATCAAAATATTTGGTACATATTCCTCTTGTACATTCGCAATATTTGGTAGATACTGCCCCTAGAAATACGTAGTATTTGGTGGGCATTCCTCTTGGACATCCACCATCATTTGGTAAGCATTCCTCTTGAACATTGAAAATATTTGGTAATCTTGGACCTTCATTGTATTTGTAGATATTCCTATTGGACGTCCACGATATTTGGTAGGCATTCCTCCTGGACATTCACAATATATGGTAGGTATTCCTCTTGGACATTCACGATATCTGGTAGCTATTCCTCTTGGACATTCACGATATCTGGTAGGTATTCTGTGTTGAATTTCATGAAATTTGGTATATATTCCTCTTGGACATTCATGAAATTTGGTATATATTCCTCTTGTACATTCATGATATTTGGTAGATCTTCTTGGACATTCATGATATTTGGTAGGCATTCCTCTTGGACATTCACAATATATGGCAGGTCTTCCTTTTGTACATTCATGATATCTGGTCGATCTTCTCCTTGGACATTCATGATATTTGGTAGGTATTCCTTTTGAACATTCACGATATTTGGTAGGTATTCCTCTTGGACTCTCATGATATTTGGTAGGTATTCCTCTTGGACATTCACGATATTTGGTAGGTATTCCTCTTGGACATTCACGATATCTGGTAGGTATTCCTCTTGGACATTCACGATATCTGGTAGCTATTCCTCTTGGACATTCACGATATCTGGTAGCTATTCCTCTTGGACATTCACGATATCTGGTAGGTATTCTGTGTGGAATTTCATGAAATTTGGTGTATATTCCTCTTGTACATTCATGATATTTGGTAGATCTTCTTCTTGGACATTCATGATATTTGGTAGGCATTCCTCTTGGACATTCACCATTATTTAGTATGTATTCTGCTTCGACATTCATTATATTTGGTAAGTATTCCTCTTGGACATTCACTGTTATTTGGAAGGTATTTGCTCTTGAAATGGAAGATAGACCTACATGTAATTGTTATTTTCGTGTTACACAGACCAAGGATAAGAAGGACTTGATCTAATTCTGGTACTGTGTGTGTCTCAGTGGCCAAGCCCAAGGTTGGTGAAGCATGCTCTTCAAAGGGGGACTGTCCCGCCAATGCCGACTGTAAGGGGGCGAACAACAAGACGTGTGTCTGCGATGACGGCTTTGAGAAGAGTACCGACAACACCACATGTGGTAAGTTTGATTCACAAACATTGCACAGACATAATCACAAGAAAAAAGTGTCTGCAGGCAATGCTTCAGTAAGTATTCCTATTGAACATTAATGACATGTGATTGGTATTCATTTTGGACAATCAAAATATTTGGTACATATTCCTCTTGTACATTCGCAATATTTGGTAGATACTCCCCTTAGAAATACGTAGTATTTGGTGGGCATTCCTCTTGGACATCCACCATCATTTGGTAAGCATTCCTCTTGAACATTGAAAATAAATTTGGTAATCTTGGACCTTCATTGTATTTGTAGATATTCCTATTGGACGTCCACGATATTTGGTAGGCATTCCTCCTGGACATTCACAATATATGGTAGGTATTCCTCTTGGACATTCACGATATCTGGTAGCTATTCCTCTTGGACATTCAAGATATCTGGTAGCTATTCCTCTTGGACATTCAAGATATCTGGTAGCTATTATCTTGGTAGATATTCCTCTGTGGAATTTCATGAAATTTGGTATATATTCCTCTTGTACATTCATGATATTTGGTAGATATTCCTCTTGGACATTCATGATATTTGGTAGATATTTGGTATTCCTCTTGGACATTCACAATATATGGTAGGTATTCCTCTTGGACATTCATGATATCTGGTAGATCTTCCTCTTGGACATTCATGATATTTGGTAGGTATTCCTCTTGAACATTCATGATATTTGGTAGGTATTCCTCTTGGACATTCATGATATTTGGTAGGTATTCCTCTTGGACATTCACGATATTTGGTAGGTATTCCTCTTGGACATTCACGATATTTGGTAGGTATTCCTCTTGGACATTCACGATATTTGGTAGGTATTCCTCTTGGACATTCACGATATCTGGTAGCTATTCCTCTTGGACATTCACGATATCTGGTAGGTATTCTGTGTGGAATTTCATGAAATTTGGTATATATTCCTCTTGTACATTCATGATATTTGGTAGATCTTCTTCTTGGACATTCATGATATTTGGTAGGCATTCCTCTTGGACATTCACCATTATTTAGTATGTATTCTGCTTCGACATTCATTATATTTGGTAAGTATTCCTCTTGGACATTCACTGTTATTTGGAAGGTATTTGCTCTTGAAATGGAAGATAGACCTACATGTAATTGTTATTTTCGTGTTACACAGACCAAGGATAAGAAGGACTTGATCTAATTCTGGTACTGTGTGTGTCTCAGTGGCCAAGCCCAAGGTTGGTGAAGCATGCTCTTCAAAGGGGGACTGTCCCGCCAATGCCGACTGTAAGGGGGCGAACAACAAGACGTGTGTCTGCGATGACGGCTTTGAGAAGAGTACCGACAACACCACATGTGGTAAGTTTGATTCACAAACATTGCACAGACATAATCACAAGAAAAAAGTGTCTGCAGGCAATGCTTCAGTAAGTATTCCTATTGAACATTAATGACATGTGATTGGTATTCATTTTGGACAATCAAAATATTTGGTACATATTCCTCTTGTACATTCGCAATATTTGGTAGATACTCCCCTTAGAAATACGTAGTATTTGGTGGGCATTCCTCTTGGACATCCACCATCATTTGGTAAGCATTCCTCTTGAACATTGAAAATAAATTTGGTAATCTTGGACCTTCATTGTATTTGTAGATATTCCTATTGGACGTCCACAATATTTGGTAGGCATTCCTCCTGGACATTCACAATATATGGTAGGTATTCCTCTTGGACATTCACGATATCTGGTAGCTATTCCTCTTGGACATTCACGATATCTGGTAGGTATTCCTCTTGGACATTCATGATATTTGGTATATATTCCTCTTGGACATTCATGAAATTTGGTATATATTCCTCTTGTACATTCATGATATTTGGTAGATCTTCTTGGACATTCATGATATTTGGTAGGCATTCCTCTTGGACATTCACAATATATGGCAGGTCTTCCTTTTGTACATTCATGATATCTGGTAGATATTCCTCTTGGACATTCATGATATTTGGTATATTCCTCTTGAACATTCACGATATTTGGTAGGTATTCCTCTTGGACATTCATGATATTTGGTAGGTATTCCTCTTGGACATTCGATATCTGGTAGGTATTCCTCTTGGACATTCACGATATCTGGTAGGTATTCCTCTTGGACATTCACGATATCTGGTAGCTATTCCTCTTGGACATTCACGATATCTTGGTAGATATCTATTCCTCTTGGACATTCATGATATCTGGTAGGTATTCTCTTGGACATTCATGATATTTCTATATTCCTCTTATGGTGGTATATTCCTCTTGGACATTCATGATATTTGGTAGGTCTTCTTCTTGGACATTCATGATATTTGGTAGGCATTCCTCTTGGACATTCACCATTATTTAGATATTCTGGACATTCATTATATTTGGTAAGTATTCCTCTTTCACTGTTCTTGGAAGGTATTTGCTCTTGAAATGGAAGATAGACCTACATGTAATTGTTATTTTGGTACACAGACCAAGGATAAGAAGGATGATCTAATTCTGGTACTGTGTGTGTCTCAGTGGCCAAGCCCAATGTTGGTGAAGCATGCTCTTCAAAGGGGGACTGTCCCGCCAATGCCGACTGTAAGGGGGCGAACAACAAGACGTGTGTCTGCGATGACGGCTTTGAGAAGAGTACCGACAACACCACATGTGGTAAGTTTGATTCACAAACATTGCACAGACATAATCACAAGAAAAAAGTGTCTGCAGGCAATGCTTCAGTAAGTATTCCTATTGAACATTAATGACATGTGATTGGTATTCATTTTGGACAATCAAAATATTTGGTACATATTCCTCTTGGACATTCGCAATATTTGGTAGATACTCCCCTTAGAAATACGTAGTATTTGGTGGGCATTCCTCTTGGACATCCACCATCATTTGGTAAGCATTCCTCTTGAACATTGAAAATAAATTTGGTAATCTTGGACCTTCATTGTATTTGTAGATATTCCTATTGGACATTCACGATATTTGGTAGGCATTCCTCTTGGACATTCATGATATTTGGTAGGTATTCCTCTTGGACATTCACGATATTTGGTAGGTATTCCTCTTGGACATTCACGATATCTGGTAGGTATTCCTCTTGGACATTATTTGGTAGGTATTCCTCTTGGACATTCATATGGTAGCTATTCCTCTTGGACATTCTGGTATATTTTGGTAATTTGGTATATATTCCTCTTGGACATTCACTTGTACATTCATGATATTTGGTATATTCTTCTTGGACATTCATGATATTTGGTATGCATTCCTCTTGGACATTCACAATATATGGCAGGTCTTCCTTTTGTACATTCATGATATCTGGTCGATCTTCTCCTTGGACATTCATGATATTTGGTAGGCATTCCTCTTGGACAATCACGACATTTGGTAGGTATTCCTCTT
>CM065701.1:5496288-5506160 GCA_017654935.2 Phymorhynchus buccinoides | reverse complement strand
TTCCGGGAAAAGAGAAAAAGGGAGGAACGGAAAAAAAAAAACAACTTTAGGCGAGAAGGAGCCTGAGAAGCACGGAGCACTTCGCGACGAAAGAAAATTAGAAATTCTTACCTCCATTACTCGGTCAGCACCATAGCAACAATGGGTCTCCGAAGATAGCTTTGCTTGAAAGCTTCGAAGCTTGTTGAAATCGAAAAGCTGAAACCCGTTAGGTGCCGAGTCAGCGACTTGTAAACATTTATTTATTAGAAAAAAATAGGGGGGGTGGCCAGTAGTTTTTAGGCCTAGATATAGTTAAGGCGTCGCTAAATACTCTATTCACGATGGCGGACGCCAGTAGCAGAGCCCCCCCGACAGTCCCCCGCCCCACAGTAGCCACACACTCATTTTTTAAAACACCCCTCCCCCCCGCCAAAGCAGTAAGCCACAAACTCATAATAATATTAAAACTTGCAAAATATAGACGTATACGTTAAAAAATATGTTTTAATAAACTTTTTAGAATGACAAAAGGGTGTTCTAAGTAACTGTGTACGACTCAAACACACGAGTCGAACGTCGTATAAGGGCTACAAGAGCTGATGCGGATGGTAGAGTGAAAGTCCCCTTGTTTCCCTGTCTTGACCAATTGAATTACGGCAAAGATTCATTCACACACACATGAAATTACTGCCCGTCGTACCGTTTAATTGTTTCTGAAACAATTCTCATATTGAGAAAATTGTCATTAGAATGGAGTTGGAGAGAGACGGCGGCTCGGTACTCACCGACAATCGGTTTTATAGGGCGTGTGGGAATGACCGGTGGGAACAATAGGGTGGGGCGGTTGGGGTCATTGTCCCATTGCAGCCACACACTGCCATCATGGATCGCAGTTGCTTTGTACAACCACCACTCGTAATAGGAATTGTTCGGAAGTTATTCTACCATCAGCTAAATTCCACCCAGCCCCTCGCCTTCGTAGGTTTTAGGACACACACAAATGCATGTAGAACGCTATCATATGTTTCCATTGAAATGACAAGCAATTTAAAAGCAAATATTACATATAATATTTCAAAATAAAATTTCAGTGGACATGAAGGTTTAGGACCGGTAACCAATGAAACTGAAAAAATTAGTACGTCCGATGAGGTAAAGTCTCCTCCATTTTTGCCCATGAGACTAGCCTTTTTGAGCAGTTTTCCGTTGAGGTTGAGCGTTTAATCAAGACACGTCCAACTAAGAAGTGGTTAGGACGCGTAGCATTAAGCGTCTGTGATTACCGTGTACATGGTGGTAACCTCATAGGCATTCGCCCTCTATCAAGGACTGCATATCCCCTGCAGCCCCCCCCCCCACCTCACCCTATTCACCATAGGAGGCCATTAGTGATTTTAAAATTACTGACTTCTATCGGTTAAATCAAAAAAAATAACCAAAATCCCCGTACATAAAAAAATTGGCCGACCTGCATCGATGTTTCGATTTGGCCACCGTACACACATTCGCAAAGATTCGTACAGTTATGAGCCTAAGTTGGTCACCTTGTCAAAATAACAGCAGTAGTTCCAAACCGTGTGGAGTTTTTCTGGTGGCGTTGTCTGACAGCAGTTTTCTCGAATTGTGAGCTTAGGGTTTGTCAAAACAATATAATTACTATTATAAATACTTTACGATGATGGATTGTATGGTATCTGATCCGGAAAAAGATAATTCCTTCTAAACTATCATGTTGTATTGAAAAAAATCAGCCTTAGGTATCCTGATTGGAAATTGTATTTTCTGTATGTTTTGTATTGAATTTTTGTTGATTTGTTGCTTGAATTGTACAAAAAGGTATTGCGGAAAAAATTGCAAAAAATATACAGACACAGCAAAAAATTGCGTAAAGAAAAAAGAAAAAAACAGACAGAAAAATTGTATAAAAAACAGAAAAAAAAAAACGTGCTGTGTTGCGTTTTGCAGAATCGCAGATGCATTTCATTGTACGCTCATGGGATTTCATGGTATTGTTTCATAGTTATGTTTATTATATTGTATAATATTGTATTGTAATATGTTCCCATGCTGAACTGTTACGCTATTGGTCGTGCATGGGGTAGCTCCACACCCCGAGCGTTGCCATGAAAATAGAGTTTACTTGCTTGAGTTTTTTTTTAGGGCAGTTGGCTAATGTCAACATACCTTAGTTGGAGAAAAAAATAGAACCCAAGGCCTATAATATAATTTGTTCTTCACTTCTGGGCTAGCTAATGTTTCTGTGGCTAACAATCTATTTTCAATCAATATGACAAAGAGTTTGCCCCTACTGTGTGTCGTGCGGGAACGCCAGTGGTTAATGTTGTGTGCTGTTGCATTGTTGTGTTGTGTTGTGTCTGTCTTGGATTGTATTGTATTGGATTGGATTGTATTGTATTGTATCTGTATTTGTATCTTATTTTATTTTATTGTATTGTATTGTATTGTATTGTACTGTATTGTAATGCATTTGTATCGTATTGTATTGTATTGTATGTGTATTCTTGTGATTGGATTGGATGGATTGGATAGCTTGGATTGTATTGTATTGTATTTGCACTGAATTGCAATTGGCACACTATTGCATTGTATTGCACATTATTGCATTGCATTGTACTTGTATTGGTATTGTACATTGTACTGTATTGTATTGCATTGTATTGTAATGCACATGTATTTATTGCATTGTATTGTATTTATTGTATTGTGTTTGCTGTATTGTATTTATTGTAATTGTATTGTATTTGTATTGTATTGTATTGAATTGTATTGTATTGTAATGATTGTATTGATTGTATTGTCTCTGTATTGTATTTCTATTGATTGTATTGTGTTGTATTACAACCCATTGCATTGTATATTGTTGGGTTGTGTTGCATAGTTTCGTATTGTAATGTATTGCCATTGAACTGTATTGTGTATTGTGTTCTGTTGAATTATACTGTGTTGTGCGGTATTGTGTTATGCTGTGTTGTGTTCAATCGTATTATATGTGATACTCATGATTATATATATTATATGTGTGTGTGTGTGTGTGTGGTGCACCTGAAATGTACGTGTGTGTGTGTCCACCAAATGTTATGTGCAAAATGCGTGCGTGTGTGCGTGCGTGCGTGCGTGCGTGCGTGCGTGCGTGCGTGCGTGTGCGTATGTGTGTGGATGTGTTACTGTGTGTACGTGCGCATGTGTGTATGTGTGAGTGAGTCGTGGTGTGTGTGTGTTGTGTGTGTGTGCGTGCGCATGTGTGTATGTGTGAGTGTGTGTTTGTTTAGTGTGTGTGTGATAGATGTGCATACGTTTGTGTGTGTGTGCATGTACATGTGCATGTGTGTGTGAAGTGTGTCTGTGTGTGTTGGTGTGTGTGTGTGTGTTGTGTTCAGTCAAGTGTGTGCGTGTGCGAGTGTGTGCGGTGTGGTGTGAGTGTGCTTGTGTGTGTATGTGGCCTTGTGTGTATAAATGTGTATGTGTTGTGAGTGGTTATTTAATTAATGCAGAGTGTGTGTGTGTGTGTGTGGAGTTTTGTGTGTTGTGTACCGACACGGTGTGTGTGTGTGTGTGTGTGTGTGTGTGTGTATTGTGTGTGGTGTGTGTGTGTGTGTGCGTGTGTGTCGTGTGCGTGTGTGTGTGCGTGTGCGTGTGCGTGTGCGCCGTACTGCGCGCAAATGCATGCGTGCCCCGTTATACTTTCCCGTGTGTGTGTATATAGTGAAGCATAAAAAAACACAAGTGCTATAAGCATGCCGGACATTAACTAACTCTACATGGTAAAGAACAAAGGCTCGTAAAAGCACTTTTCACTTACCGCAGTAACCATTGTTGGAGGTGAGCAAGGGTATTTTTTTTTTTGTACAATTTTTCCCAGGGCACGTGCAGTCGGTTTTATCTCACTGACCTGGGCATCTGTGCCGCATGGGCACTTCTTGTAGAATTTTCATAATCTTAACCCCAACCATAGTGGCAGTGACAGGGCAGATGTGTAGGGATGGTAATGGTTACAAAGTAGCTGTCGGTATGGATGGGTGGAACACACATACAGGGATGGTCGGCTAACACAGTTGCTACGCACTCCACGTACGCACGCTTTGACCACGCGCTGATGAGGGGGGGGTGTTGGGGGGGACGCACACGTTACTGCACACGCACGTGCACACGCACGCACACACAACGGTTTTGGGGGTTTAGCTGGAACACACGATACACACACACACTTGGTTTTGACACACACGACACACACACACACACACACACACCAAACTGCAGTATTATGTCAAATAGCTAAATACTCGAATAATTGATTACTTATAATCAAACAATCTGTTAGCAAAAGAACAAGCTGGTTTTAGAAAGGACCATAGGACGTCAGATAATATTCTCATTTTAAACAGTATAGTAGACTATACCTTAAAATCACGTAACAGTAGATTATATGCATGCTTTGCTTGATTTTCAAAAAGCATTCGATAACATATCACACGAAGGACTACTTGTAAAATTACAACTAAATAGGTATTCAAGGTAAATGGTTTCATCTGATTAAAAGTAATGCCAGCACAAATGCCCAAATTTGCTCATCCTGCAAGAACGGGATTCCTCACCTTAGGGCCAACGATTTTATGTACGAAGAGGAATTTATACAAGGAAGCTCCTTAAGCCCGAAATTATTTAATATATTTATTAATGATATAATTAAGTGGTTTCCAGACGTAGATTCACCAAAAATACAGCACAACACAGAAAATAATATGTATATCTTCTTTACTCTATGCAGATGACCTCGTAGTTCTTGCAACATCTAAGCATGGTTTACAATTAAAACTTTGATAAATTGCACTTATATTGTAAAGAGTGGGGTATACACATTAACAATGAGAAAACTAAAGTGTTAATATTTTCAAAGACAGACCCCAAAACTAAAACATTTTTTTTAGATGTGGCACAAACATTATTGAAACGACAGATCAGTACAAGTACCTAGGAATTATATTCCATAAATCAGGAAAACTTGATATAGCATCTGAGCATCTTAGCAAGCAAGGAAATAAAGCAACATATAGCCTTAAAAGAATGTTTAGAAATGAAAACATAAACGTTCAAGTTATTTTAAAACTATTTGATAGTCTCATCTCGCCAATATTAACTTATGGTGCAGATGTTTGGCTGCCATTTACCATAAAATTAGATGACAACTTTAACTTAGAAAAGTTATTCACCCAATGCCTTTCAAATAAATTACAGCATGAACATATCCAGCACAATTTTTTCAAATTTTTTTTAGGTGTTCATAAAAAAGCTATAAATTTAGCGGTTATTGGAGAGCTAGGTAGTTTTCCTGTTAGTTTAGCATCAATTTGTCAAATTATAAAATTCTGGCATCATATCTTAGAATCCAAACAAGACTCTTACATTAATGTCATTTACAACGAAATGTTAAAGAATGAAACTAGTCAGTCACCATGGGTTAAATTCGTCAAATCTAGTTTAAACGCCCTTGGATTGACACATGTATGGAACAACCAACACACGTTTAACATAAATAAATTATGTCATGTAATACAAAATAAACTAAAAGAAGAATATATTTCATTTTGGAGAAAAAGAAAATCTGAGACAAAATCAAAGCTAAACTTTTATAACAAGATTACAAATGAATACAGAACTGAACCATATTTGACAAATCCTTTAATACACTTTACAAAAAAACAGACGTTATGCAAACTAAGAACTTCATGCCATGAGCTTAAAATAGAAAAAGGTAGACATTCTAATATGCCTAGAGAGAAAAGGCTATGTTTACAATGCAAGGAAATAGAAAGATGAAACTCATTTTTTAGACAATTGTACAAAGCATACGGAAATAAGGAATACAATTTTATAAAACTTGTTGAAGAAAAATACGATATACATAATGTTACACCTAGCAAATTAATTACAAATGACGCCCTTGTAAGTGAGCTTGCAAAATATATACACAGTTGTCTCAATCAATAGCCTCAATTACCTGAAACAGTAACGCAACTAGCACAAAGAAAGAAGGGGGGGGGGAAAAAACCCAGAAGTATTTAGCAAAAACAAAAAACAAAAAAAAAGTTCCGTAACTGAACTTTATAAATTGTTGTTATTATTACGTTATTGTTATTTTATCAGTGTCATATAAAACCTTGTATTGGTTTTAAAAGGAATTTCAATAAACTTTGATTCTCTGATTCTGATTCTGGATTCTGATTGCTGATAAACACATTCACCACGCCGCGCTGCTGCGCGTTTTTTTGCACATATAAAAAAGCTAAACCCAGTATTGTTATATTCAATATTCACATCTAAAAACACACACACAATTTCTGGACTTTGACACATGTGACAGACACAATCACACACACAACACACACACACACACGCACACACACACACACACGACACACACACACACACACACACACACACACACACACGCACACGCACACGCACACGCACGCACATACACACACATGCACGCACGCACACCACGCACACACGCACGCACACACGACGACACACACACACACACACACACACACACACACACACACACACACACACACACACACACACACACTGTTTTATTATTTTGATTTCTGGTTTGTTATGGATTGCTTGATGTAAAAAAGCATAATGTAATGCTTATTCGATGTCACATCTGGAAATAACACACATTTTGACTGACTTTCACACACACACACACACACACACACACACACACACACACACACCACCACACACACACACACCACACTCACACACACACACACACACACACACACACACACCACACCACAAACACACAACACACACACACACGCGCGCACACACACAAAACGCACAAAACAAACACGTACGCACACAGACACACACACACACACACACACAACACACACACAAAACACACAACACGCACACACACACACACGCACACACACACACACACACACGCACAACGCACATACACACAGACACACACACCACACAAACGCACACACACTCACACACACACACACAAACACACACACCACACACAGCACACACACACACACACTGTTTATTATTTGATTTCTGGTTTATTATGGATGGCTTGATGTAAAAAAGCATAATGTAATGCTTATTCGATGTCCATCTGAAAATAAAATTTTGACTTTGACACACACACACACATACACACATATACACACACACACACGCGCGCTGCGCGCGCGCGCGCGCGCACACACACACACACACACACACACTCGCACACACACACACACACACCACACACACACACACACACACACACACACACACACACACACTGTTTATTATTTGATTTCTGGTTTTATTACCCAGTATGGCTTGATGTAAAAAAGCATAATGTAATGCTTATTCGATGTCATCTGAAAATAAAATGTTGACTGACTTGACACACACAACACACACACACACACACACACCACACACACACACACACACACACCACACACACACACAACACACACACACACACTGCCATTGAATTGTGTGGCGTGTGTGTGCGTGTGTGTGTGTGGTGTGTGTGTGTGTGTTTGTTGTTGTTTTTTTTTTTTCTATTGTGTGTGTTCTTGTGTGTGTGTGTGCGCACGTGCGTGCGTGTGCCGCGTGTGTGCATTGCACGTGTGTGTTTCCTCCCCCCGGCTTTCCCTCCGTCTCCTCACACACATCTCCCAATCCTTACCCCTTCTTCTTGTGTTTGGTTCTTTGTTGTTGTTTTTCTTTCATTACACTGATCATAATGTTTTCTATGTTTTGTGTTCCTGTAAATATGTTATTTTGTCATAGATTTTTGATTGATGTGTATTTTGTTTATGAGGGCAGGATTAAAAGAAAGCTTTGTCAGCTTATTTTTTAACCCTCAATATACAGGATGATTTTGACTTGACTTGACTTGACTTAGCACACCACACACACACACACGCACACATACACACATGATGCAGTACTGTTTAAGAATGCACAAATGCGCAAACTCAGACACAGCCTTCACATATAAACCTGCACATGCATCCGTACGTGAGCGCACATGTTCACACACACACACACCCACACACACACACACACACACACACACACACACAACCACACACACACACACACACACACGCACACACACACACACACACACGCCACACATATACACACCAACGCACACATATACACATATTTTGCGCACGAAAGATCCAACACACATATTGTACACATATTATATAGCGCACATACACACACTATGTGCGCAGCACATTCGTATGTGCGTTCCGCACATGCATACACACACATTCGCACGCATATACAACACGCGCGCACATGCGTGTACACACACGCGCGCGCACGACGCACGTGCATGCACGCACACGCACGCACGCACCGCACACACACACTGCACACACACACACACACACACACCACACACACACACACACACACACACACCACACCCACACACACACACACACACATCTTACACAAATTTAAAAAATCAAACCATCTTTACTTATTCAATGTTCCATCTAAAACTAAAATGTTCGACTTTAGTGACTTGAGTTTCACACGCACACAAACATATGTGCGTGCTGTGCATGCGCGACACTGTGTTAGTGCCTGTACACAGCACGTGCGCAACCGTGCATATTGTGCATATTTACTGCAGAACTGTTCCTGACACACCAGTCCAGGATCACATCTGTCGGTGCAAGGCTGTCCTGCATTCTGCATGCGAACCGCTCCTGAAAACCAACAACCCACAGCAAGCATATTGCTTAATATTGTCATTTGCCCAACAACAGAAGGCAGGGGAGTATAACTCTGTTCGTCTCTGTATGTTTATCTGTTCGTTTATTCGCTTGTCCGCCCGGGGTTATATCTCGTGAACGACTGAACAGAATCGCCTCAATTTACAAAACAGGTGGTGGTGTATTATGGTACAGAGATCAATCAATCAATCAATCGATCAATCAATAACTTTTAACAATCCCTTAGGAAATTACAAAGCACATTCACAAGCTCGATAAACAAACAGTGCTAAGACATACATGATATGTGTTACGCTCAATGTGAACAATTGCCTAGTGTGAACATTAGGCAAGCAAATTACCTAATAAAAATGAAAATTGGGCAAGCAAACTACCGAATGTTTACATTAGACAATTCGCTTGCCTAGGCGAGACTTTCACGTTATACAAAAGCATCTTGCTCGATGTGAATAGATTGAATATTTTATTTGTATATATGTTTTGTTGTCGAGAGGGCTGGATGTAAAAAAGCATGTACTATTTCTTATTCTGTTACCCTCTATAAATAAAATTCATTCATTTCAATTATATCTGTCTCTGTGTGTGTGCGTGCGTCTCTCTCTTGCCCTAACTCGCTCAGGCGTGAACTCACGTTCCGGGCAACGTGCATCGATATGTTAAACACATGATTCATGAACATGAGTGATGATCTACTGGTACTGAGCGAAGATTAACTTGGGTCATTCTGCTCCTTTGATGGGGAAAGTAAGCCACAGGCGTGAACTCACGTTCCGGGCAACGTGCATCGATATGTTAAACACATGATTCATGAACATGAGTGATGATCTACGGTATTGAGCGAAGAGAACTTGGGTCTTATACATTCCGCTCTTTTGATGAGGAAAGTAAACCACAGGCGTGAACTCACGTTGCAGGCAACGTGCACATTAAAAGGCCTGCTACACTACATACGATTCGCTGTCAATGCGATACGATTGTGACGATGCGAGTCGTGATTCACGTGGAATATGAATCGTTGTCTAAAAATAAACGTTGTCTAAAAATAATTCTACTACATTCGCTCTATCCACTGCAGTAGAC
>CM065701.1:5463788-5486288 GCA_017654935.2 Phymorhynchus buccinoides | reverse complement strand
ATTCCAAGAGGAGTGAATCTATGTTAGGCCGTCAGGAGGCAACCAACCGATGAGACACTGCACTGCAGCTGAGTCACTTCGGTGTTCAGTAGATAGAGCCTGTTCAGGACACCACATACTAAGCTCCCTACTGACGACACTATTTTCTTAGTCGCGGAGCCAGCGTGAGTGAGGTCATCCTCCGAGGGCGCCTCCACGACCGTCCACCGACAGCTCCCCAGAACACACTGATCCCCATGACTTTGACCCGAACGCACCAAGGCATAGACTGGATCGGAAACCGAAACACAGGTCACCATGAGAGCAGGGCTTGCAAAGCCACATAATTTAAAACATTTTTTTTTAATGATTGATGGAAATGAGGCTGATGACTATGATGATGATGATGATGATGATGATGATGATGCTATGGAGTTCTGAATCTTGTTTCGACCAAGTCTGGCTCCCATATAAATGGCCCCAAATTGAAACCGGCACATCAGTTTAAAGAGCAGCCTCAATTTGAATATGGGGAAATTCGTATGTGGGTCACAGCAACCCAGCGGTTGGTAGTGTTTTTTTCTTTCTGTTGTGATGGTAAATTGTTTCGACAGCTTTAGTCTTGTTCTTCTAGATGACTGTGATGAGTGCAACTAGCCTACGTGGGACTTACATCGGGGTTTTAGTGCTGCAGCTTTTGGGAAATAGTTGCCTTTGGGGAGCCCTTTCCTAGTGTCCTCTAGGCTGAGAGCAAAGGAACTCAATCAGCGGTGAAACAACAGTGTCTTCAGAGACGTAGACACCAACCCCACCCCGCCTTAATCAAGGGTTTCAGCTCCGGACTCCTTACACTCTAACATATAACAGAACACCTAGGTAATGCCTTTGCACTGTAAACAACTTCCAGCGTCTCGGATAGATGGGCCGTGTTTTGGGTTTATCTGAAACTGAAAGGCATAGCCAAGCACGGTAGACTGGAGAATGGCGGACACATTTAGCTACTTCTGTTTCCCCAGGCCATAGCCACGATGTCTATGTTCAGGTCTTCTCGCTATCTCCAGCCAATGTATTTCGATTTCAGAATTTTTGTTTGTGGCACAAGCCACAAACCTATAACTCACTTTGTCGGTCTGTCGGTCGGTCAGTCCAAAATTGTCGCACATATTGTAAAAGAGAAAGAAAAGTACAGACAGAAAAAAAATACTTGGGCATAAAGTAACATTTCAGTTGTCATATCTACAGTCCTTAGGTATGGAAAGAATTATATACTGAACAGAGCACATGAATCTTCATTTTAAAGCGTACAAAATAATAAACATACGTAATACAGACACTGCAACAGACACGACGAGTATGCGGTGCTTCTTTCGATGAGTATAAGTAGGATAAATAGTTTTAAATGTTGTCCAAAAGATATAAAATGTTACGAAATGGTGCAGAGATAACATTCTGGTTTACAGATTAGAATTATTGAAAAGCCAGGGGAGGCGACTCAGTGTATGTAATGATTGGAGTGGTAAAAATAGACCGCTGGGCTGCAGTCTTGCGGAATGAAAGTGTTTGATCAAAAAGTGTGTGTGTGAAGAGCATAATGTAAATGCGCAACATTTATCTTTCAAATTATATTTAAGAATTCTGCCGCTCGGCGATGCCCTTGTTTGTAGTTGAAATAGTCGCGTGCCACAAACGATTGCGAATCCGCGCTTGTTTTTAACACATTGCAAAAACAACACCACACACAAACGTATAGCCCATTACAAAATAACAGAACACACCAACATATAACACAGTGCAAAACAACACACCGAAATATACACATCGCAAAACAACACACCACACCAAAGCATAACACAATGCAAAACAATACAACACACCAAAACATAACACAATGCAAAACAGCACACAACACCACACCAAAACATAACGCAATGGAAAACAGCACACAACACCATATCAAAACGTAACACATCGCAAAACACCACACCATACCACGCATAACACGATATCAATAGTCGAAGAGTTAACTTAAAGTGTCAAGTCAAGTCAAGTCAAAATCATCTTTATTGAGGGTTAAAGAATAAGCTAACAAAGCTTTTTTTCATCGTGTGTGTGTGTGTGTGTGTGTGTGTGTGTGTGTGTGTGTGTGTGTGTGTGTGTGTGCGTGCGTGCGCGCGTGTGCGCGCGCGCGCGCGCGCGTGCGTGTGTGTGTGTGTGTGTGTGTGTGTGTGTGTGTGTGTGTGTGTTTTTGCAGGGGTCAAGGTGGGTGGGGTCTGCACAAAGGAGAACTGCGTTGCGAATGCCCAGTGCTCTGCAGGGGCAGGGTCCACCAAAAGCTGTGCCTGCAAACCAGGCTTCGTGAACAACACCGAGGGAAGCGAATGCCGTAAATACACATGGTGTTAACCCTTTCACCGCCAATTTAACACCTATGTCACTAAAAGGCATCAAAATGGGGTCTATTATCCAAAGACCCTAGTGTCTTAGGTTTGGGAAGTAAGGACAGACCTTATTTTATATATGTCACAGAAGAATCCCCAATACTGCAGACGGATTTTGTTCTGTACCCAGGTAAATTTAATAGCAATTTTTGGCTGAAATATGGCTGGCGGTGAAAGGGTTAAAAAAGCGCAACCCATAAAATGGGTCCTACAAATCTGAATAATCAAGCTATCGTTTGGATGTTTCGTGTTTTTGTAAGAAATACGTCGAGATCACCAGAAAGACAGCCTTTTCAAGGATCGGAACACTCACTTTGCTCTGGTTTCCTATAAATTAAACCGTCAAAACGGCGATTCCTCCTTGGCGGAGATGCCGGAGAGAGTAACCATTTTCGATGGGGTGGGAGAAGGTCACTCATTGTGGTTGAAGCTTTTTCTTTTTTGTAGTGCAGTCAAAAATAAATTGGAGCTGTTTCCTTTGTTGTGAGCGAAACTCCTTTAAATAATCTGTATAACATTTAAACAAAAAAGAAAAAAAAGGCTTGTATTGCGAAAATTTCGTGGAAACGATTTGGTCTAAACGCAGGCGGCCATTAGAAAAGAGACAACACATGCCTTCTCTTTGGGTGAAATAATTTGACTTCCAGCACCTCCGCCAAAGAGGAATCGCCGATTTGACGGTTTGATTTCTGGGAAACCAGAGCAAAGTGGGTGTTGCAATATCTGTAAAGGGTGTTTTCCTGGTGATCTGGACGTGTTTCATTTAAAAACTAATTTGTTAGGGTGGCCCTTTAATGAAAGTTTAATGTATGAAAGATTACAACAATTGGTTTTTCCAAGAGTTGTTCGAGTGCTCCAGAAATTAACAGTTTTCATGGTAACCCATTTTCAGAAAGTGAACTGTTTCGAGGTCCAAAAATCGCTTTCGCAATTTCAATCTCTGTTTACAAGTTCAGTTGTCATTCAGCTTAGGTTTACAAAGTGTATATTTCGTACCCATGACCTTAATTATGAAGAATGCCTAAAATGGCTAAATCTACTAAGCTTGCGAGGAGACATGATAGAGGTTCATCAAAAAAATGTGCATGGTTTGTATGATTCCTCAACTACTGCACATCTTTTCCACTTATCTACTAGTTATAATACTACTCGGGGTCACAATTTTAAACTAACCCAAACACTAACCAACACTAGACAGTTTCATTCATTCTTTACTAATAGAATAACAAATTTATGGAACAATTTATCATTTGATACCGTCAATGCACCTTCAGTAAATGCATTTAAAAATCGTATTGACAAAGAATTATCAAAACATACTTTTTCTACCAATTTGGATGTATATGAAAAACAAAGCTAAGTGTTAGTATACACTCATGCCAAAATAAATCCACGGGCACATACATTTAATAAAAAAAAGATATATGATGCAAAAATCACCACTAATGAGGGCAAAAGGCTTATAGCTTATGTGATGTGATGTGATGTGAAGCTGACATGTTTTGCGGAAGTGTTTTTACCCTTCAAAAGAGGGCTTTTCTGAAAATGGGTTACCATGGAAACGTATTTCTAGGCATCTAGGTAAAATAAAAATGGTGCAACTTTCCATGCATTGAGTCTTCTTCATTAACCTGAAAACATCAAAATGAGTACTTTTTTTTTCCATTGACGAATGTATTTTTTGTTAGTCACCCTATATTTAATGTAGTGACATCACTGCATTGTCCCTTTTTCACAAGCTTTCTCTTCAGTGCGGCTTAGCTAATAGCCCAGTTGGGGTTAACTGTCTTTATATCTAGAAATGTTCCACGTGAGGCTGTTCCAGATCGGAGGACGTTAAACTCATTTGTTTCCTTCTGTAGCTTTAGTGTTGCACATTTCGGTCAATATTCAGTCATTGACGGATTGAAATTCAAAATATCCTATTGCTTGGACCCCTTTCAGGGCAATTGTCCGATTGCTATCATAATAATGGGAAGTTATAAGCGCTCCTTCTCACGTGAGCTCAGTGCGCTTTACATTGATAACAGGAACATTAAAGGCAAACAAATAATGATGATTGCACGCAACGTTCTCTTTCTTCCTCACACACAATTTCAATTTAACAATAATCCTTTGACCCCTCTTGGGGGCATGGAGGATATACGGAACATAAAACAAGTGGCAACAAGCAAACAATAAACACTCATCAAACAGACTAAGCTCCAGTCTATTGTCAAACAACTTTTCCTGATCTTATAAATTTTGCACTTTTGAATTAGAATTTTGGCTAGGACATAAACTGACAAAAGTAAACAAATGATTTTTATTTATATAATGCCTCGTCAAAATATGTAGATGTTCTTCAAAATATGGACATTCAATTATAAAATGATATTCATCACCAATAACACCCATATCACATTTGTCACACAAACGGTCTTGTCGTTCAAGTCCAAATCGTCGTCCTGTTTCAATTGGTAATTTATGACAACTACATATAAATTGCATTAAACTTATTATATATTTATCAGGCAATGTATAATATATGTTTCTCTCCGACATTTTGTTTTATAATGTCTATAATAGAAACATTTGTTACTCGATTGAAGGACTGTAGCCCTGAATCTTGGAATTTATCTTTTAGAGACCTTAAAATATTATTACATAAAGAGCTTCTAGACAAAAAGCATTGCGATTCCAAAACACAATAATATCCACATTCAATCATTATGTTCTTTACACACACACACACACACACACACACACACACACACACACACACACACACACACCACACGCACGCACGCACGCACGCACGCACACACACACACACACACACACACACACACACACACACACACACACACACACACACACACACACACACATGCGCGCGCGCGCATGCACACACTCACGCACGCACGAACGTTATGTCTAGAGTCTATGTCTAGATGTCTAAAGTAAAACTTATCCGAAACGACGAGTTTGAGGATAAATGTGTGTTGTAGTGTCTGTGTTGCGGTTGCCAACCACCTACGATAAAAAGCTGCTGGAGATCCCGTTCTTCTTGTGTTGTGCAGCAGAGACCAATGATAAGAAGGGTTAGAAGTCCAATGTTCGGTTTGTAACGTGTTGCACAGATTGAGGGGAAACACCCATGGAAGACGTACAGTATTCTCTTTTCATATTACAGAAACCAAGAAAAGCAAGGACTTTGTCCAACCTGCAACTATTAACCTTTTCACCGCCAGCCATATTTCAGCCAAAAATGTCCATTAAATTTACCTGGATAGAGAACAGAATCCATCTGCAGTATTGCAGATTCTTCTGTGATAATTATATATAAAATAAGGTATGTCCTTATTTCCCAAAACTGAGGCAATAGAGTCTTTGAATAATAGGTTAAACCCCAATTTGATGCCTTTGAGTGACATAGGTGCTAAAACACGATGATCCTATAATGCAACCTTGGCGGCGAAAGGGTTAAGGATTCTTCTTCTTTGATCTTATCATTATTATTCTGCGTTCCCGGGCCATACGGTCATAATGGGTAAGGTACGTATATGTCCGGTTTTCAGTTTTAAGGATAAGGACGGGAAGATAATAATTATGCAGGCTACGTTGTGTGCTGAAGTGACGTAGGTTATGGATAAGAAGAACTGGAAGATTCTTCTTCGTCAATCACTGAGATTCCGGTCAAATCATGCTGCACTAATGCGCTTGATAAGGAATTAGTTAGGCTCATCATGTCTGTCTGCGGCTGGAGAAAATCTTGTAAGATTTTTGCTAAGGCAACTGAATGGACCGTCAGTAAGGCAGAAAGACAGTAGATAGCAGTAAGCAAAAGGCAGAGTCAAAGAAAGAGAAAGAGTAGAGGAGGTTACAAGCACAGAACTTCCAGAAGTTGGGTGAACTATTTGTACACCCCCGCAGGTTTCCCCACAATGGTTTGGGGGGGTGTGGAGGGGGGAGAGACCTGAAGATAGACTTACATATAATTGTTCTTTTGTGTATATCGGTGTGGCGCAGACCAAGGATAAGAAGGACTTGGGCTAATTCTGGTACTGTGTGTGTCTCAGTGGCCAATCCCAAGGTTGGTGAAGCATGCTCTTCAAAGGGGGACTGTCCCGCCAATGCCGACTGTAAGGGGGCGGACAACAAGACGTGTGTCTGCGATGTCGGCTTTAAGAACAGTGCCGACAACACCACATGTGGTAAGTTTGATTCACAAACATTGCACAGACATAAAAAATTCACAAGAAAAAAAGTGTGTCTGCAGGCAATGCTTCAGTAAGTATTCCTATTGAACATTAACGACATGTGATTGGTATTCATCTTGGACAATCACGATATTTGGTAAATATTCCTCTTGGACATTCACTATTATTTGATATGTATTCCTGTTGGACATTCATGACATTTGGTAGGCATTCCTCGTGGACATCCTCCATTATTTGGTAGGTATTCCTCTCGTACTTTCATATTTGGTAGATATTCCACTTGGACATTCGTGATATTTATAAATATTCCTCATGGACATTCACTAGTATTTGGTAGGCATTCCTCTTGGACATTCACGATATTTGGTAGATCTTCTTCTTGGACTTTCCTGATATTTGGTAGGTAGGCCTATTCCTCTTGGACATTCATATTTGGTAAGGATTCCTCTTGGACATTCACGATATTTGGTACGTATTCCTCTTTGACATTCACAAAATTTGGTTTCTGCTTGGACATTCATGATATTTGGTAGGTATTCCGCTTGGACATTCGTGATATTTGGTAGGTATTCCTCTTGGACATTCGTGATATTTGGTAGGTATTCCTCTTGGACATTCGTGATATTTGGTAAACATTCCTCTTGAACATTTACCATTATTTGGTAAGTATTCGTCTTGGACATTCATTATATTTTGTAACTATTCCTCTTAGACATTCATGATAGTTGAAAGGTATTCCTCTTGCACATTCACGATATTTGTAAGGTACTCCTCTTGGACATTCATGAAGTTTGATAGATATTCCTCTTGACTATTCACACAATTTGGAAGATATTTCTCTTATACATTCACGATATTTGGTAGGCATTCCTCTTGGACAATCACATTTGGTAGGTATTCCTCTTGGACAATCACGACATTTGGTAGGTATTCCTCTTGGTTTTGAAACGTCATTCAGCCTCAGACTTTAGTGCATCTGCTTCCGTTCTGGTTTATACCCACCCTAGAACATTTGTTATAAAATAAGCACACTGATATACTCACATAATGGCGTTTTTAATGTTTAAAAAAACCCAAATTAAATGCGAACCATTATTATTTTCCAAAGATGTTGCTTCATACCTCTATTAAGCTGTAGTAGTAATACATATGTACTGCAAACCTTCGGCTGACATAATTCAGCTGAACACTTTTAACCACCTTTGAACACCTACTATGGAGGTGATGTCACTATGTCGTGGCTTGCCATGGCTAAAGACAGTCCTCGCATAACTATGCAGAACAAAACAACATTTTGATGTAGCCTTGGTGTTCTAGCCTATGTCAATTGGTCTAACCAAGAAGACTATTCCCAGTTTTCTCAAACTGACACAGCCTTATGCCAATAGGATTTGTGGGTATTTTTTTGGGGGATAAGGTTTGAAAGGAAGGACATGAGATTGAGGATAGCAAACATGAGGGGGGTGTTTATTGTAAAACTTAGCCGAAATGACAAGTTTCAGGATACATGTACGGTGTTGCTGTTGCACATACTGACGATAAACAGATCATGGAGATCCTGTGGTGCAGCAGAGACCAATGGTAGGAAGGGTTAGAAGACTAATGTTCTATTTGTGACGTGTCACACAGATTGAGGGAAACAAACACATGGAAGACAGTTGCTCCGTTCATATTGCAGAAACCAAGAAAACAGAAGGGCTTGAAGATAACCATATTTTTGTGTGCAAAGAGTAAAGATAAGAAATGGAAGATAGGTCTACATGTAACTGTTATTTTCGTGTTACATAGACCAAGGATAAGAAGGACTTGATCTCATTCTGGCACTGTGTGTGTCTCAGTGGCCAAGCCCAAGGTTGGTGAAGCATGCTCTTCAAAGGGGGACTGTCCCGCCAATGCCGACTGTAAGGGGGCGGACAACAAGACGTGTGTCTGCGATGACGGCTTTGAGAACAGTGCCGACAACACCACATGTGGTAAGTTTGATTCACGGAAATGGAACAGACATAATCATAAGAAACAAAGTGTGTCTGCAAGCAATGCTGTGGTAGGTATAATCCTCTTGGGCACTGATGGTATGTGGTGGGCATTCCTCTTGGACATTCACCATTATTTGGTAGGCATTCCTCTTGGACATTCACCATTATTTGGTAGGTATTCCTCTTGGACATCCACCATTATTTGGTAGGCATTCCTCTTGGACATTCACCATTATTTGGTAGGTATTCCTCTTGGACAATCACCATTATTTGATAGGTATTCTCTTGGACATTCACCATTATTTGGTAGGTATTCCTCTTGGACAATCACCATTATTTGACAGGTATTGCTCTTGGACAATCACCATTATGTGGTAGGTATTTCTCTTGGACAATCACCATTATTTGACAGGTATTGCTCTTGGACACCATCTCTTGGACCATTATGTGGAAAATAGGTATTCCTCTTGGACAATCACCATTATTTGGATAGGTATTCCTCTTGGACAATCACCATTATGTGATAGGTATTCCTCTTGGACAATCACCATTATTTGATAGGTATTCCTCTTGGACAATCACCATTATGTGGTAGGTATTCCTCTTGGACAATCACCAGTATTTGATAGGTATTCCTCTTGGACAATCACCATTATGTGATAGGTATTCCTCTTGGACAATCACCATTATGTGATAGGTATTCCTCTTGGACAATCACCATTATTTGATAGGTATTCCTCTTGGACAATCACCATTATGTGATAGGTATTCCTCTTGGACAATCACCATTATTTGATAGGTATTCCTCTTGGACAATCACCATTATTTGATAGGTATTCCTCTTGGACAATCACCATTATTTGATAGGTATTCCTCTTGGACAATCACCATTATTTGATAGGTATTCCTCTTGGACAATCACCAGATAGGTATTTGACCATTATGTGATAGGTATTCCTCTTGGACAATCACCAGTATTTGATAGGTATTCCTCTTGGACAATCACCATTATTTGATAGGTATTCCTCTTGGACAATCACCAGTATTTGATAGGTATTCCTCTTGGACAATCACCAGTATTTGATAGGTATTCCTCTTGGACAATCACCAGTATTTGATAGGTATTCCTCTTGGACAATCACCATTATGTGATAGGTATTCCTCTTGGACAATCACCAGTATTTGATAGGTATTCCTCTTGGACAATCACCACCATTATTTGATAGGTATTCCTCTTGGACAATCACCATTATGTGATAGGTATTCCTCTTGGACAATCACCAGTATTTGATAGGTATTCATTGGACAATCACCATTATGATAGGTATTCCTCTTGGACAATCACCATTATGTGATAGGTATTCCTCTTGGACAATCACCATTATTTGATAGGTATTCCTCTTGGACAATCACCATTATGTGATAGGTATTCCTCTTGGACAATCACCATTATGTGATAGGTATTCCTCTTGGACAATCACCATTATGTGATAGGTATTCCTCTTGGACAATCACCATTATGTGATAGGTATTCCTCTTGGACAATCACCATTATGTGATAGGTATTCCTCTTGGACAATCACCATTATGTGGTAGGTATTCCTCTTGGATGTGATAGGTATTCCTCTTGGACAATCACCATTATGTGATAGGTATTCCTCTTGGACAATCACCATTATGTGATAGGTATTCCTCTTGGACAATCACCATTATGTGATAGGTATTCCTCTTGGACAATCACCATTATGTGATAGGTATTCCTCTTGGACAATCACCATTATGTGATAGGTATTCCTCTTGGACAATCACCATTATGTGATAGGTATTCCTCTTGGACAATCACCATTATGTGACAGGTATTCCTCTTGGACAATCACCATTATGTGGTAGGTATTCCTCTTGGACAATCACCATTATGTGATAGGTATTCCTCTTGGACAATCACCATTATCACCATTGATAGGTATTCCTCTTGGACAATCACCATTATGTGGTAGGTATTCCTCTTGGACAATCACCATTATGTGATAGGTATTCCTCTTGGACAATCACCATTATTTGATAGGTATTCCTCTTGGACAATCACCATTATTTGATAGGTATTCCTCTTGGACATTCATGATGTTTGGCAGACATTCCTCTTGGACATTCACGATAATATTTGGTAGGTATTCCTATCAAACAGTCACGATATTTGGAGTGTAACCCTCTTGGACATTCACCGTTATTTGGTAGATGTTCCCCTTTGACTTGAAACTCTCATTCATTCTGCATATCCTTGCACCCACGCAGCTCGATACTGCCAAGTTCGTGAATTGCGCAAATTCTATCAAACGTGTCTTCAAAATGTCTCTGAGCAGTGCATGAACTGCACATGGTTAAATGACAGTTGAACAGCCATTTTGTATTTTGCACAGTGCATCCACTACGCAATATTGTAAAACTACGTGAAGTATCCGAGTCTTCTTTTTGTTTTGAAATTCTATGAATTGCAATGATTGCGGTTTTTTGTGTTGTTTTTATTATCTGAAGTAAGTCCTAATCACTATGATTGTTGCAGCGGATTCGTCCTCATCTGGAGCTTCAGCTGTGATGTCCTCTGCTGTTCTGCTGATGGCTGTCCTGCTGATCTGCCCCTGGATGGAGCATAGCCTCCCCTGATTTAGCTGATCCGCTTATCTCCCCTGATTTAGCCGATACCGACACCCCCCCCCCCTGAATTAGATGATCTGCTTACCTCCCCTTGATTTAACTGATCCGTTTACCTCCCCTGATTTAGCTGATCCAATTAACCCCACCCACCCCCTGTTTTAGATGATCCATTAATGATCCGTCCCTCCCTCTGATTTACATGGTCTGTTTACCTCCCCGTGGATTACATGATCTGTTTACCTCCCCCTAATTTAATTGATCATTTTACCTCCACCTGATTTAACTGATCCATTTACCTCCCCCTGATTTAACTGATCCATGTACCTCCCCCTGATTTAATTGATCATTGTACCTCCCCCTGATTTAATTGATCATTATACCTCCCCCTGATTTAACTGATCCATGTACCTCCCTCTGATTTAACTGATACATTCACCTCCCCCTGATTTAACTGATACATTTACCTCCCCTGATTTAACTGATCATTGTACCTCCCCCTGATTTAACTGATCATTGTACCTCCCCCTGATTTAACTGATACATTCACCTCCCCCTGATTTAACTGATCCATGTACCTCCCCCTGATTTAACTGATCCATTTACCTCCCCCTGATTTAACTGATCCATTTACCTCCCCCTGATTTAACTGATCCATGTACCTCCCTCTGATTTAACTGATCCATTTACCTCCCCCTGATTTAACTGATCCATTCACCTCCCCCTGATTTAACTGATCATTGTACCTCCCCCTGATTTAACTGATCCATTTACCTCCCCCTGATTTAACTGATCCATGTACCTCCCCCTGATTTAACTGATCATTGTACCTCCCGCTGATTTAACTGATACATTTACTTCCCTCTGATTTAACTGATCCATTTACCTCCCGCTGATTTAACTGATCATTGTACCTCCCCCTGATTTAACTGATCATTGTACCTCCCCCGGATTTAACTGATCCATTTACCTCCCCCGGATTTAACTGATCCAGTTACCTCCCTCTGATTTAACTGATACATTTACCTCCCCTGATTTAACTGATCCGTGTACCTCCCTCTGATTTAACTGATACATTTACCTCCCCTGATTTAACTGATCCGTGTACCTCCCCCTGATTTAACTGATCATTGTACCTCCCTCTGATTTAACTGATACATGTACCTCCCTCTGATTTAACTGATCCGTGTACCTCCCCCTGGTTTACTTTCCCATTTATCTCCTCTTTGTTTAACATATCACATGATGTATACACAAGGGAGACATAGCAAGTAGTAAGCCTACTTAGATACACTGACATTGCATATTTACCTGTGGCGAAGCGAGACTGGTATGTAAAATGGCCTCACATACAGTTATCAGTGCGTTTGTCTGTCTGTCTGTTTGTCTGTCTGTCTGTGACAGCGATAACTCGAGAACGCTTGGATATATCAACATGAAAATGTACAGGTGGATACTAGGGGTCAAAAGCTTGGACAAGTGCGAATTTGGGCAAAATCGGGTAAGCAAGCGTGTGTGGCGACTAGGTCACTTTACGCAAGTATTCTAGTTGTAGTTATTTTCTAACTGCTTAAACATTATTGACGGCGCTGGATTGCTTACCTTCACATTTACGTTGTGTGTCTGGTTGTGTCCTGGTTGTGTAGAATAGCCCACTGACTGCCATATGTAATTGAGTTCAAATAGCAACGTTCATGTGTGTTTTGCTTGGCAAGTGTGTCTTCCTTCTCGCGTCTTCTCTGCCAATATAATTGCCATCAGTTAATGCTATTGTCATTATCTATGCAATTCAAAACGTATGTAATAAGTAATTTTCATAATTAATTATTTGTATATTATCTATGCAATTCAAAACATATGCAATAATTAATTTTCATAATCAATTCTATGTATATTCCCTGTGCAATTAAAAACGTATGCAATAGTTAATTTTCACAGTTAATTCTATGTAAATCCTCTGTATAATGCACACAAAAAATGCAATGATTAATTTTTACTTATGTAAAATAAATCTGGCACTAACTCAACCGTGTGTTTGTCTGGGGTTTTTCATTCGTGTATGCACATAATGGGGAGAACACAGAACCGCAAGCAGACAGACTGACAGACTGACAAAAGGATTGATTGATTTCGGGTTTTTTCTTCTGCTGAACGCGTTTGTAACTCTCCAATCCAAATCCAAGTCCAAATCATCTTTATCATCTCATAACAGAGAAATTGCAAGTACTCTGTACTTGTCTACAGGTGTCTTGTGGTTGAACAAAAAGAACATGCCAAAATGAAGGAAGACACGCGTAGATACTGAGTGTTCAAAACGTTTTGAACCTACCGATGAAGGGGGTTAAGCTACGCATACAAACCTTGGCACAGAATGTGCAACTGCATTGTGGATGACGACATACAAGTTTGGGACGATGACATCATCGTAGTTGTGACGTCACAGCATGCTATTGTTATTTTGCCCTCCACAGCACCAATAACGCCATTGTTGGTCGGAAAATGTTGATTACCTAAATATTTATTGATGCTTTGATATACTATGAAATAATAACAGGGGATACTTATATTGCGCGATACACCACAGTGGGCTCATCGCGCTTTACAAAGGTATTATAAACGCATTACAAATCATTAAAAGATATCACATATATGAATTGCACAAAATACACACATATTGTTAGAATCATTAAAGAGTAAATAAATCAACATACATACATTATAGAATTCAAAGCAGACAATAATAAAGTTATTAGTATCATACATAAAATCACATATTGAATTTAAAAAACCCATGTATCAATTATGACAATATAAAGCATATCACACAACAAATATGGGAAGCGGACAACTTTTAAAACATGATTGCACAGAAACAACAATGCAAAAATAACACTCACACACCGACACCCACAGGCGCACGCGCACGCGCCGCACCCCCGCTCACCCCCCACCCCCCCACCCCCACCCCACACACACGCGTGCGCGCGCAGATGGACGCTGTTATGCAACTGCAAGACCAAAACTCTCTCTCTCTCTATCTCTCTCTCTATATATATATCTATCTATCTCTCTCTCTCTATATATATATCTCTCTCTCGCTCGAGGAGAGAGAGAGAGAGAGAGAGAGAGAGAGAGAGGAGAGAGAGAGAGAGAGAGAGAGAGAGAGAGAGAGAGAGAGAGAGAGAGAGAGAGAGAGAGAGGGAGAGGGCGAGGGAGAGAGAGAGAGAGAAAAAGAGAAAGATAGATAGAGAGAGAGAGAGAGAGAGAGAGAGAGAGAGAGAGAGAGAGAGAGAGAGAGAGAGAGAGAGAGAGAGAGAGAGAGAGAGAGAGAGAGAGAGAGAGAGAGAGAGAGAGAGAGACAGATAGAGAAACAAACTGACAGACAGACAAACAGGGAGAGTGCGTGAGTGTGAGAGAAACACACACAGATAGATAGATAGATAGATAGATAGAGAGAGAGAGAGAGAGAGAGAGAGAGAGAGAGAGAGAGAGAGAGAGATAGAGAGAGAGAGAGAGAGAGATAGAGAGAGAGAGACAGACAGACAGAGAGACAGAAAGACACACAAACAGACAGGCACAAACAGAGACAGAAAGCCAGGGACAGAGAGAGACAAGACAGAAGGGCGTGGCATAGACTGTTAGTTCGGCAAGGCAAGGCAAGAAATGTATTTCATACCCCATTTGGGCACGGAAATATAAAAAAACATACACACATAAATAAATTTCCAAGAATCAACCCAAGAGTGATGTCCAAACTCATTTCAAAGAAAACATATCACAATATTACAAATAATGTAATGCATTACTAAATTACAAACAAAATGGGAAAAGGACATAATTGATAACATTTATCTGAAAGAACCGTTAACAACTGTAATGAAGTGCTTTAGTTTGAGTAATAGTTTCTTATTTTTTGTAGAGAACAAAGCTTTGAATTTATAAGCATTAGGGCGAGTAAACAAATATTTAGGGAGGTACCTTCTCCTGTCAGTGTCAAAAAATGGACAAACAAATAAGTAGTGAAACTCATCTGCCACATCATGTACATTACATTTTTCACAAATTCTTTCATGTCTGGGTGTACCAGTATAACGCAACGTGTTCACAGGCAAGTTATTATTAGTAGTTCTGAATTTTAACACAGTAATCATATAGCTATATGGCAAGACTAAGTAATATGGGTCAACACAAAAAGAGGTTTTAAACATTCTGTAGTTTAAATATAAATCGTCATTATCTACATGCATATACCAAGATTGTAAAAAACTGTCTTTTAAGCATCTTTTCACCTTCTCCTTGAACCCCAATGGATTTGCATCAAGAAAGGTTTGATTCATCCAAAAACTACTCGAGCCAGTTTCATTTAATAATGTATGGATATATCTGATGTATCTGTTTTCATAAACATTTGACTCGTACATTTTCAATAGGCATTTATAAACAAGAACTGATAATTTGTCTGTCTGGTGGTCTGTTACAAGGTTAAACCAAAATGATAACATTCTACATTTAACAGGGAATTTACCCGTTTCCCCAAAAATCATGAGAGAAGGAGTCGACTGTCTTACCTTCAGAACCAACTTGTAAAATCTTAACTGCAGTCTCTGGATAATATCATTCATATCAAAGCCCCAAAGTTCACAACCATATGTAAGGATAGGAAGTACGGTTTTATCAAATAGGTCAATTGTTAGATCTGCAGGAAGCATCAATAATTTAGCTTTCCTCAACAAAGCAAACATAGCTCGGGAAGCTCGGTCATAAAGATCACGTTGTGCGACATTCATTTTGTTATTATAATTTAACTTTAACCCTAAGTACATAAAGTTCTGAACAACCTCTAATTTTTCAGTCGCTATAAGAAAGTCGGGAAAACGTCTAACCTTACCCTTAGAAAAAATAAGAACTTTACATTTCTTGGCAGTTAATTTCAAATTCCATTTTTGACAATAGCGTTGAATATTATCTAAGCCTCTTTGCAATCCTACTGGAGTTTCAGAAAATATGACAGTGTCGTCTGCATACAACAACAAAAATAATATTAACAAAATGTTAATTTCATGTTCGTTCATACCTAATATATCTGCTTCTCTAGCAACTGTGGTAAGACCAGTCATATCGCTAGACATAAAAACTTTCATGTCATTCAGGAACATGGCAAACAATACAGGCGACAGGTTTTCTCCTTGCCTCACTCCAACTTCCGAGCAGAAAAAGTCAGAAAATTCACTATTAACCGCAACACATGATTTAGCTTGTGAATACATATTTTGTATTACTTTTAATAACCGACCGCTGATACCATTGTCTATAAGTTTTTGCCACAAAAATGCCCTATTGACTTTATCGAAAGCTTTTTCATAATCCAGAAATGCACAATACAAGTGCTTTTTCTTAAACAACAAAATATCAATCAGCCCGTACAAAGTATACCTTTAAGCGTTCGTTCAGGATACTTGTAAACAGTTTCCCAAAACAGGACAGTATGGTTATACCACGATAGTTGTTGGGATCTGCAGGGGAACCTTTGTTTTTGAATATTGGCTGTATAACCCCAATTACCCAATCAGTTGGTACTTTACCGGTAATTAATATCAGATTAAATAGTTTCACAAAAACGCCTAACATTTTATCTGCTGAATTTTTAAGGAATTCATTTACTATATTATCTAACCCACATGCTTTATTGCTCTTTAACTTCTTTATGCAATTTAGAACCTCATTTTCAGTAATTAAATTATCTAACAGAGCATTAACATTATCAGAATCAACTCCATTGCCAGGGGCATCATCAGCCTCCTCTTCAACTGTATTCATATTTTTAAACAGCTCAAAAAAGGCCTGACAGCTAGGTTGGCTAGGGTTAGATTTGTTCTTTTCCCCATTTATTATGGCCCAATAATCCTTGGGGTCTTTAGACTTTGTTTCACGTAATCGTCTTGCCATTTCATGGTTATATTTTCTCGCCTGTTTTTTAACTGTCTTTTTATATGACTTGGCAGCACGTTCTTTTTCTGCCCTCAAAAACAAATCATTTTTCATTAGTAAACTTCTTCTCCTACATCGCGAAAAAATTCTACTCTTAATCCTGCATTCCATATTATACCATGATTTATCCTTTTTTATCTTTTTAGATGGGCCAAGATATTTCCTTCTCTTTTTTACCATGTGTAGTGTACTTGCACTTTCAATTAGAATATTGTTAACTCTACCGACAATCTCATCTACACTGTTTAAAGAAATATTCTCTGAGTTTGAAAGCAGGCCATCGAGCTCGTGTTCTACCAATGTTATTTTTTCAACGTCTAACTCGTCAACAAAATTTAGCTTTGGATCATTATTCCATTGCACAAAATACGAATTAGGATCATTGGTACTTGGCTCATGGACTGCTTTCTCTCTCTTATCTATGGATTCTGCCACAAAATTTATACTAATTGGACAATGGATATCTAAAAACAATTCATTAAATTCATGCACGCAAAAGTCCTCAACACGTTCAAATAAATCATAAGAAACTACACCGTAATCCACAACAGAAGCATTCTTACAAGTCAGCTTACCTTTACCACAATCTCTACCAATTCTGCCGTTAACAATAATAAGGTGACATGCTCTACAGAAACCTAATAATTCATGCCCCATGCTATTTGTCTGCCTATCTTCAGATGTTCTTACGGGATAGTTGTTATCATTGTTGAAAACACCATCAACAAATGAGTTATTAACAAACAATTCATTCAGCTGACCAGTTCTAGAATTAAAGTCTCCAAGAAGACAAACACTGCCAATTCCGATTTGCAAAATAGTATCCTGTAAATCATTATAAATATGACGGTTAAAATATGGCGAACCCTCTGGCTCAATGTAGACAGCACAAAACACGACTTTCTTTCCCAAAACAGAGTCATGAAAAGCAAAGAACAACGTACTACGACACATCTCAAAATCCACAAACTTATAACTACTTCTAGCTTCATTACTAACGTTATTCTTGAATCGTGTTTCCTCAAAAACAGTAATAACTAATATGCTGAACAAAACAATCTCTTATTAGTACTAGGATGCCTCCAGATTTTCTTCTGTATTTATTTCTGTTTTTATAAAATGCCGTGTAACCATCTATTTGTACTGTGTCAACATCTGCAAGTTTGCTTTCAGAGATGCAGATAACGTCATAGTTATTCAAAAACTCTGAAAATTCCGGAAAAGCCTGTTTAGATAGAAAGCCGCACACATTAAGTGCAACACACTTCAGGCATCTAGCTGACCTTTCACCCTCACTGGGGTCATCTTCTTCTCTTTCCTCGTTATGGAAAGTGGGATCGTTTTCTTCAGCATCACTGTTATTATTGTCAGGGTTATCATTACTTCCATCAGCGTTGCTAGTATTGGGGGTGTTGTGGTTATCGGACTGGTTTTGTATTATTCTATGAGAATTGTCCTGCTGGTTGTTATTATCATTATCGTCATTGTCTTTGTTATTATCATCATCATCATTATAATCATTATTATCAACATTATAATACCCACTAACATTATCATCATCATCTTTATGACACCCACCAACATTAGTATCATCGTCATTAACCCACACCGCTACATTATCATCATCATTATGACACCCACCAACAGTATTATCATTGTCATTATCATTATGACACCCACCAACATTATCATCATCATCATTATAACACCCACCCACTTTAACCTCATCACCTTTATGACACCCACCAACATTATCATCATCACCATTATGACACCCACCCACTTTAACCTCATCATCATTATGACACCCACCAACATTATCATCATCATCATTATAACATCCACCCACTTTAACCTCATCATCATTATGACACCCACCAACATTATCATCATCACCATTATGACACCCACCCACATTAACAACATCATCATTATGACACCCACCAACATTATCATCATCATCATTATGACATCCACCCACATTAACATCATCATTATGACATCCACCCACATTAACATCATCATCATTATGACATCTACCCACTTTAACATCATCATTATGACATCCACCCACATTAACAACATCATCATTATGATACCCACCCACATTATCATCATCATTATGACATCCACCCACATTAACATCATCATCATTATGACATCCACCCACATTAACATCATCATCATTATGACATCCACCCACATTAACATCATCATCATTATGACATCTACCCACTTTAACATCATCATTATGACATCCACCCACATTAACAACATCATCATTATGACACCCACCCACATTAACAACATCCCCATTATGACACCCACCCAAATTATCATCATCATTATGACATCCACCCACATTAACATCATCATCATTATGACATCCACCCACATTAACAACATCATCATTATGATACCCACCCACATTATCATCATCATTATGACATCCACCCACATTAACATCATCATCATTGTGACATCCACCAACATTATCAACATTATCATTATACCACTCACCCACATTATCATCATTATCATCATTATCATCATTATGACATCCACCAACATTATCAACATAATCATTATGACACTCACCCACAGTATCATCATTATCATCATTATCACTTCCACCCACATAATCATCGTCATTATTAAACCATACAACTACTTTATCGTCATCATTATGACACCCAGCGATATTATCATCATCGTCATTGTCACATCCAACAACATTATTAACAACATCATCATCATTACGTCCATCAACATTGTCCTCATCATCACCATTATTCTCGCACAGAGTAACATTACAATCCTCATTATTACATGCGTCAGCATTATTATCATCGTCATATTTACAACCACCAACATTATCATCATCATCACCATCACCGTCACCATCATCATCATCATCACCATTATTTTCCCCACACACACCAACATTACTATCACCATCAACATCACCATCATCATCACCATCATCATCATCATCACCATCACCGTCACCATCATCATCATCATCACCATTATTTTCCCCACACACACCAACATTACTATCAATATCATCATCATCATCAACATCATCATCAACGCCGTAATCATTACCACTCACACAAACATCATCATCTACATCATTATTACATCCACCAACATTATTATCATAATCGTCATTATCACACGCCCCAGAATCATCATCATCCTCATCCTCATCATTAGCAGCAGCAGCAGCAGCGGCGTCACCATCATCATCAACTTCATTATTATTACATACACCAACGTTGTTATCATCATCCTTAGTACTCCAACCAACATTTTTACCATCATATTTATTAATGCATACACTGACCTCCTGTTTCTCCTCATTGCCATTATCACACCCGCCAACATTACCATTACCATTATCATCAACGTTACATACACAAATATTATAATCCTCGACGTCGTTGTTATCACACCAACCACCACCACCACCATCATCATCATCATCATTATCACACCCATCTACGTTGTCAATGTCAATGTTATCATGCACACCAACATTATCATTATCATCACTAACACACCTACCAGTAGTATCAATATCTTCATTATTACAACCATCAACATTACCACCTTTATCAACACACAACTGTTCGTCACAAGCACCACCAGCATGAAACAGAACACGGGATTCACAGGCATGGGAAACAACTCTGTCTATCATAATGGGTTGCAAACTAATGCAAGAGTTTCCTCCCGTCATGACATATTTTCCCACTCCAACCCACCCACATTCACCCCCACACCCATTGTCATTGGAGTTGCTATACGGCGTTAGAGATTTCTTTACCAGTGACACAAAGACCTTGTTATTTTCACTGGAGCTAATCGTCCTTTTAGAGCTGGTAACAGAGAAAATGTCATGAAATGTAGAGAAAACGCCATCACTGGTCAGTTCATCAGACATCTTAGTGCATTGGACACACTGGAGGGTGACTATCGTCTTTGCACAATCGGCTGTGTAATTATTGTTTGTGCACTCACAGGCATTATTGGTTGATGCAACCATACAAATACTTGGGCTGCTGTTCAATATACGACTTTCGCTCACAGAGGTTCTCACACAATCACTGACCCTATCATTCCCACAATCACTGACACAATCATTCCCACTATCACTGACACCATCACTGACACAATCATTCCCACCGTCACTGACACCATCACTGACACAATCATTGCCACCATCACTGACACCATCACTGACACAATCACTGACACAATCATTCCCACTATCACTGACACAATCATTCCCACCATCACTGACACAATCATTCCCACCGTCACTGACACCATCACGGACACAATCATTCCCACCATCACTGATCCATTCATTCACACCATCACTGACATGATCATATATCTTGGCACTTAGCAGTTGAAGTCACGTGGGAAACTGTATGTGGTTGTTCTACTAACGATAAAACAGATCAGATAGGCGAAGAAAGAATTGTTTGGTCAGAGGAAAATGCAGGTATTTTTACACAAGAGCTAGATAGTGACGATTTTCAGGAAAGTGTGCATAGAGCTACTCGATTGTTAGGACATAGTATTGATGATAGTGTACAACAGTTTACTGTTGCTTTGTGTTCAGCTGCTGCATGCATGGTTAGGACAGTAGGGAAAGGGTGTACAAAAGCTAATGATTGGTGGGATGAGTGTGAGCGCAAGAAGAAGGAAATGAAAAGACTGTTGAAAAGATATCAGCGATGTAAAACATTAAAAGACAAGATTCTAAAACGACAAGAATATGCCACTTCCCGCAAACAATATGTTGATTTAAGAGAATTGAAGGAAAAGAAGTTCGAAGTAGAAAGGCTAAAGAAACTTACAGATTCAGTCACTGACTCAAAGACGTTTTGGTCTGTAATAAAGTCTGTAAACAGAAAATCTTTTATTTATAACGATATTCCTATGCATCAGTGGCGTGACCATTTCTGTAATGTTTTTAACGACTTAGATAATGATGTAGCCTTAGATGAAGATGACATAGTAGAGGAAGATCAGGAGTTTGTTCCCTTGTTTAATGAACCTATCACCAAGGAGGAAGTTCTAGCAGGCATAAAACATTTAAAATCAGGTATGAGTGCTGGCCCAGACAAGCTAGTTGGAGAAATGTTGAAGCAAGGAAATGCAGCTATGATCGACTTTATCATACAATTATTTAATGACATTTTTGAGAATGGAGTTTTCCCTTTGGAATGGACCAAATCAATACTTATCCCA
>CM065701.1:5433788-5453788 GCA_017654935.2 Phymorhynchus buccinoides | reverse complement strand
GGGGAGTTAATTAGAAAAAGAGAGCAATTACCCTTTGTTCAATTTCGTCATCTCCTGTCTTGGCCTCACTATTTCATTCTTAGATATATATATATATACATTCAAATCCAGTACAGTCTACAGTATTCAGGGGGTCTACTCTGGAACGGAATGTCTTCCCAGATTAACGTTCATGTCTGCCTTAACACATTTGAAAGAAGTTCTCGCCAAATGCTTATGAACGAATACACTACTAGGTCATGCAATTTGAGAATGGTTCCTTCCCGTTTTACCATTCTAACCCCTCTCGTATTAGAATCAAGACTTACGAGTTCAGCCTCCTTGCATGCATGTGTGCATTTTTTTTAAAATTCCTGTGTGCTACTTATCCCCCCCCCCCTGTATCTCCCCCCACCCTTTCTCTCTCTTTCCCCCTCTCTCTCTTTCTCTCTCTCTTGTTACGTCATTGTCTCCATTGTATGTATTGATAAATGATGGCCACGTCATAAGGACTTGCTTTTCACAGTGGTTTTACTGTTACGCGACATTATAAAAGAACTGTATTAAAGTGGACTCTCTCTCTCATCTTTGGATGAACGGCGGCCACATCGTAAGTCGTGATCGTCAACGATATTATAAGTGGACTTTTTGATATTTTGTCAATGCATGGCGACCATATTAGTTAACTCATACGCATCGCAATGATTTTGAATTATTTTTAAAAAAAACTCACAAATCACTCCAGCCATACACACAAACAAACATACACAAACAGAAGGAGAAATGAAAGAAGATTACAGGTTTTTACTTCAGGTTTAGACATAGGGAAGTGGTAGATCAGACTTTTAATATATAGACTTTATACAGACAAAAAATATCTACAGACATTAGTTTCCCCACTTCAAACCACTACAAACGCATGGTAAGAGGCAAAAGTGTGGTCTACGTGAGCGAAGCGAGTTCCGAAGTGACCAAAGTGTGGTGTGCACACAGATTTACTTCCCTTGAAACAAATTCATCGAATTGACAGCTTTATATTAATTCCGGCCATATATGGGTGGAACGACTTGAATGAGTTAATTAACCGGGACTTGATCCGGAGCAGTTAAAGGAGTAGCAACAACAGCAGAAGCAGTAAGGCGTGCAGAGTATTGCAGGAGAGGATGCTGCTAAATGCCAGTGTGTGTTAGTTAGCACGTGAGACTCGGCACAGGGAGGGACAGCGCAGAGAGCATCGGCAGTGCAGTGGGGGGCAGTGTGGCTGTGCTGTGCTAGGCTGTGATGGCTGGTGCGGGGTGTGGGGCAGGTCGGGGGACTACCACGTCCGTGTCTGCCTCCTGTGCTGATGCTACTGAGATCAGGAGGAGGAGGAGGCCGAAGAGGATGTGGGGTCTGAGTTGGTGTGTTCTGGTTTGGGGTAAGTGCTTTATAGTCTTTCTCTCTGTCTGTCTCTGTCTGTCTGCCTTTCCCGCTCTGTCTCTGTCTGTCTGTCTCTGTGTCTCTGTCTAGTGTATCTCTCTGTCTGTCTCTGTGTCTCCGTCTCTATCTGTCTGTCTGACTGTCTCTGTGTCTCTCTATCTCTGTCTGTCTCTCTTTGTCTCTCTTGTTGTCTCTCTCTCTCTCTCTCTCTCTCTCTCTCTCTCTCTCTCTCTCTCTCTCTCTCTCTCTCTCTCTCTCTCTCTCTCTCTCTCTCTCTCTCTGTGTGGGCGCGCGCGCGCGCGCGCGCGCGCGCGTGTGTGTGTGTGTGTGTGTGTGTGTGTGTGTGTGTGTGTGTGTATGTATGTGTATGTGTGTGCGTTGCTATCTGATATGTGATCATATTTGATATTGTATGAGTGAATACATGATGCTCTATGTATGTGCTCGTAATGTCCCGTATACTGAATGACTTTAAAGACCTACCACGTCAGGTGTCAAAATCACGGTTTTCACGTATTTTCCCTCTTATAGCTGGTAAGAAATCTCCCTAGCATAAGAGGGAATGTGACACGTGACGTGGTGGGTCTTTAAAAACTACACTATTTTTCCTTATTATACTATTTCAAATTCCCATTGTCAAAATGTACTACAGCTTAAGAATATCGTATTTACTACATGTGATGGATACATTATTGTGCATTGTAATATAAAATTGTAAAACGGACAATTACCGATTCAACAATGAATCTTGAGGCTCAATATGGTCCTATTCCTCTAAAAAAATAATCTATTAAAATATGGCATCATGCTCTCTGAATGATTACAATATTGGACTGTATTTGAAGACCATTATTTTATTGTTTTGACATTAATTTTGAATTCATACGTCGCTTTTCACTTCTTTTCTTTAACTTTTTCTTTTTTATCGTTCCTCTCCTCTCATGTAGTTGTGTTTATAATACGGTATGCAATCAATGATTGTAATATCTTGGTTGTGTGCTCTGTTGTTGGGTTATCTTTTTTGTACTATGGATGCGTTTATTAGCCATGCATTATGTAATCTGTGTGTGTGTGTGTGTATGTGTGTGTGTGTGTGTGTGTGTGTGTGTGTGTGTGTGTGTGACTCTGTGTCAAGTCAAGTCAAGTCAAAATGATCTTTAATGACGATAAAGGAATAAGCTAAACAAAACTTTTTTTCATCCTGTCGTCATAAATAAATAAGAAATACAACTGAAGCAAACAAGATGAAAAGCAAAAACTGTAAACAAAAAAATCTATTTACAATGAAATATATGGAAAAAATACACATAAATATTATTATGTTCCGCAAGCACAATACCATAATCATGTACATAATACCGACAACAGTAATCGTAGTGGAAAGGGAGAGGAGAGGAAACAGTTGGGGGGGGAAATGACTGTGTGTGTGTGTGTGTGTGTGTGTGTGTGTGTGTGTGTGTGTGTGTGTGTGTGTGTGTGTGTGTGTCTTTCCACTGTTTCTTCATTGTTTTTTTATTAATGCATTTTCAATATTGATGGTGCGTGTTTTATTAGTTTTAGTTCGCTTTAATATTTTTAGTATGTTCTATATGTTTGTTTGTGCTAACGGCAAGTATGAAACATGGCTAATCTATGTCAATACTTTTACCGTTGTAAAATAAAGGTTCATTATCATTATCATTCTCTCTCTCTCTCTCTCTCTCTCTCTCTCTCTCTCTCTCTCTCTCTCTCTCTCTCTCTCTTCTCTCTCTCTCTCTCTCTCTCTCTCTCTCTCTCTCTCTCTCTCTCTCTCTCCCTCTCTCTCTCCCTCTCTCCCTCTCTCTCTCTCTCTCTCCTCCCCCCCTCTCTCTCTCTCTCTCTCTCTCTCTCTCTCTCTCTCTCCTCTCTCTCTCTCTCTCTCTCTCTCTCTCTCTCTCTCTCTCTCTCTCTCTCTCTCTCTCTCTCTCTCTCTCTCTCTCTCTCTCTCTCTCTCTCTCTCTCTCTCTCTCTCTCTCTCTCTCTCTCTCTCTCTCTCTCTCTCTCTCTCTCTCTCATTTCTGTTCACTTTTCTCTTTTCGAGTATGACCCCCCACCAACCCACCCTCTTTAACGAAAACTACCCCCATCTCCATACCCTCCCCCAACAACATCGCTTCTTTTTTCTTTCATGCGATTTCTTATCCTCTCTCGTTTTTGTGTCAAATCGTAAGCAGGGTGTTTGAGCCTTAAAGTCACACCACGTCACGTGTCAAAATCACGGTTTTCACGTGTTCTCCCTCTTATAGCTGGTTAGAAATCTTAGGAAATCTTCCAAGCATAAGAGGGAATGTGACACGTGAAGTGGGGGGTCTTTAACAAGTGCGTTCTGTGTGTAACGCAATGCGTGTTGCGTTATTGTGTCCCCGGCTCTCAGCAATGCGTTACGTTGTGGGGCTGCAGTAGTGTGTAGCGAGTACAGCACATGTTATTTTATGCGTTACGTAACGCGTGTTACGTTGTGTGTGCGTCTTACCAGCTCTCAGCTGTGCGTTACGTTGTGTGTGTCTCACCAGCTGTCAGCTGTGCGTTACGTTGTGGGGCTGCAGTAGTGTGTAGCGAGTACAGCACATGTTATTGTATGCGTTACGTAACGCGTGTTACGTTGTGTGTGCGTCTTACCAGCTCTCAGCTGTGCGCTACGTTGTGTGTGTCTCACCAGCTGTCAGCTGTGCGTTACGTTGTGGGGCTGCAGTAGTGTGTAGCGAATACAGCACATGTTATTTTATGCGTTACGTAACGCGTGTTACGTTGTGTGTGCGTTTTACCAGCTCTCAGCTGTGCGTTGCGTTGTGTGTGTCTCACCAGCTGTCAGCTGTGCGTTACGTTGTGTGTGTCTCACCAGCTGTCAGCTGTGCGTTACGTTGTGTGTGTCTCCCCAGCTGTCAGCTGTGCGTTACGTTGCGGGGCTGCAGTAGTGTGTAACGAGTACAGCATATGTTATTTTGATGGCTTGGAGTCAAAACGGACTATCTTTAGATAGTCCATTGACGTATTATTGGATTTATTACAAAAACTAACAACTTGTATTCAACAATGACTGCAGAAATATAAAAAGGGGGTTTTGCTTTTTATATTTCAGCAGTTTTTTAAATTTTATACAAGTTATTAGTTGTTGTAATAAGTTCAATAAAATGTCAGTGGATGATCTAAAGATAGTCCGTTTTGACTCCAAGCCATCGAATTTTTGTTATTATTTTTATTCTGTTTATGTGTTACGTAACGCGTGTTACGATGTGTGTGTCTCACCAGCTCTCAGCTGTGCGTTACGTTGCGGGGCATCAGTAGTGTGTAACGAGTACGACACGTGTTTCCCCGCGGACCGCCAGTACGAACTGTCCGAGTCCATCCAGAACAACAACAGGCAGCACGTGTGCACGTGAGTTGATGACCAGTGTGTGTGTGGCGGGGGGGGGGGGGGGGGGGGGGGGGGGGGGGGGGGGGGGGATTTGAGGACATCTGGCATCGGGGAAGGTCCCCAAAGGCGAGCCAATCCCTTTGGCTGCAGCATTAGAGCCAGTGCGAATAACCCCTCGTTTGAGAGTCATAGGCTGGGTTCACATTAGACGCGTGAGTTCCGTACGGAAAACCCTAAATAAGTGGAAGAAAGAAGGATAAAAGTTTAGGCATAATGGGGAAATTCGGCCACGAGCGCCAATCTTTTCCCTTCTTTGTTTCACTTACTTATGGATTGCGCACGGGTTTCCGCATGGAATGTCCGCTTATGTGTGTACACGGCCTTAGTCTTCCACAAGATATTAAACTATAGGCCTACCGTGATTTTCTATTATTATTATTACGATAGAAAATTGTTTCTTGTACAGCTCTCATGTTACTGTTGACCCCTGCTACAGGCTAATGTCAACCAATGATAAAAAAAACACCCACCCATCATTTGAGCAAAGGGTCAACATTGGGGGCGGGTAGTGGGGGGGGGGGGGGGGGGGGGTCTTTCAGAAAACAACCTCCAGTCATATTATGTTTAACATAAAACAAGTGATCCGAGAGTGTACGTGAACGTTTTAGAGAACGCTACTTGTTTTCATAGAAATTAGCACACAAATTCAGCCTTTCACATATGACATTTGGGGGCTTTGCCAAATGGCATTAGAAGGGTTTGTGAAGAAAAGGACAAGACGTAGACCCTACTACGCAGTAAGATCACTCCACGAATCAAGTAACAGTCGCTTTTATATAAAGGATATAAAATGCCAGTGTTCGTTGACTATCTAAGAGACAGGGATGTAGGAAGGAAATTGTTATTAGGCCGTAAGGTGACCTTTTGGTGACCTATCCCATAATAGTAGGGTAATGACAGGGAGACTGTACTTTTGTATCTCACAGGGTGTATGTTATTTCAGACTTGAGAGTACAATAGACTGCATGAGTGTTGTTCAAGAAGAAAGCAGACTTTCGAGCTTCGAAAGTGTGTGTGTGTGTGTGTGTGTGTGTGTGTGTGTGTGTGTGTGTGTGTGTGTGTGTGTGTGTGTGTGTGTGTGTGTGTGTGTGTGTGTGTGTGTGTGTGTGTGTGTGTGTGTGTGTGTGTGTGTGTGTGTGTGTGTGTGTGTGTGTGTGTGTGTGTGTGTGTGTGTGTGTGTGTGTGTCTGTGTGTATGTGTGTATGTCTGTCTGTGTGTATGTCTGTCTGTCTGTCTGTCTGTTTGTGTGTGTGTGTGTGTGTGTGTCTGTGTGTCTGTGTGTATGTCTGTCTGTCTGTCTGTCTGTCTGTCTGTGTGTGTGTGTGTGTGTGTGTGTGTGTGTGTGTGTGTGTGTGTGTGTGTGTGTGTGTGTGGTCTCTGTGTGCGCGCGCGCGCGCGCGCGCGCGCGCGCGCGTGTGTGTGTGTGTGTGTGTGTGTGTGTGTGTGTGTGAGTGAGTGTGTGTGTATGTGTGTGAGTGTGTGTGTGTGTGTGTGTGTGTGTGTGTGTGTGTGTGTGTGTGTGTGTGTGTGTGTGTGTGTGTGTGTGTGTGTGAGTGAGTGTGTGTGTATGTGTGTGTGTGTGTGTGTGTGTGTGTGTGTGTGTGTGTGTGTGTGTGTGTGTGTGTGAGTGTGTGATTAAAATGGCGCACAGTGCTGGAGTAGTAATCCTTTGCATTGAAGCAAAGATCACGCCAATTATGCTGCGAATAATTCTCATATCTGATTGTGCTGGATTTAGATTTCAGTATGTGTAAGTTAATTGAAGATACTTGTAAAACATGATTTAACAAGCGCGAAATCGCAATAGTTTGTGGCACGCGGTCTATTTTTACCACTCCAATCATGCGTTACCTCCCCTGGATTTTCAATAATTTTAATCTGTAAACCAGAATGTCATCTCTGCACCATTTCGTAACTTGTTATATCTTTTAGAAAACATTTAAAACTATGTATCCTACTTATGCTCATCAAAAGAAGCACCGCATACTCGTCGTGTCTGTTGTAGTGTCTGTATTACGTATGTTTATTATTTTGTACACTTTTAAAATACATCATTTTAAAGTGCGGCCTCAATTAATTTGAAGACCGACAGACAGACCGACAAAGTGAGTTATAGGTTTGTGGCTTGAGCCACAAACAAAAATGTTAATAATGGTAAATAGTGCGATCATTAAAACAACTTTGGTTCCGGTTATCATCATGCAACGCATCTTTTTTCATGAGCTGCTTTTTAGTTTGTGCCAATGTGTATCACTTATCACAAGCGTGACCATATCCACAGTTTGTGTCCCTTCTTTTGTCGTGATATAGCACTTGTAAGGTCTTTCCCTTACCCTAGTCACAATAGGTGAGAAACCTAGTAGACTGAGTGAAAGGAAAGATCTTTAAAAAGATGCATGGTCTCAGCTGTAAATGCCTCTCTTAGGGAAAAAAGCAGTGAAGAATACTTAATATATATATTTATGCCTCAATGTGTGGGCCTGGAAAATGGAGTTGTACGTTCACATCGTTAGGGAGACAAACACTTTTGAATTTTTTAAAGTAAACACATTCAGAAACAATTTCCCCAAATGTTCTAGCCTGGATCGTGTCTTATTCGCGAAACCAAAAACCAAGGGATGTAATTACAAGGGTCAGAAAAGAAAACAATCGTACAAATATAATGTCAAATACTTCGAGAATAAAACACGATCTGTGCTGGAATGTTTGGGGAAATCATTCCTTTATTTGTTTTCTTTTACAAAAATCAAAAGTTCGTGTACACCCAACGATGTGCCTATATGTGTGCAATTCTAAGAGTCGTAGACAGTCACATCTTTTGGCATATATATGTGACCTAGCACCACGAAAGGGACATTAAGTGTCAAAGTGACCATTCTGAGAACATTATGCATTTGACAACTTCAGACCAATCTCGTTCTAACGATACACGAACCATTCTTGTATCGTTTTCCATTCCAGAGTTATGAGCATTTAAAGTTAGTAGGGTGAGTATCGGACATTTTGAGAAAACACAGTCTAAAGTCTAGCCTAGCTGAAGACAATACATTGACCTACTCATTTTAAAACACCTGTAAGACCATTTACTGATTTAGAGACCATATTAAAGATTGTCCTTTATAATATCTTGAAAGATAAGATGTTGGGGAACATAAAATTACTCATAACTCAACATTGACCAAAATAATTATTTTTGACTTTGCAAGCCTTTTGTGAGAAACTAGCCCATCGACTTAATGTCTCTTTCGTGGTGATAGGTCATACATGAGGCTGTGTATGGAGTGTTTCAACTTTGCCAACGTCCATCGTAATCATGCCTTTTAATATAATTCATTGCTCTGACTATGGTTGAAATGGCGCTCTTGCAAACAGGCTACTACGCTAAAGGCGTTTGAACGAAAGGAATGAAGCAACTCAATGTGTTCTTAAAGTTATAGCATGGGAAGACTTTATAAAATGAATGGTGTCTTAACCTTTACCGGATCATGCTTTTGACTACACGGACACGATGGCGGGGGTCTTCCACGACCCCTTACTCAGCAAAGAGCACATTCCGAGGTGTTTATCCCTGTCCGGATGGCGGGGGTCTCCCACGACCCCTACTCAATGCACTGCAGTGCTCTTTAAAGTAGGGGTCGTGGGAGACCCCGTCATCCGGACAGGTATATCAAAATTACACGTCATATTACGTCATTTATATTTTATACACATTAATGTAATTTAACACACGTAAAGCCATTTACGTTTTTGACAAAGTCATGAACTTTCATGAAGATTGCTTAAATAGTTTTAGAGATATAACATGTTTTGTGTGCCAAGGGGTCGTGGGTGACCCCAGAAGTCCGGTAAAGGTTAACGTATTCTTAGTGGACGAAATCCGAGTATACTCGGAACAGGAGAATACCAGCCAGGGCCTAATTCCGAGTATTCTCGGAACAGCGATTTCTGAGTCAAGCATTCGTCTGAATCCATGTTTTCTCAATCCAAACCACGTGAGTGACTTCTCTTAGTCACTCTTCCAGCCTTGGTTTGACTTATGTTTGGCACTTCCGTTTCATTTGTTAATGTTAAAAATGTCCCACAAATCGGCCCTATGCGAGCCTCACTAAATGCTCCGATACGTTTTTGTGAACAGGGATAATAATAAGGAGACTAATAATTCTGATTTAAGTGCAAATAATCACGATTTCAAAGTGAAAATAAAACTTGGATCAACCAGTAACATTGTTGAACAATGAATCACAGAGGCGAATTTTGTTGCGCATTTTATTTGAGATTTTTTGTTCTTCTAGCCCCCCCCCCCCCCCCCCCCCCACACACACACACACACCCCGGCCAGTAATGATGTTTACCTCTGGCAGTGATGTCTTGAAGGGATTAAATAAGAGGCCACCAACATTAGACTGAGAAGACCAAGTCTCAATAGAGATCTTGGTATTGACTTGCCACCAGTCTACGATTCCATTATTGGTAGGCTACACAGACTGTGAATTCACCCTACCTGTGACCAAACAAATTCAAGTGAAATCTACTCACCACAGCCAAATCTTTCTGCCAACAGCATGCAAGCCTCAGAATGCTGAAGAATCCCACGAGATGTGAGAATGAAAACAAATGTTTTTGTCTCTGTGGAAGGGAATCACTTATCTTCTTCTTCTTCTTCGCTCCCAGGCCATATGGCCATAATGGGTAAGGTACGTATGTGTCCGGTTTTCAGTTTTCACTGGTCTCTCCGCTGCATACAGCCGACACATTGCGATTTCGGAGGAGCTCAAGGAATCACTTATAATATCAAAGCCAGAGATTGAGAGTTTACATTCCAGAACGGTGTCTATTTGAGCTTATTTGTCTCTCTGCACACCGCGATCATCTCCCCTTCTCTTCCTTTCAAGCCAGAGATTGGGAGTTTACATTCCAGAACGGTGTCTATTTGAGCTTATTTGTCTCTCTGCACACCGCGATCATCTCCCCTTCTGTTCCTTTGAAGCCAGAGATTGGGAGTTTACATTCCAGAACGGTGTCTATTTGAGCTTATTTGTCTCTCTGCACACCGCGATCATCTCTCCCTTCTCTTCCTTTCAAGCCGATAGCAAGCGTTCAGCCGATCCAGTGAATCGGCAGCTGAACCTTTAATCACGCATGCTGATAGAAAAAGATTTTTTCTCTCTTTAATTTGTTCTTTCCAAAGAACTTAGCATAATTCAACAAAGAAAGAGTTTGAGACAAGGTAATAAGACAGCAACATATCATTGAACAATAATGTACACATTGTATATCTGTATAATATTCCTCGACATATGAATAAAATAATTGCTTTACCCCCCTTTCATCGCCACTGTCGCCTCTTGGCACCACAATGATTTGACACCCATGTCACTGAAAGGCATCAAATGAGGGTCTGGTATCCAGTGACCTTATGTTCTTCATTTTGGGAGGTAAGGACAGGCCCTATTTTATGCATGTCACAGAGGAATCCCGAATGTTGCAGACATAATCTTTTCTCTACCCGGGTAAGTTTAATGGTACATTTTGGCCGAGGAATGGCTAGCGTTGAAAGGGTTAAAAAATAACAAAGGAATAATAAGAAACAGACATCTCCACGTATATCAAATTATTAATGAAAGAATAAATGACAGAAAATGTGACGTTTGTTCTGACAGCATCGCCAGTAGCGCAGTGAAGTGTCTGAACGAGGCGCGCAAGGACTGTGACGAGGCAGGGTACGACAACCTCCCAGAGTTCATCATCAGACAGCTGGAGGACAAGAGGACCAACGTGACGGTCTACCAAACCACGTACTGTGGTGAGAAATCTTCTCCTTCTACTTCTTCCTCCAGTCCCATCCAGCGGGTCAAAGGTATTGGTGATGAGAGCGTGTACGGTTGCCGTGTTTTCCCTTTCTCAAGATGGCCGCCTTCACAGATGGATTGCGAGAGGAGTAGATAGACTCGACTCATCAGCTGTCGTTGTGGTTGGTTGGTCAGTCGTTGCTTATTGCAGTTTTGAATCGTAAGTTTTCCCTTTGTAAGCAAAATAAAACAATATAGCTCCACATCAAAAGTACACCAGCAAATTGCAAGTAAAAAAGAAGCAATAACACAAATATATTATTTATTCTCTGTTGTCGAATTTACGAACTTTGAATATACCTGAATGCTTCATGTTTGGAAATGAACAAGTCATATCAATTTGAAATGCGAAAAACAGAAATATCTGTCCATCTATTGTTTTAAATGAATCCGTAATATTTTCAACGGTACATTATAAATTTTAAAAAAAAGAATATTTACTTTCAAGAAAACAATGCCTTAGTCAAAACAGTCTGTCTTCAAATGGTCCATTGATTTATTATGGAACGTATTTCGAAAATACTAACTTGTATTAAGAAACGACTGAAGAAATATAAACAGCATGATCCTCATTATACCTTTTTTCAGTCTTATCTAATACAAGTTTAAAGCTTTCAGATTTCTCTTTTGAAACATTTACATAGAACTTACGATAAACCGTAGCGTATGTGTATATGTTTGTGCATGAGCTCAGAATAAAATGTAATAATAGTAATGCGTGTTATAAGTTGAAGAGTACACAGGAAACACCAAAAGCGTTCCGAAAAACCATCCAGATTTCCTTTTTTTCTAGCATTCAAACGTCAGCCTTTACAAATGTAAGCATCCGGACACAGCGACATGATAGTAAGGCATTTGATGGGTCCATCTCTCGCAGTTCAGATGTTCCCAATGCACCTGGGATGGTTGTCACTATCACTGTCTAACCTTGTTCTCTTCGTTCATAACCAGTGTTCTTTCTCCCAATGCACTGTTTCACCGTGTAGCGTCTGCGCATAACTCTTATTATTCACTTCCTTAACATTTGCACTATTTTCACACGCATCATGTAACGTTAAACGTAGCTGTTATGCATGGTTCCTTGTCACTCTGTCACCATTTGACTATGATTGTCTTCACACATCACCGAATCGTGTAGGTGTTTTCATGGTTCCTATTGTCACTAGGTCACCATTTGATTGTGATTGTCTTCACACTTCATTTAATCGTGTAGGTACTTTCACGACAGTTAGACATTAAGTCACCATTTGATTGATTGTTTTCATACATCACCGAATCAAGTAGGTGTTTTCATGGCTCCTATAGTCATTAGGTCACCATTTGACTGTGATTGTCTTCATGCATTACTGAATCATGTAGGTGTTTTCATGGATCTTATAGTCACTAGGTCACCATTTGACTATGATTGTCTTCATACATCACCGAATCATGTAGGTGTTTTCATAGCTCCTATTGTCACTAGGTCACCATTTGACTATGGTTGTCTTGATACATCACAGAATCATGTAGGGGTTTTCATGGATCTTATAGTCACCAGGTCACCATTTGACTATGGTTGTCTTGATACATCACCGAATCATGTAAGTGTTTTCATGGCTCCTACATCACTAGGTCACCATTTGACTATAATTGTCTGCATACATCACCGAATCGTGTGGGTGTTTTCATGGCTCATGCAGTCACCAGGTCCCCATTAATACCACCACTGAATCATGTAGGTACTGTCATGGCTGATAGTCACCAGGTCACCAGTAATGCCATCACCGAATCATGTAGGTACTTTCATGGCTGCTAGTCTCTAGGTCCCCTTTAATACCATCACCCAATCATGTAGGTACTTGCATGGCTGCTAGTCTCTAGGTCACCATTAATACCATCACCCAATCATGTAGGTACTTTCATGGCTCCTATAGACACTAATGTCACCATTAATGCCATCACCCAATCATGTAGGTACTTCCAAGCGCTGAAGCTTGGCCACCATTTGTTTTTCCTCCATCACATGCCCCTGTTAAACCTTTTTGCGTAGCTTTTCTAAATGCGTGCCGTTTATACGCCTGCTTAATCTTACTGTTTGTTCTTCACAACGCACAATTCCATCACGTTAGTATCATTCCTCCTCCTAACTTAGGGCTTTGATGAATAAGCGTTGTAGAAATGTTCATAATAAAACCCCAAAGCCTAAAAGTACTAAGAGTTATTACTTCGCAGCCTACAGACCTTGCGAAGAATGAAGCCAACTTTTTCACTTCCCACCTGGAAGGTGAAAAGGTAGAAGGTGGGAAGTGTTAAGCATGGTAACAGAGGCAATGAGCGAGTTCACAATGAAGGTGAAAGGGTGGGAGTAAATAAAACCGGCTTCAGTCAGCTGCAGAGTTTTCACTCTTGGTATATTCAGACTTTTTACTCCTATCCACTTCATTCTGAAGTCTTCTGTTTTAAAGTCTTCTGTTCTTTCCATTGCACAGTTCAGTCTATGTGGGTAGCATACCTACTGTGGGTATCTTATGCGTATCTCCTATCCATGTATTATTCACTTCCTTTCGGTCACCAGCACCATGTTAGTCTCCTGCACGAGCTGACCTCTTCTTGAGTGTAGTATAGTGCACGTGCGTAGTTCTTTCCCACTACATGACCAGGTAAGCACTGCTGTTGGTTGGCACTTGTGACCTGCCTAATACGGCACGCTAATTATGTGAATGTTAGGTTTTAAAGATACACTGACCCATCACGATTAAGTCCCTTGGTTTTTTTCTGGGTAGCTGTGACCCATATACAAATGCCCCCAACTTGAAATTGAGACTGCTCTTTAAAATGATGTTTCGTTTTCAATTTGGGAGCATTTGTGTGGGAGGATAACCTGGTCAAAACAAGATTTCCTACCAGATATAAGAGGGAAAACATGTGAAACCCGTGATTTTGACACGTGATCTGGTGGATCTTTCACGTCCGCTCGGGTCCAAAGAGCACACGTGGGACGAGCTATCAACCAACCATCATTCAAGGACCACGTTAAACTCAATTACTTATAATTATGTGTGCCACGCTCTTAACTCATACCCACTGCCTTACTATTTATATTATACGCTTTCGTGACCTTTGTCATGCACTGTTTAACATTGTTCATAGCATAATTCGATGCCTTGGAGTCCAAACGGACTATCTTTAGATAATCCATTATTGAACATATTACAAAAACTACTAGCTTTTATCAAACAATGACTGCAGAAATATATAAAGGTGTTTTTTGCCTTTTATATTTCTGCAGTCTTTTTTGATGCAAGTTATTAGTTTTCGTACTAAGTTCAAGAATATGTTTTGACTCCAAGCCATCGAATATTGTGCTTCGATCCTATTCACTGTCATGTTCCTTCATATCCTTTACTTTTATCATCTTCGTGCCTCGTGGGTGTGCCTTCTGCATTATCTCCTTTGCACTCGTTCAGTATCCCATGCAGATTTTAATCACGAGGCTCTGTATTCTACTTTGTGCTTAACTCTCACTCACAGGTTTCCCAGGCTAATGTTGATCGTTCCCATGTACCTAAATGCGCGTTTATGGTATTGTTCTAACTACTTTATTTTATTTTATTAATTACCACGTACGCTGAACATCACTCATTGTCTTTATTAAGTAGGCTTACTTCTATTATACTTAGTTTTATTAATTAGGCTTACTTCATAACAAGTGATATCTTTAATATCTGATCGTTATTTTTATGGAGTGAAAGATGTAGGGGATAGGCGATTGTTATGCTTCAGTGGAATCATGTCCCCATGATTATGTATCATCGAAAATGTTGAGCGTATAAATGATGTTATTTTATATTAATATAGGGGAAGGTTGGGCAGCTTAGGTCAAGGGGCAAGTCAGGGGTCAGCTTAAATAATAATAAAACAAAACAACAACACTGTTAATGCTTTTGACTGTTTGTTTTCCTGTTCTAAGAATTGAAATACAGCACAAGGTCTTGGCACCATTTTATTTTGGAACATAATAGTGAAAGTCTGCAGGCGTGAATGACTTCGAAATCTGTCTGATTTTATTTTCCACGGATATAAAAAAAATAAATTAAAGTTTGGAGTGTTTTGGTATCTTATACTTTTTATGGTCAAAACGAATACTAGAGGGACTTAGCTACATACTAGTGATAAAGCAACACATGGTTGCCTAATGTCTTATTTTATATTAATAAGCAGCTGTGTAACCGTGTCTACTACGGGACTGTTTGCACTATGCTGTACGCCTATAATCGTGTCTACCACGGGGCTGTTTGCACTATGCTGTACGCCTATAACCGTGTCTACCACGGGGCTGTTTGCATTATGTTGTACGCCTATAATCGTGTCTACCACGGGGCTGTTTGCACTATGCTGTACGCCTATAATCGTGTCTACCACGGGGCTGTTTGCACTCTGCTGTACGCCTATAACCGTGTCTACCACGGGGCTGTTTGCACTATGCTGTACGTCTATAACCGTGTCTACTACGGGGCTGTTTGCACTATGCTGTACGCCTATAACCGTGTCTACTACGGGGCTGTTTGCACTATGCTGTACGCCTATAACCGTGTCTACTACGGGGCTGTTTGCACTATGCTGTACACCTATAACCGTGTCTACTACGGGGCTGTTTGCACTATGCTGTACGCCTATAACCGTGTCTACCACGGGGCTGTTTGCACTATGCTGTACGCCTATAACCGTGTCTACCACGGGGCTGTTTGCACTATGCTGTACGTCTATAACCGTGTCTACTACGGGGCTGTTTGCACTATGCTGTACGCCTATAACCGTGTCTACTACGAGGCTGTTTGCACTATGCTGTACGCCTATAACCGTGTCTACTACGGGGCTGTTTGCACTATGCTGTACACCTATAACCGTGTCTACTACGGGGCTGTTTGCACTATGCTGTACGCCTATAACCGTGTCTACTACGGGGCTGTTTGCACTATGCTGTACACCTATAACCGTGTCTACCACGGGGCTGTTTGCACTATGCTGTACACCTATAACCGTGTCTGCTACGGGGCTGTTTGCACTATGCTGTACGCCTATAACCGTGTCTGCTACGGGGCTGTTTGCACTATGCTGTACGCCTATAACCGTGTCTACTACGGGGCTGTTTGCACTATGCTGTACGCCTATAACCGTGTCTACTACGGGGCTGTTTGCACTATGCTGTACGCCTATAACCGTGTCTACTACGGGGCTGTTTGCACTATGCTGTACGCCTATAACCGTGTCTGCTACGGGGCTGTTTGCACTATGCTGTACGCCTATAACCGTGTCTGCTACGGGGCTGTTTGCACTATGCTGTACGCCTATAACCGTGTCTACTACGGGGCTGTTTGCACTATGCTGTACGCCTATTACCATGTCTACCATGGGGTGTCTTAGTCATCGAATTGCGAGCGAGGTGAATGAAAAAACCCACTATAAACTGTGCCATACTCTTCTAAAAACGTACATGATATAGTTCTTTTCCTCTGTGTGTGTGTGTGTGTGCGTGTGCGTGTGCGTGTGCGTGCGTGCGTGCGTGCGTGTGTGCGTGTGCGCGCGCGCGCGTGTGTATGTGTGTATGTGTGTGTGCGTGTGTGTGTGTGCGTGTGCGTGTGCGTGCGTGCGTGCGTGTGCGTGTGCGTGTACGTGTGTGTGCGTGTCTTTGGTATGGAAAACAGTAAAAACCTAACTTACGGGTGGAATGATGTCATTAATTTGACATCATCATTTGTCAGTTCATCGTTGCAACTGTGTCGTGTAAGATGACGATTTTCCACGCACTGGTTGTAGTTTCATCGTCATTGTTGCCTCATTGTGATCATTTCCCATTTTGTTTTAAACTTTAGAATCATACTAGTGAACACATTCATTGTCATTGCATTCCAGTGGAACGAACCTCCCTTATAAGACCCCCCCATTATAAGACTCCCTCCATTGTACGTATATACATCTGTATTGTTACTAATTCGGGACTTTCCTGGTGTTGCACTGCCTCTGGGCATTGTCTCCAAGGTTGTTCCCTCCATCTTTATAATAATTCTATTGTCCCATATGTGTCTGTTTCAGACCAGAGGGCGTTAATCAGATTTTCCTCCTCCCTCTATTTTAAAACCTACTTCTCTGAGACACTGCCCTTCTTTGTAAGTATTAAAATTATCTCCCTTATACCACCCCCTCCCACTAAAGACCTCATTTTGGATGATTTTTTAAAGTTCTTATAAGGGAGGTTCCACTGTATTATCAATTACGACTTAATAATTAGCAACCCCCTCCAGTATTCCTGTTGTATTGAAATAACTTTTATAAGTTCGCGCTGATGTCACAGCTTGCTGTGATGACGTCACTGTAGAACTGACGTCACGCTGGTTTGTTTTGTGTGTGTGGCAGGGAACGGCGTCGGCGAGATCAAGGGAGTGGGCGTGGCGATCACGGTTGGCTGGGCCTTGGTGGTGATGGCTGTCGTCTGCCGCTGTGTGCGATGAGGCGTGATGATGTCTTGCTCCCTCCTCAGGAAACTCAGAAAACTTCCTTAAGTCCCAGCCACACTGCCTACGATTTGACTTCAATACGATACGATCGCGACGATGTCTGTGAGTCATGATTCACTGTGACATATTTCAGTCTAAAAATATCTCAACCGTTTTAGTTCACTATACAGTGGAACCTCCCTTGTAAGACCTCCCATTATAAGACTCCCTCCCACAGAAGACCTACTTCCCTGAGACAGCGCCCTACTTTGTAAGTAGAGTTGAGAACCGCTTAAAAAATCCGAACCGGTTTTCCCTCTTCGAACCGGTTTTATCGAACCGGATTTTTTCACCAGTACTCGCATCTCTGGTTTCACCAATGCAAACACGTATTTATTTGTCAGAATATTTACACACACACACACACACACACACACACACACACACACGCACGCGCGCGCACACATACACACACGCAATAAAGAAACTTATGACTTATGACACAAGCACACTCATCTCAACACTCAGTCAAAGTCAAAGCCATACACCGCCACAAGCTAGAAACAGCTACTCTTGGTTTACAAACACCCAATCTGCGCTGAGAATCAGTGTTGTTCTTCGAAAAGAATGCGTTATTCTAAGAAAAAACTTAATTTCAGTTTGCAGTTAAAAAACCGGTTCACAGCCACTCGAACCGGTTTTTCGAACCGCGAAAGTTTAGCACCGGTTTTTCGGTTCAAACCGGTTTTCCCCTATCTCTATTTGTAAGTATTAAAATGACCTCCCTTATAAGACCCCTCCCTTATAAGACCTCATTGTGGATTATTGTTGAAGGTCTTATAATGGAGGTTCCACTGTACTCATGTAGACCCCAAAGACACGAATCAAATGAAATGTTCGATACAAAAATAGAGATATTTTAAAAATCACATTCGTGTACGGGAGACTACAAATACAGTGAACATAACTAGTAGGATTTTTTCAGATGTATTTAGACAGTAGAATTCCACGTCAATCATGCCTCACAAATATCAAAATCGGATCGTAGGGAATCGATTCGTATGCAGTGTGACTGGGCCTTTACATCGCCAACGGAGGCCATTTTACGTTGGATTATTTTGTTCACTTTTTCACCCAGCTGGACAGAGCCTGCCGCGGCATTTGATTTTGGTCGTGTCTGTCTGTCTGTCTGTCTGTATGTATGCGCATCGATTTTCTCAACAACAACAAAACACAGGACGGATTTTAATCATAATAGTATTTGAAAATCGGTACGCACCTTAACAAAGAAGGTTCTTTTCAATCAATCATGACCATTATGATTTTTTTAAAGGATTTTTTGTTGTTGGTCCAAGCACACTAAACGCTCAAATGTTGTCATTGGTGACTGGTCAAAGGGAACTAACTCTAGGTGTTGGGCAATGGGTAAAGTGAGAGTATTGTTCCTTTAACAATAATGACCTGTCTGACTGCTTAGTTTCCATGTATTAATTTTAAGCATGTAAGTATGGCTGGGTTTGCATTGTCACAGTTGTTTGTGTTGTTGTCTTTTTCAAGGGGGTGGGGGAGGGGAAGGTTTGTTGCATCATAATTATTTCGCCACAACCACTGTCGCCATGCGGTCACAGCTTTTCACTTTTTGAATTTTCACAATTTTTTTAAATAATTATTAATTTGATATGTATCCCTGTGTATGTCATTGTCGTCATCATCCTTATCTCCCTCACAAAAACAAAATCAGAAAACAAATGTTTCCCAGTGACAGAGTAGCTTCGACAGCGTTCTTTCAATTGCGTGTAAAATCAGGCTGAAAATGTGTACCTTGGGTGACAATATTATACGAGGAGGAACAAGCAGTTAGTAAATATTAAAGAATGGTAAGCCTACTGTCAGAACTACGCGACAGGGCTTAGCAAGGGAAGTAATTCATTGAGTATGTACAGTGTCATCAAATGGAGTCATAAAATGCCAAACTCTCCCCACAAGGTAAAGTCTGCAGACGGGATCTGAGAGCTCTCAACACACACACACCGAGATTTGGGAGGACACAGTAACCGACCGAAGTAAAACATTAACGGCGAAGTTATACTCCAGAGACAACTCAAAGAGGGTGAAGAACAGATTCACACAACCTGGCGGAGGAGACAAAGGGCCAGAAGAAAGGGGAGCTGCAGTGGAAGCAACCCCTCATCCAGCCACATCTGCACCCATTGTGGTAGGGACTGCCACTCCAGAATAGGGCTGACAACCCCTCATCCAGCCACATCTGCACCCATTGTGGTAGGGACTGCCACTCCAGAACAGGGCTGACAACCCCTCATCCAGCCACATCTGCACCCATTGTGGTAGGGACTGCCACTCCAGAACAGGGCTGACAACCCCTCATCCAGCCACATCTGCACCCATTGTGGTAGGGACTGCCACTCCAGAATAGGGCTGACAACCCCTCATCCAGCCACATCTGCACCCCTTGTGGTAGGGACTGCCACTCCAGAACAGGGCTGACAACCCCTCATCCAGCCACATCTGCACCCGTTGTGGTAGGGACTGCCACTCCAGAATAGGGCTGACAACCCCTCATCCAGCCACATCTGCACCCATTGTGGTAGGGACTGCCACTCCAGAACAGGGCTGACAACCCCTCATCCAGCCACACCTGCACCCATTGTGGTAGGGACTGCCACTCCAGAACAGGGCTGACAACCCCTCATCCAGCCACATCTGCACCTATTGTGGTAGGGACTGCCACTCCAGAACAGGGCTGACAACCCCTCATCCAGCCACATCTGCACCCCTTGTGGTAGGGACTGCCACTCCAGAACAGGGCTGACAACCCCTCATCCAGCC
>CM065701.1:5416288-5431288 GCA_017654935.2 Phymorhynchus buccinoides | reverse complement strand
TAGTTCTCGTGAAATCCTACCGTCTAAAAGAATCTGACGAAATCCTACTAGTTTTGTTCTTTTCGTAGTCCCCCGCACACTGTTTGGCATTGCTTGGGTATTTGGTACATTATAGTCACAGAGGCCTCTCTGTGAAAATCGGGTTGCTCCCACCTGGAGAGCGCGTCGCAGCCAGATGAAAAATCAGATTTTATTTGGTATCAAATAATTTATGTTTTTGTATCAGACATTTTACGCGATTCGTGTATTGCCGTCTACGTTTTAGTCATAGAGGCCTCTCTGTGAAAATCGGGTTGCTCCCACATGGAGAGCGCGTCGCCGCCAGAGGCGAACCACACAAATCTGAATTTTTTTGGTATCAAATAATTTGTGTTTTTATATCATACATTTTACGCGATTCGTGTATTACGGTCCACTTGATTGTAGTGAGCGAACAATAATAGCAGAATTATTTCAAGACGGAAGTATCTCACGTGCATCATGTCTCACAGACGTCGTCCCAGTTGGATCGCAGTTGGATAGAAATTGCACGTGTGTGGCGGTCCCTTAAAGGGCCAGCCACACTGCATACGATTTGACCCCAATGCGATGCGATTGTGACTATGTCGGTGAGGCATGATTCACGTGAAATACGTCCGTCTGAAAATAATCCTGCTGTTTTCGCTCACTATCACTCAAGTAGACCGCAATACACGAATCACATAAAATGTTATAGAAAAACAGACATTTTATCAGATTCGTGTACATCTATTGAACATAACTAGTAGGATTTCTTCAGATTTATTTATACAGTAGAATTTCACGTGAAACATGCCTCACAAAATGTCAAAATCGGATCGTATGTACTCTAGATGGTCCTTTAAGGGCCAGCCACACGTCCACTAAAATCGCACGACTGTACGATGCGATTCGATCACGTGGTCTGGATGCGCCAATCACATTTGTTCTTAGAGACCACGTGATCGAATCGTATCGTACAGTTGTGCGATTATAGTGGACGTGTGGCCGGCCCTTAAAAGTCGCACAATGTGAATTGAGTTCGAGAATCGTCGGATACTAAGCGAAGCAATAGCCCTACCCTGCCGGTGATGATGTGGTGTTTGACACTCAATAGGAGGCACGGTTTCACACCATACCCCGTTCACCCCTCACCACCCCCCACCCCCCACCCCCAACATTCCAATCAGACCTCCCATCCACTCCCACCCCCACTTAATTTTGTTATCATTTGATTAATTGTGTGTGTGTGTGTGTGTGTGTCTCTCTCTCTCTCTCTCTCTCTCTCTCTCTCTCTCTCTCTCTCTCTCTCTCTCTCTCTCTCTCTCTCTCTCTCTCTCTCTCTCTCTCTCCCTCTCTCCCTCTCTCTCTCTCTCTCTCTCTCTCTCTCTCTCTCTCTCTCTCTCTCTCTCTCTCTCTCTCTCTCTCTCTCTCTCTCTCTCTCTCTTTCTTGTTGTTATTAAATTATTAACAAGTTTTGTATTTACCTTATTTCATGTGTTTCCTCTCTCTCTCTCTCTCTCTCTCTCTCTCTCTCGGTCTCTCTCTCTCTCTCTCTCTCTCTCTCTCTCTCTCTCTCTCTCTCTCTCTCTCTCTCTCTCTCTCTCTCTCTCTCTCTCTCTCTCTCTCTCTCTCTTTGTTGTTATTAAATTATTAACAAGTTTTGTATTTACCTTATTTCATGTGTTTCCTCTCTCTCTCTCTCTCTCTCTCTCTCTCTCTCTCTCTCTCTCTCTCTCTCTCTCTCTCTCTCTCTCTCTCTCTCTCTCTCTCTCTCTCTCTCTCTCTCTCTCTCTCTCTCTCTCTCTCTCTCTCTCTCTCTCTCTCTTCGTTTTACCGTCGCAGACATTGTCACGGGGACAAGATATGTACATGTGGTTTAAACTGTACATAATCTTTTTCTTTAAATTTTGCTGATCGTTTTTTCCATTTTTTTCATTCAGTATAACAGAGAACTTGTTTTACAATACTTGTTCTTTACCGACTTGGAACACTAATATTTTTTATATGTAACGCATTTTCCATTCAATGTGTACGATTGTTGTCTCTTCTGCTGTGATTCTTGTGTTAGTGTGTGTTGGTTTTACTTATCTACTGGTGTGTCGTTCGCATCGATTTTTGTTAAAAAGGGCCACACTATGGTTACATTTTCTCGAGACACGGATGTCACTGTCAGTGCGTATTGTTTTTATAAAAAACTCTTGTTATGTTGCTCATAAATGCGAGGAATGGCATTATTGTGCGCGTGGCGCGGTTTGTGATATTGTATTTATTATTAGGCGTTGCCGTTACGTAACTAGTTTTGCATTAACAATTAAAAAAACCAATGTGTTAGTAGTTTAATTGTTAACATTTATGGGTGTTTAAAAAAAACCTGAATTCGTTTGATACGTGCAGTCGTTAATATGATAATATATTTTCATTCGTTTTACATTTCACAAAGTTCTTTTAAGAACAAAATATTTTTAAATTATTTTTTTCTCTCTTCATCTTCACCTTTTTTGTTAGTTTTTTTTGTCTTGACATTGATATTCTGTGTGATGTAAATTGGTATTTTTTGGTTCGATTTGCAACACATTGAACCACTAAAATCGCATGACTATACGATGCGATTCGCTCACGTGGTCTTCAAGAACACACGTGATTGGCGCATCGATATCTGATCGAATCGTGTCGTACAGTTGAGATTTTAGTGGACGTGTGGCTGGCCCTAAGCTGTAGCACAGAACGAATAGATTGTCTGGTTAATTATACATACACTTTCATCACGCATGCTGGAATGTTTGCTTTTGCATTGTGAAATATTCCTGTGGTTACGGAGTGGCCATTGTCCCAATGGCTCCCCCCCCCCCCCCCCCCCCCCCCTCACCTGCTTGCGCATCTCGACCCTTCCAACGGAAGTGTCGCCATCTTAGTCCTTATTTGTGTGTAAACAACATCGATCTGGCATTTTTCAAACAAAGTTACTGACTAAGATGGCGGTCTCCCATAATATGGCGTGCTCCTTGTGGCCGGATATGACGACACGTGGGTACAAACCATACAAGTGTTACTAAAACGCGATCACCATAATGTTAATGATTCGCTCCTTTTTTTTTAATGAATAGATTTTTGTTGTTGAAAGCCACGAACAAAAATCAACATTCATTTGATGGGACAACAAGAGAACGTAATATATAAAGCCCCGTCTTCACGGGGGAAAAAAGACAGACCAAATTGTGACGAATGACTAAGCGCTCCTATTTTTAACGGTCAACCTATGGCGATATTTTTCACGCCAGAGGGCAGTCAATGCACTAGGGGCTTATCAGGCGATTTTCTTACTTGGGCGTAGTGAGAGAGAGAGTGATGGTAGGACCACTCACTGTCTCTTTCTCTTTCTTTATCCCCAACTAATAATATAGAGAGGTTTAGCCCCACACGAGCGTCATGCCCTCTGGCGTGAGAAAAATCGCACTAAGTCTCTCATTAAGAACACAGAAATCTTGCCTGTCCACCAAGTGCCTGATGTATGCTAGTCTGTCGTTTCCGACAATGACTGCCAGATAGCAGAGGGGGCAGATACTGTTCTGGTGGGCTGGGCGAGAATTTGTTTATAGCGGAAATGCCTTGCCCAGGGTACACCCCCACTCTCTCGGCCAAAGGGAATTGAGGACACAGCTGGCGTCAAAGACCCACTTCATCCATGAATGAATATCATCACGCGTTTCTTTTGTTTGGGTGCAACCATCATCTTGCGGTCTGGCATCTTTCTCTTGTAAATACTGATAGCTATTGTTAAACTGGTATCTATCGTTAAGTGGTTTGATCATGTGTGTGGTTTTCTTTGTGTGTTTTTTTTTTGTGTGTATGCTTTGTTGTGTGTGTGTGTGTGGGGGGGGGGGGGGGGGGGGGGGGGGGGGGGGGGGGGGGGGGGGGGGGGTCCTGTTAATTGTGATTTCTCGTTTCTTGTTAATATTTTCTCAGTAATGGTAGGTTTGCTCACGTGTTTTTCTCCTGTTGACGATTTGTTTTTTTGGGTTGTATTTGTTTCCCCTGGAGAACGTGCGAAGACGAAATAAATGGCATTTTGATATTGTGTTGCTTTTTTTCCCCCTGGTCTTTTATAAGTGGGGGTGACTTGATATGGCCACATGGACTGTCCTGTTCCTTGCGTATATGAAAGAAAAAGCACATGCACGTGCACGCACCCTACAAACACGCACGCATATATAAACACACATTCATGCGCGCGCACATGAACACATATTCACTCGGGCAGATACGCACACCCACCTACCAACACCCCACGCAAGCACGGACACACACGCACGCGCGCACGCACGCACGCACGCACACGCACGCACACACACACATTGCCCTTAAGACACACTGACGCACCACGATTAAGTCCCTTGTTTTTTCTGGGTAACCGTGACCCACATACAATTTCAAATTGAGGCTCCTCTTTAAAATGTTTCGCTTTGAATTTGGGGGCATTTTTATGGGAACCAAACCTGGTCAAAACAAGATTTCTTACCAGCTATAAGAGGGAAAACCCGTGAAACCCGTGATTTGGACACGTGATCTGGTGGATCTTTAACTAAAGACATGCACACGCAGAGTAATGTATACACGCACAGAAGCAAGCAAGCCCCCCAACCTCACTTTCTTTGCAAATCACCCCCCCCCCCCCCCCCCCCCCGATACATGACGAACTTATTTATTCGTCACTTTTATTCTAAAACGTTTAAAATGTGCATGTCAGCATTTTCCCTCTTCTAGTCTGGGACATAATTATGCAAGCCCACATTTTCATTGATATTTCGGTAAAACTTCCAAAAGCTTCTCTTTTTCTTTTTTTCAGGTTCTTGAGGTTTCAAACGCTACGCTAAGGCCTACACAAGAGATGGTTGGGTTAACATGGGGTGAAGATGACAGAAAATGAAGTTTTGCGTGCAAAAAAAGAAATTCAGCATAAGAGACGGACATACAAGACAAACAGGCAGACACACACACAGACAGACAAATATACACACACACACACACACACGCACGCACGCGCGCGCGCACACATACACACACAATACAAAGAAACACACACACACACACACACACACAGACACGCACACACTCACACACACACACACGCTCGCACACGCACACGCACACACGCACACACACACACACACACACACACACACACACACACACACACACACACACGCACGCACGCACGCACGCACGCACGCACGCACGCACGCACGCACGCACGCACGCATACGCACACATACACACACAAACGGTCTTACGGGTTTATTCATCAATACATACAAAATGAAACAATAGAAATAGAACATAATCAACAGTCTTAAATGGTTACTAAAAGTTAAGACCTCGTTACAATTCATTTCTGTGAATAAAACTCCATCGTCTCTCGAATGTAGCTGTCGGCTTGGTAGCGTTGGACTTCGGAAGTTATCTGTTGAAAGACATACACCATCTCGATTATAACTACTGTTGTAATATAAACTACATGATTTTGATTATTTAGAAAATGCCAATATCCTTGAACATAATTAACCACCACGATGTTTTATGACTTCACAGCCTCAAAATCCTGTTAACCCAGTGTTGGTGGGTTGCATTTAGATAATTTAAGATACGTATAACACAGGTACAGTCAAAGAAAGGGGCTGTGCACATTACAAGCGGAAACCTCATGAACCACCCTCTGCTTTCAAATCAAGCCCCAAAACCCACCCGATTCCCAGTCTCTCTTTCCCTCCTCTCTTTTGCCTTTAGGTCTATTTCTCAAACGTATGAAACTCACTCTTTTATTTGTCGTAAAAACCATCCAAGGAATTATTGACGTGTGTGTGCGTTATCTTCTTGTTTGTCTTTGCATAGCCTCCTTATTTGAATGCGTTAAGGTGTGTGTGCGCTTCGATTTGATTTCTATCAAGATTTAGCGCCGTATAAATAGTGTATGTTGTTTGCATGATTTTTTAATTTTTATTTGTGTGCGTGTGCGTGTGTGTGTGTGTGTGTGTGTGTGTGTGTGTGTGTGTGTGTGTGTGTGTGTGTGTGTGTGTTTCCTATGTACAAGAACATCGTGCAAACAGATTGACTGTCTGTCTGTCTGTCTCCCTGTCTCAATGGCTCCCGTCCACCTGCGTGCGCATCTCGACCCTTCCAACGAAAGTGTCGCCATCTTAGTCAGATTTGTGTGTAAACAGGATGGAAGTTCAGTTTAACGTCGCGTATCGTCTTTCGCCATGTACGACGGGCTGAACAAACCAACCAGTGTATAAACAAAAATTGATGTTCCTAAATCACTGTCTTAGCCAAAAGGCCGAGAAGCGATCAGAATTTAAGCGTGTAAACAGCATCGATCGGGCATTTTTCAAACAAAGTTACTGACTAAGATGGCGGTCTCCCATAATATGGAGCGCTCCTTGTGGCCGGGTATGACGACACGTGGGTACAAGCCATAGTAACCCTCATCAGCCGTGTCTGTTGCAATACGTTCTGTGGTAGGCTTACAACCAGAGAGTGGACCTAGGCCTGTACTGCTTGATGTCTGTCCGTGTGGATGTCTGTCTGCCTGCCTGTCTGTCTGTCTCAATAGTAACCCTCACCAGCTGTGCCCCTTGCAATACGTGCTGTGGTATACCCAGAGAGTGGACCTGGACCTGTAATGCTTGGTAGATGTATGTCTGTCTGTCTGTCTGCCTGCCTGTCTGTCTGCCTGCCTGTCTGTCTGAATAGTTATAACCCTCACCAGATATGCCTCTTGCCAGACGTGCTGTGGAATGACCAGGGAGTGTAGCTGAGCCTCTAACATGGAATGGTCCATAGCAACTGTTCTCCATTTGTCCTCGGAATAAAGGCCTGAAATAATCGTTATCGTCATCGTCATCATCATCATTGGGCAATATCGTTGTCACCGTCGTCATCTTCGTAATCATCATCTTCGCTTACATCATTGTCATCATCGTTATCATCTTCATCATCATCATCGTCGTCGTCATCAACATCATTGTCATAACCATCATCAATATCGTCAATATGATCATCATCATCATCATCACCATCATCATCTTCGTGGCCGTCATCGTTATCACTATCGTAGTCGTCGTCGTCGTCGTCGTCATCAGCAGTAGTATAAGCTGCCTAGTCGTCGTCTCCGTGCACATCATTGTAAAGGGTTTGCTGTCATGGGGTAACGGTTCACATTGGGGTGCGTCCACATGCTTCCTCCACTCACACACGAGCAACACCGGAGACCAGTTTACAATACGAAAAACAGGAATATTTATTCCTTGGCATCAATGGATGTTTGCATATAATAAAACTAAAAAAGTAGGGACCTAATTAAAACTTTAAAAAACCGACTACTTAACTTCAACCTAAGAAAACTTCCCCACCTTCCTTCCCAGTACTTATATCTAACCACCGATCTACGCGGGGTGTGGACCAACCTAAAAAAACAACGTTACAATTATGCAAATGCCACAAGAAGAGAATATGCAAGTCACCGCCCTCGCTCACTACACACTCTCTCTTTTACTTATCTAGTCTGTTCAGTGGTGCACGGTGTCACTTCACTAGTGTCACGTTCCACACAACGCCCAAAGTTCTTAGGAAGTGTAGACGCTGGTAGACACACTGGCGTCGACCAGTTGGCATCAACCATAACCCTAACCCTAACCCTAACACTAGTGTCACGTTCCACACAACGCCCAAAGTACTTAGGAAGTGTAGACGCTGGTAGACACACTGGCGTCGTCCAGATGCGAAGGGCCTGGTCGTACCCTTGGGAGCTCAGGTACAGTGAGTCCTGAAGCATCTTGAATTGCCCCCTCGTCTTCGGTCCTCGCCATGCCTGGTTTCTCCACGTCAGTTCTCTCCATCCCTGGTTTCTCCACGTCAGTCCTCTCCATCCCTTGTTTCTCCACGTCAGTCCTCTCCATCCCTTGTTTCTCCACGTCAGTCCTCTCCATCCCTTGTTTCTCCACGTCAGTCCTCTCCATCCCTTGTTTCTCCACGTCAGTCCTCTCCATCCCTGGTTTCTCCACGTCAGTCCTCTCCATCCCTGGTTTCTCCACGTCAGTCCTCTCCATCCCTGGTTTCTCCACGTCAGTCCTCTCCATCCCTGGTTTCTCCACGTCAGTCCTCTCCATCCCTGGTTTCTCCACGTCAGTCCTCTCCATCCCTGGTTTCTCCACGTCAGTCCTCTCCATCCCTGGTTTCTCCACGTCAGTCCTCTCCATCCCTGGTTTCTCCACGTCAGTCCTCTCCATCCCTGGTTTCTCCACGTCAGTCCTCCCCATCCCTGGTTTCTCCACGTCAGTCCTCTCCATCCCTGGTTTCTCCACGTCAGTCCTCTCCATCCCTGGTTTCTCCACGTCAGTCCTCTCCATCCCTGGTTTCTCCACGTCAGTTCTTTCCATCCCTGGTTTCTCCACGTCAGTCCTCTCCTCCACTGGTTTCTCCACGTCAGTCCTCTCCATCCCTGGTTTCTCCATGTCAGTCCTCTCCATCCCTGATTTCTCCACGTCAGTCCGGGGTTTATGTTTTTGGCTGAATACACACAAGAGAAGTGTGTGCCAAGCACATAAGAACATGTACTGTTGCGAAAATAATGTCGCAGAAGATCCCTACGTTTATGAGTGGTGATAAGTGAGGCGATGATAAAGAAGAAATGATAGATGATTCAGCAAACCAGTCAGAGTCAAAACCAAGGGAAACAACTTACTACAAGTGTTCTTAGTCAAAAGGGATATAATTTAGAATGACTGGGACGGTATTCATGTCGAGATAGCATGAGACTTAGCATGATGCTAACTTAGAAGCTCTTCCAAAAGTCCTATTAAATCCTATAGGACATTGGAAGAGCTTCTAAGTTAGCATCATGCTAAGTCTCATGCTATCTCGACATGAATACCGTCCCTGGTTGCTAAGAAGAAATTGAGCAAAGAGACATGCATCACATCAAATCAATGCATAGCTTATCACACGCTAACGTATCCGAAAAACGTTACAACAAAACGTTAGCGTTTGACTTTAACTTGGAAACGCCCAATATGTTCAACACGTTCGCTGCGAACAAAGGCTACCTGAAAAACTCCACGCTGCTTGACTGCGTGAACAGCTCACTGAATACATAATGAGCTAAACGAAACATCCTAGCAAAAACCTTTAGACCGCAATGCCATAGAAATGAACCCTCACCCCGCCGGGGGGGATTCGCCACTATGATTTTCTGAAGCGTTTTTATGATTAAAATCGAAAGCCAGATGTTTGCCTTTTTTAAAATGAGGGTTACACATGTCTAGAAGGGGTTTTATGACCTATTTTTCCTTCTTTGGCGTCTGCATTTTCATTTTGAGGGTATGGTTAGTTAAATAACCGCAAAAACTTCGATTTTCTTCTTATTTTCGTTTTTTCTCTTCTGTTATGTAAATAACGAATCAAACTACCAGCAGACACCAAACAAAGGTACTTTGTACCCTTAAATATTTAGAAAGGCTTCATAATAGAAAGAGGGGTGGTTAAATCGAGATTTCCTTCTTTGGCGTCTGTATTTGAGTTTAAGATGACAGAGGTATTTTTAATTTCAAAAACTCCATAAAACTAAGTTTATTGTTTTGTTTTTTTGTTCTTTTCGCTTTTGCTGTTATTATAGATGCCATTCACCCTGTTCTTGTTCATCTGTGACAAGCCATATAAGGGAGGCAGTACTTTAGAATCGGGGTGTGGGTTTGTACTAGTCTGAGAGACCAAAAGGGTATTTTTATCTATTCAGCAACAACTCTTCAACTGCTTATGATAAAATTCAAACAGGGAGTGACTAGTTCAATGTATCAAGGATGATGCTCCTTATCTCAGATAATGGCTGTAAATAACCATTTTTAATGGATTAATCTACCAACATAGTGTTTTGGTGCTTTCTCTTGTAATTTAATCATAATATTAAAAACCTGTTTACTAATCGAGATTGTGCCATTGAATGACTGTAAAGTTTCGTTATAAAGTAAAGATTTTCTTTCAAGATACCCGTTAAAACCGTTAGAATTATCTTAAATATCTTTAAATTGCCATATATTAAACTAATGGACAAATACTTATTGCGTTTTAATGCAAATAATGTCATGATGTAACAATGTTGGATGTAATTAAATGATCGAAATTAGGCCTACTCTTCTGAATGTTTAAAATTAAAGGTCGCATTTAAAATGTGTCTAACCAAATTGCTTTAAAATAGGTGCCATAAGTTATGAGAAATCTGATAATTAAAATATTCCATTTTGATTTTTAAACATGTTTATAATCTTTAATTACTGAATGAGCGCTTCTGGTCGCCCCACTGGTGACCACTCTACTCGCTTATAGCACTTTACTTTATCAATAGAAGGCAATAATCTATTTTTTGCTGTGCAAAAGAGAGTGAGTTTGACATTGCTTAGAAACAGCATTCAAACGAAGCAGCACTGTGTCAAGCGCTAATGACAATAACTCCGCCTAAAAAGCCCATTAACAGAATCATTGGAAGAACATATATGGGAAATAATATTATGTTCGACTTCTACACTTCAGTGTGGAGACTGTATAAAAAAGGTCCTTTAATTTACTAGATTTAAATGAAAGAGATGTCAATGAGATTTGATTGAAGGAGAGCAATTGACTGTTTTTGACCGTTATGTAACTTTCAATTTTAACTGAAATTGCCATCTCCTTCAAATAATTAAGGAGGATCATGTCTGAGCAAAAATATAAAATTAAACTACTGTGAAATAGTACTTGAAATATTCAGAATACGGAAATTTCGTTTGTGACCGTTAAAACCGTTAATTTTGTACATGACATATTTTTAATGGAAGAATGGACAAAAGAATGATCATATTGATTAAATCAATTTAATAAGCGTCTTTGTAATTATTAAACTGACTGTAAATTATCTCGTCTTTGTTGCATGAGTTAACAACCAATCAAAATCAAAGCTCTAAAACAGAAAGTTCATACCGGAAGTGAACAATTTTGGGCATGAAAAGGTTGTAGAAATACCAAATATGTCCATGGCTGCTTAAACATCAACCATTATTAAATACTAATGGCCGTTTTAGACTAGAAATTATCAGTAAAAGATTGGTTTTGCTGTTTTTTCTTATTTGTTCTATGTTCAAGACAAAACAAACCGGAAGTACTTACACATTTCAGTAAGCTATGCTGTAGAACTCCCAAATCATCGCACTAATATTCCTTAATCTCAATAGTAAAATTATTGGTTTATAATGTAAATCGAGTTATTTCTACGATTGTTACTACCCCTACCCCATATTTGACACTGACAAAATAGACCCCTTCATATATAGAGGTATAACATAGTGTAGCCCTCATTTTATTTTTGGCAAACAATTAAATTTGAAAAGTACTCTCACCAAACTTTCAGAAAAATATAGTGACCTACCCCCCCCCCCCCCCCCGCCGGTGTGAGGGGATGGACACCTGTAGGTCTACTTTTGCTGGATACACCTATGTACGGGTACGTACAGACGATACAGTTTGTACAAGGACTCACAGACGATACAGTTTGTACAAGGACTCACAGACGATACAGTTTGTACAAGGACTCCCCCGCCCAGGAAGAAAACTAACCACGCTCCAACCAAATAGAGGTTTTGAATTTATGAAAACAATTCCGGAAAGGTAAGTAAATTTGTACACGGAAATTAGGAACGCGTGGTTAATTTATCTCCTTTTAAAAATGGAACGACCATCTTTCACGAAAAGATGCAAACGACATTTATACTTCTAAATACGAGTCTCTATGGCTGATAACCAGTTGTCATATCCGGGTACATGGGAGCCGCCATCTTTGAAGAGACCGCCATTTTAGTACCTAAAATGCAGAGCAATGCTGCGTTGTTGGTTCCTCCAACTAGGCCGAAATATCAGAAGTCATAAAAAAGCCGAAAACATTCATCCCAACTGTGAAAAGAAATGAAGGCGAGTACGTTCATCAAACTCTTGAAATGCGACGGCGTCAGTGGATCGCCCAGGAGATCAACAGTACAGGAAATATATCACCGACGATCGTAATCAACACAACAGAATGAGAATGTGACAATCACAATGTGACTGTCAACACGTCAAATGGTCTGTTCAGATCATTTTATCAAAGGTATGTTGTCTATTGTAGACTACTACTAGTACTAAATAAACTGGACACAATCGTAAATCAGTTTATTTAACTCCCCCCCCCCCCCCCCCCCCCCCCCTCGTAACGTTTTTTGTAAATGTATTTATTTTATTTAATGAATACTCAGTAGTAGTATCATATCATATCATATCATATCACATACGGCATATAGGCTTTTAAATAGCCTTTAGCCTGCTGTTTCCTTTTAGTTTATAAGGAAACGCAATTTAAAACTTTTGTTTGTTTGTTATTATTATTTATTATTTTTAAAGAGTACAACATACAGTGAAAACAAGCAAACTGATCTGCATACTAATTATTACTGAATACTTATGTTAGTATGGAAGCAATAATCTTCCCAAAAATTATCTAATTTGTTTTTAAAACTATTGAGTATTCCTACGGTTGCAGTATCATTTGGTAGATAATTCCAATTGTTAATAACCCTGTTTGTGAAAAATGTGCATAAATATTAGTAATACTAATACTATGAACTAATGATTTTGTTAGTTTTAAGGAGTGTCATCTAGTGGTAGAGTTACTAAGAGAAAAATGTGCGTTTGTAGTTCTAGTATCATAATATCCATTTAAGATCTTAAAAGTTTCAATCATATCTCCCCGTGCTCTTCTATACTCTAGGCTAGGTAGATTAAGATGTTTTAGTCTTTCCTCATAGCTCATATTACTCATGTTGATAATTTGTTTAGTGAATCGCCTTTGGACAATTTGAATAGCATTAATATGTTTCTTTAATGATGGAGACCAAATCACATTACCATATTCTACTATTGGTCTCACCAATGATTTGAACAACGGCACCATAATATCTTTAGTTTTGTGCTGAATGAAATGAGAAATCATACCAGAGATTTTATTTGCATTTTTAATAGCTTCAGTGATGTGCTGATCAAAATTTAACTCCCGGGTCTTTTTCCACTTCAGAAGCTTCTAATTCACAACCATCAATTGTATAACAAAGTTAGGGTTATTTTTACCAATATGTAACATTTTACACTTCTGTCCATTAAATTTAATTTGCCATTCTTTCGTCCAATTAACTAATTTGTCTATAGACTCTTGAAGTTTAGTTTTGGATTCGTCGCTGATGATTCCGCAATAAGCTTTTGTATCATCTGCAAAGATTTTTATGATACAGTTGACTATATCGGGCATGTCGTTTATGAAATAAATAAACAAAGTTGGTCCCAATACACTACCCTGTGGAACACCACTAGTAACATAAGAATTTTCGGATTTATCTTCTCCAATGCTAACACACTGAGTCCTGTCTGTAAGAAAGTCTTGAATCCACATAAGTAATTTGTCATTGTTAACCGCCGTTTTGTCCTAATACACTAATTAGCATTCAAACGGTAAAATTAGGCCAAAGTGACCAGTGTCAGAGGTCAGCTTGTTATTCATTTTATTTAAGAAAGATTTTAAAAAAAAGAGAACTTGTCAAGAATGAGTTTTTATAACTCCAACTTTCATTTGGACAAAACGGCGGTTCAAAATCGGGCGCCGTTTTGTCCAACCCGCCGTTTTGCGGATTGTTGAACCGCCGTTTTGTCCAAATCATAATAGAAAATTTGGACAAAACGGCGGATCTAACCCCGCCGTTTTGTCTATAGACAAAACGGCGGAATTTGGACAAAACGGCGGTTAACATCATCTATGCCATAGCCCTTAATTAAGTTTATGTAACAGTCTTATATGTGGGACCTTATTAAAAGCTTTCTGTTGATCCAAGTATACCACATCAACAGGTATGTTATCGTTAATCATAACCAACCAATCATTTAATGTATTTAACAGTTGAGTAGTACAATCATGACCTACCAGAAGTAAATCCAAATTGGCAGTCAGATAGTAGGTTAATTGATTCAAAATGATCATTTAAAGCGTCTCTAATTATGCCTTCACATAACTTGCAGGCTATGGAAGTCAGACTAACTGGTCTGTAATTTCCTGGATCATTTTTATTGCCTTTTTTTAAATATAGGCTTTACCTCAGCTTGTTTCCATTGGTTTGGGGATTTACCTTCCTTAAGAGTTTTTGTCGAATAGTATTTTTAGAGGTAAAGGGAGGTAGTCTTTTAATTCTTTTAACAGTCTGGGATATATGCTATCTGGGCCAGCGGATTTTGAAATATTTAAATTGGACAATCTTTTATGAATGTCACTTACTGTGAATTCAACATTAGACAAGGTTTTGTCTGTCTGTTTAGGAAAGAAAGGGATATTATTGGAATCTTCATTAGTGAAAACACTTGAGAAGAAATTATTTAGCACTTCTGTCTTTTCTTGATCTGTCTGAGTGAGCGTACCATCGGGTTTTAATAAATTACCAATACTCTCTTTAGGTTTTGGTTTTGACGAAACATAAGCGTAGAAACTTTTAGGGTCGTTTTTTATGTTCTTTGCAAGTTTAATTTATTTTGCTAAAAAGTTGCTTTTCAGTGAACATTTTTAATGCCAACATTTGAGGGGGTTGGGGTGTGTGTGTGTGTGTGGGGGGGGGGGGGGGGGGGGGCTGAAAATATAAGATAGCCCTGAAAAGTAGCCCAGAGTAATTAATTCAATTACAACAAGTAGTTCGAAAAATCTTTAGCGCCGAAAAATGTAGGATACAATTAAATGGGAAAACATCTCAGCGATATTGCAAATCCTAAGATTGGCAAAGGCGATAGATAATACTGGGGGGAAAGCTGAGAACATGAGTGGGGGTAGCTTCTTCTTGTACTACGATCGCTCAGACAGTTTCTGTCATACGAGCGCAGATGCGTAATGCTGCCGTTAACTAAGAAATAGTTAGCCCC
>CM065701.1:5406288-5413788 GCA_017654935.2 Phymorhynchus buccinoides | reverse complement strand
GGCACCCTTAGGAAAAAAACAAAGACTGAAAAAAGGGGGGGTCGGTTCCATCTAATACTGGGCCCAAGCTGCTGCATTGACATAGATTTGGATTTGTTTCAACTTCACTGATTGGTCGAAGCCGGCCAATGAGGGACTTTGAGAGGAAAGAGAGAAACTGTTCACTGGACTTCGGAAGTATTGTAGTTTTTGAGAGTGTATGGTTAGTCGGTTCGCTCTCGACCGGCTTAGAAGAAAGAGGAGAAGTAGCCTGCCTGAGGAAAGGGCATATCTTCGCCGACTGCGCCAGGACTTCGGTGTCCCATTCAGAGGCGATGTGTGAGTCGTTTCTCACATGAAAAGAAAGCAGCGACCGGTGCTGAGACCTTCAAGGGACCTTGGAGAAGGTTGGACCGGGGAGAGGAAGTCAGTGAGTCGAACTCCTCGACTGGAACTGCTCGGGTGTAGCCTACATAGCCCCTACACCCATTCACCAGGAGGTTGTCCTGACTTTTTCCGAGCAGCACTCCAGCGAGCTTCACTGGCCGTTTGGGGTAAGTGAGAGGGAGATGGTTGCTCCTGTTCGAAACACGTAGTTTTGTTGCCGCGTTGTTATTTCCGAAATTATAACTGTTTGGTCCAGGAACAGTTATGTTCATGTTTGTTTTACGGTCCGTGTGGAAGTCCGGACAATGGCTCCCCCCCACCTGCGTGCGCATCTCGACCCTTTCAACGGAAGTGCCGCCATATTAGTAACTTTGTAAACAAAGCGAAACGAAGAGAGTTAGTAATATTAGGAGAGCATTAAACGTTCTAAAGTTAGACTAGAAAAAGAAGCAAGAGAACGGTATGAAAGCAAAAGGAAAAAAAATCAATAACCGATGGAAGAGTAATATTATGAGATCGTTTAATACTTCTTGCGTGGGCACTCTGAGCGAAGCACTACCAGCTTGGCTGAGACTGGTAGACAACAGCTGGATTCTTCGGGTGGTACGGGCGGGATTTCGGTTCACGTTTCTCCAGGAACCGAATCTGTCGCGTACTCCCATCTCCTTCCCACCACCGGTGGATCTGGAGAGACTTTCGATCCTCCAGGCAGAAGTCGACTCTCTTCTGCAAAAAGGGGCTGTGGATCTGATCCATGACCCAGGTCCAGGCTTCTACTCCCGGCTTTTTACGGTCCCAAAAAAGTCAGGAGGGTTCAGACCAGTACTGGACCTCTCGCCGCTGAACAAATTCATCAGACCGGTACGATTCAAGATGAAAACGGCGGCTTCCATTCACCCTTCCATCCAACCCGGAGACTGGGCCTCGTCGATAGATCTTCGAGATGCCTATTTTCCCGTTCTCATCCATCCTTCAAGAAGGAAATACCTCAGATTCGTTTGGGACAACAAAGTCCTCCAGTTCAAGGCACTCCTGTTCGGTCTATCCCTCGCACCGTGGATCTTCACCAAAGTCACCAGGGAGTTCGCGGCTCTCACAAGAGCAAAGGGCATACGCCTTCGTGTCTACCTCGACGATTGGCTCATTCTCGGTGCCGGCCAAGAAACATGGCGGTCTCACACCCAACAACTAGTCGTCCTTTCTCGCACTCTCGGGTTTCAACTAAACGAGTCAGACTTGACTCCAAGACAAAGGTTTCGGTACCTAGGGAAGTGCATCGACTGTGTAAAAATGTGTGTTTCATCCACTCCGGAGAGAATTCAGTCTCTCACCCAGACGTTGGACACTTCTCTTGCTGTGGCAACGATCTCCCTTCGTCAGTGACTAAGGATTCTAGGTCTTATGGAGTCGATGGCGGAGCTTCTCCCGCTGGGGAGGCTCCACAAAAGAAACTTACAGTGAAATGTGACGAACTTTTTCCCGGACCTCTCTCTTCTCGACAGTTCGGTCCCAGTCGGCCCCTGGTTACGTCAGTAAGTAAGCCAGTGGCGAATCAAGACGTGGCTAAACAGTTATGTGCCACTCCATGTCCTCAGGTCTCAAGTTTTCCTCTTCACGGATGCTTCTTGGGCTGGTTGGGGAGCTCATATCGACGACGATGAAGTCTCGGGATTTTGGACTCCGGAGCTCCTTCAGCTACACATCAACCTACTGGAGATGGAAGCCATCCGCCTCGCTCTCCTGCACTTCGCAACACGGATCCAGGATCTCTGGGTTGCCGTCGCAAGTGACAACACCACGTGTCTTTCTTACCTGCATCACCAAGGCAGCACAAGATCGACATCCCTGTCTCTTGCTGCGGAAAACATCCTGCTGTGGGCCCACAGCCAAGATATTGCCCTTTCGGTGGAATTCGTGACCGGCAAGCTGAGCGTTATTGCCGACCAACTGAGCAGATCAACTCAGATCCTAGCAACCGAATGGACGATTGCTCACCAGTCCCTTCAGTCAGTGTGGGACCTCTGGGGGAAGCCGTGGCTCGACCTTTTTGCGACGCGCCACAACTCTCGCCTCCCTCTCTATGTGTCTCCGGTCTTGGATTAACAGGCCTTCGCCCGCAACGCGTTCACCATCTCGTGGACGAACATCTCCAGTTACGCCTTCCCACCAACCCTGTTGATTCCAAAGGTTTTGGAGAAACTAAGCAGGGAATCGCCTCAGCTCATCCTGATCACGCCGTTTTGGCCAACCAGTGCTTGGTTCCCGGAGGTGTTGGCTCTGGCGAAAGCGCCACCGCTCCACCTTCATCTCAGTCCAAAGACACTACTTCAGCCTCGGTCAGGAATAGGCCATCCAAACCCAGACGTGCTCAGGCTGACCGCATGGAAACTATGAGGCGAGGTCCCAAGAGACAAGGTTTCCCAGGCAGATCCATTGATCTCCTGCTTTCCACTAGGCGACAAAGCACTAACACCCTGTACAATTTTCACTGGCGTGTGTGGTTCGATTTTTGTAGGGATCACAAAATTGATCCTCTTCATCCTTCGCCTGTTGAGTTTGTTCGCTTTTTGTCTTCTCTTTTTTTCTGAAAAGAAGTTGACCGCAAAAAGCCTGTCTGGTTACAAGTCGGCTATCGGTAGCACCATTGCTATGACCCTCGGCTCTCACTCGGTGTATTCACTAGCCTCACCGTACGTGGTTCATTTCATTTTGACGCGGTGAAACTCAGAGCGCCATTGCGCTCCGTTCGTTTCCCTCAGTGGGATGTTTTTCTGGTTTTAAACTTTCTGCGTGACAAGTGTGAACCTTTGAAGAAACTCTCATTGAAAATTCTCACGTACCAGACTGTGTTTTTGATAGCCCTCGCTTCTGCTCGTAGTGTTAGTGGTATCCATTCTCTTAGCGGTCTCCCACAAGATGTGCAGTTCGACCCCTCTGGCTCCATGGTTTCTCTGTCTCTCCTGCCCAAATTCAGAGCTAAGACACAACCTGGTGATGTCGATTCACCTCTCGTGAATATTTCTAGCTTAAATTCCATGCTCTGTGACGATGATGCTGAAGTCTGCATCTGTCCTGTTCGTTGCCTTAGATCCTATCTTAAGCGCACAAGCTCTTTCAGGGGTTCGAGGAGGCGCCTTTTTCTCTCAATCAATCAGACATACGACAGACATTTCTAAGGGTACTCTCTCTAGGTGGTTGATCGAGACTGTCAAGCTAGCTTACACTAGCTCTAGCTCCTCTCTCCCGGGCAATTCCATCAGGGCACATGAGGTTCGGGCCATCAGTGCTTCGCTGGCCCTGACCAAGGGCGTTCCGCTCTCCAAGGTCAAGGAGGCGGCTACCTGGCGCTCAGTCAACACATTTCTGAGCTACTACCTCAGGGACGTGTCCATCAAGAGGACTGACAACTCGTTTGCGATTAGACGTGTTGTTGTCGCTCACACTCCCATCTCCTGTTAATGTAAGTTTTTTCCTTATGTTAACTTCTTCTGTGGTAAGTCAATGTTTTGACCTATGGGGGAAAAGAGATTGGAGTGTTTTGAAAGGTATTTATGTGACATTTTCTATGGGGTTTTGTGTATGTACTTTTCTTTTAGTACTTCATCTCTCCCTTATTGGAATTGTAGCATCACCCACCTCCTCGATGGTATTCTGCAATTGTTTTGAGTGTTGGTACAGTATGGTTAGTATAGATTGGTAGATTTATATCAATCTTACTATCTATCTAACTAAATACTTACCAACACTCAAAACAATCATAGTTGCCCTCCCAACCACCCGCCTGATGCTTATGTAAAATTAAGGAATGGTTTGGGCAGGACGGAAGTCACCATGACCGGAAGTAGCCAAGGGGAGGTTATGCTACTGTCACAGGGGTGACTTCCTTTTTAGATTACTATGGTAACAAGCGTTTAACGCTTTGGTTCTTCCAGCTAATTAGTATATATGCAATTGTTTTGAGTGTTGGTAAGTATTTAGTTAGATAGATAGTAAGATTGATATAAATCTACCACTCTCTTTGACTCGCCCTTGTCATCTACTATATTTCTGCATTACTGATCCATTCTCCTGGCTTGTTTTTTTTCTTCAAGAATTACTTTCAAAGATTTTCTGCAGCCGAAGACGGACATACTGGGGCTAACTATTTCTTAGTTAACGGCAGCATGACGCATCTGCGCTCGTATGACAGAAACTGTCTGAGCGATCGTAGTACAAGAAGAAGCTACCCCCACTCATGTTCTCAGTTTCCCCCCAGTATTATCTATCGCCTTTGCTAACATTAGGATTTGCAATCTTGCTGATATGTTTTCCCATGTTATTATATCCTACATTGTTCAGTGCTAAAGATTTTTCGAACTACTTGTTGTAATCGAATTAATTACTCTGGGTTACTTTTCAGGGCTATATTTTAGCCCCCCCCCCCCCCCCCCACACACACACACACACCCCAACCCCTCATATGTTTGCATTGAAAATGCTCACTGACAAGCAAATTTATGTGAAATGCATAGGGTTAGGATCAGCCTAGGATTATTTTCACAAAACTGAAAGGAGTAGAATTGAGGGTCGTAAAAAAAACCATGAGGGGGGGGGGGGGGTTAAAGTACAAGACTGCCTTTTGTCCGTCAGTTTTGAAAGTTGTATGGTGAAAAACAAGGGTACCTCATAACTGTATATGTTTCGCTGTCTTTCAATTGAGTAACACACCATTTTTAAACACTACATCATGGGACAGTTGGTGGATGCCTCGTGCCTCCATACGGGGAGCTGGACGACCCCGCCCCATCCATGAGTCTCTCCCCTTGGGGATACCGGGGGGTCTTTCGTAAATATAGTCACCACACCTTCTGGAAGTTCTGTGCTTGAAACTTCCCCTAATCTGCCACTCTCTGTGACTCTGCCTGTTTCCTTTGCTTTCTATATATCATTTACTATCTTTCTGACTTGTTGGTCCATTCTCCTGCCCTTTTTTGTTTTTACAAAAATATACACTAAGTTGCTGTAATAGAATCTTGTCCTTTATAAAGTAAGTGGCAGGGAATATTTACTACCGAATTAATTATTTTCCTAAATCATTTAAAGTGGATCTTAAAGTAATTTTGCATGCAAGTAAGGTTTTAAAGAATTGGATAAAATACTTCTTAGCTGGAATTGCAACATAAAATACTTCTTAGCAGGAATTGCAACATAGAATACTTCTTAGCTGGAATTGCAACATAGAATACTTCTTAGCTGGAATTGCAACATAAAATACTTCTTAGCTGGAATTGCAACATAAACTAATTCTTAGCTGGAATTGCAACATAGAATACTTCTTAGCTGGCATTGCAATATAGAATACTTCTTGGCTGGAATTGCAACATAGAATGTTTCTTAGCTGGAATTGCAACATAGAATGCTTCTTAGCTGGAATTGAAACATATAATAAATACTTCTTAGTTGTGTAAAAATCAGCATTGAACACAGCAAACTAAAGAAGCAAGTCTTCACTAAATTGTATCTAAAATAATCAAAATGGCAGCCAAGTTACGTGTTATCAAAAATGTGTCGCTTATTTTATTTCATACCATCCAGTCAGTTGTATCTCAAGTACTAAATTAGTACAGTAGAACAAATCTTGAAAATAAGGAGTGACTCGTAGATATCTTCGTAACTTTGTGGGTGGAGTGACCGCATTCAAAGTGACTGCTTTGAATCTGCATGCTCAGTAAAAGCCTTGATGTGCGTTTAAATGTAGTTAGAAGTTAAAATCTTTGATTGATGTAAACTTTGCATGCAAACTAAATGAGTTCGACTGTGAATCAAACGTGTTGAATGGAGACTGTGTGGAGAATGAAAGCTTTGAGTGGTGTAGAGTGGCACAGTGGTATCGCGTTCGCTTCGTGTCAAGTAAACCCGAGTTCGAACCTGGGTACAGGGGATTTTTTCCTCTCATTCTGCACTAGGCCTTAACGGTCTGAACGTGGAGTCTTTCGGATGAGACGATAAACCGAGGTCCCGTGTGCCCATGCACTTAGCATACGTTAAACCCAGTGGCAACGAAAAAGTTGTCATTTGGTCAAAATTTACCCCCCCCCCCCCCTCATCAATGACAAAAATAACATGCCCCCAAAAAAAAATCCAAAAAAAAAATGGGTGGCGTGCCTCTGGCTGCGACGCGCTCTCCAGGTGGGAGCAACCCGAATTTCACAGAGACGCCTCTGTGACTATAAAGTACCTAATACCTAATAATAAACCTATTTGGATGCAAATTTGAAAGGCTTGTTCGATTCTAGGCTTATGTTTTGCTTTTAAATCAAACCTTTTATTTGTTTGTGTTTCAGGTTTAGAGAAAGAGAGAGAGGCGTCATCAGTCATCAAATAAGCAAACTCTTCTCGGCAAAGCACGAATCACTCTTCAAATAGCTAGCCACGCTTTGCATTAGGCATACATGCAACATCTGAGTAAAAAGAGAGCAGAAAAGTATTATTTATATAAACGCTTAATCGTTTTTGTAAATTTCTACAAATTTACAAACTGATAATTAAAATACAGTAAATAAAATGTGACCCAGCACCACAAAAGGGGCATTTAGTGTCAAAGTGACCATTCTGAGAAAATTATACATACCAACTTCAGACAATTGTCTTTTTAATGATGAAAAAACCATTCTGGTATCTGTTTCCGTTCCAGAGTTATGAGCATTTAAAGTTAGTAGGGTGAGCATTGGCCATTTTGAGAAAATACAGTCTAAAGTCTAGCCTAGCTGAAGACAATGTATTGACCTACTTGTTTAAAAACACTTTTAGAGACCATATTAACGAATATCCTTTATAAACATGAAAGATAAGATGTTAGAGAACACAAAAATACCCATAGCTCATAATTGACAACAAATGACATTTTTTAGCTTTGCAAGCCTGTTGTGAGAAACTAGCCTAGCGACTTAATGTCCCTTTCGTGGTGCTGGGTCACAAATATGTTTGACTAGTCTACAGATAAGAAAAAACAACAAGAACTGGTTTTGAATTCTTGAGAGGTTGAATTTCGTTGCCTGAAGCTTGCTATGTAAATGTATGACATGTTCAAGAGCTTGTGATATACCACACACAACACAACAGAAGAAAAAGAACAACTTTGTGGGTTTGGGCTGT
>CM065701.1:5401288-5403788 GCA_017654935.2 Phymorhynchus buccinoides | reverse complement strand
ATCTCTCTCTCTCCTCTCTGTGTCTCTGTCTGTCTGTCTCTGTCTGTCTGTCTCTCTCTCTCTCTCTGTATCGCTCTCTCTGTCCTCTCTCTGTGTTCTCTCTCTGTCTGTCTGTCTCTGTCCTCTCTTTCTCTCCCTCTCTCTCTCTCTCTCTCTCTCTCTCTCTCTCTCTCTCTCTCTCTCTCTCTCTCTCTCTCTCTCTCTCTCTCTCTCTCTCTCTCTCTCTCTCGGCATCTCTGTCTAACTCTCTGTTAGATAGTCAAAGCCTCTAGTTTGATAGTCAATGCACACCACACATTTGAGCCGTAAAATTAATGATATCTGAAGTAGGATAATCGGGATAATCCATGGGGCCTCAGCTGTTGCTATTCTCTATTGACTGTTTCTCACAACAGGCTTGCAAAGCAAAAAATGTAATTACAAAATTTGAGTTATGGGTATTTGCGTGCTCTCTAGCATCTTATCTTTCATACCCCTATAGGATAGTCTTCAATATGGTCTCTACATATTCCAAAAGTGCTTTAAAATTAGTAGGTTGATGCATTTTAAGTCTTTTATGTCTAAGTCATAAGTCATAAGTTTCTTTATTGTCCATTGGCATGATACAACGCACATGGAAACTTGTCTTCCACCATGTAAACAAAACAAAAAAATTAGATAAAAGTATGAAACAAATTTATGATAACTAAATATGTAACTCACACACCACACTTATCATTCATCCGCTCTCTTGCTCACTCATCATGCAACCCACCACCACTTCCGCCTTCATTTTTCACCATTCCTTTTCTTTTTTCATTCCTTTCCTCCTTTTTTCTGTGTTCCTTTTCACTCCCCCGCTCTCTTTCATCCTATTGTCTGTGTGGCTGACTAAGATGGACATTTCCAAGAGCCTTAAGTGTTGTTATTTGATACAAAAATGTTTGGGTTTCTATGTGATCTAGTGTTTGGTGTACTGACACATTCATGCTGTGTGAAGCTGGTGTATGTGTGGGAGAGTGTGTGTGTGCGTGTGCGTGTGTGTACGTGCATGTGCATGTATATATGCGTGTGTGCGCATGCACATGCATATGTGTGTATGTGTGTGTGTGCAAGTGGATAAACGTGTGCATTAAAAGAGTTAAGTGGACAATCACTACAACAACAACAACAGTGATAATGATGATGATAATAATGAATAAGTAAAATGGGAACCACTAATATTAGTAATAACAAGAAAAACAAAAATGATGATGATGATTGTGATGATGATGATGATGATGATGATAATGAAGATTATGATGGGGGCAATAGGCCTACTTCTGATAATAATATCAATAAAAGCATCAATTATAATAGCAAAAATGATAATAATGACAATGTTGAACAAGATAACACAGAAACACACCCACGTCCATACACTCACATCCACATATACCCACACACAGAGACACATACGCGCGCGCATGACATAATGAATGAAAGAATGACATCCCTAGCTAAGAATTGAAATGAAGTCTCACAGAGAAATATTAACTGCCCCCTCACCCCGATTACCTTCCCCGTCCCCCTCCTTACCCCTAACCCTCTCCCCTCACACCTCCCTTTCGCCCTCTCTTCTTGTCCATATCCCCTCCTTCCGCCATTTTCCCCCTCCAATTCCTATCTGTCTCCCCCACCACACCCTGTCCCCCTCCATTCCCTGTTCTGCCCCCCCCCCTCCCCCTCCGCTTCCCTGATCTTTGGTTGTCCCTTGGAAGCAGTCTGCTCAGCCATCACTTTGGTTGAACAGTCTGATGGCAGACTGCAAAAAGGACTGGTGGAAGCGGCAGGTCCTTGTTGACAGGCTCCTCAACCTCTCTGAAGTCCCGCGGGTCGCTCTCTGGGCCGTCAGCACACTGTGCAGTGGGTGGGATGGGTCGGCGAGGATGGCCCGGATCCGCCTGACTGCTTTCCTGTCGTGGTGGGCCTGCAGGTCAGTCACTGGACGCCCGATAATGTTGCTGGCGGTTCTGGTAAACTTGTGTAGTCTGGAGGCGTCTGCCGCACGCAGGATGCCAAAGAAGCAAAGGGTGTTGTAGGACAGGATGCTCTCCACCATGGCCTGGTAAAACATCATCAGGATGGCGGGTTTGACGTTGAATGACCTCAACTTCCCGAGGAAGTAGAGGTGCTGGTGCCCCTTCTTAAGGATGGCAGCGGCGTTCCTGGACCAGTCCAGCTTGGAGTCGAGATACGTGCCCAGGTACTTGTATTCCTGGACACTTTCAACCTGGTCACCATTGATCTGCAGAGGAAGAGGAGCAGGAGGGCTCTTTCGGAAGTCAATAATGACTTCCTTTGTCTTGCCGACGTTAAGAAGCAGATGGTTCTCCTGGCCCCAGGCAGCCAACTAGCAACAGCAGATCTGTAGGCTGTCTCGTCCCCCTGCGTCACCATGCCGGCAATGGAGTTGTCGTCGGATAATTGGATCTGTAGGACTCCGGGCTCCCCACACCTGCAGTCAGCCGTATATATATAG
>CM065701.1:5381288-5396288 GCA_017654935.2 Phymorhynchus buccinoides | reverse complement strand
GGCTGGCGTATTCCAGGAGGGGGCGTACCATAGCCTTGCAGGCCTGTTGCTTGAGCTTTTTATTATTGATCTTCAGGGCCCTCCTCAGGAAGCCAAGGGTTTTGTTTGCCCGGTTCACCACTTCGTTGATGTGGGTGTCCCACTTAAGGTCAGTGGAGATAGTCACACCCAGGTATTTTGTGGCAAGCCTCTCAAGGTCCTCTTGGAGCGTGCTCTGATCACTTGAGGCTTTGATGTTCTGGTGACAGATAGTGTCATCGGCAAATAAGCGGGCAGTGAAGTGAAGACCTTCGGGGAGATCGTTAATGTACAGAAGGAAGAGGGATTGGCCGAGCACTGACCCCTGTGGGACTCCAGACTGGACAGGTACGGGGTCGGACTTCGCTCCACCAACGACGACTGCCTGTTTCCGGTCAGACAGAAAGTTATCGATCCACCGGCAGGTTTTCTGCGATATTCCGTATTTTTTAGTTTGTAGATGAGGAGGGGATGGCTGACTTTGTCAAATGCCTTGGCAAAATCCATTATCAAGACATCCTCTTGATGGCCTCTTTCCAGAGCCTCTGAGGCCTCATTCACAAATCCAATGAGTTGGGACTCACATGAGTGGTGTCTACGAAGTCCATGCTGTACGTGATGATGATGATGATGATGATGATGATGATGATGATGATGATGATGATGATGATAATGATAATAATAACCATGTAGATCATGACGATGATGACGTTGACTATGGTGACGTCACATGTGGTCTACGTCACGGCCACAGCGCCCTACGTGTTGCTGACAGTGCTGTTAATTGATTGATTGATTGATTGATGATGATGATGACGTTGACCATGATGACGTCACACAGGCGGTTTACGTCACGGCGACAGCGCCTTACGTGTTGCTGACAGTGCTGTTAATTGATTGATTGATAGATGATGATGATGATGATGATGACAATAACAATAAAGATGATGATGATGATGATGACGTTGACCACGGTGACGTCACACAGGTGGTCTACGTCACGGCCACAGCACCCTACGTGTTGCTGACAGTCCTGTTGATTGATGATGATGATGATGATGATGATGACGTTGTCCGTGATGACGTCACACAGGTGGTCTACGTCACGGCCACAGCGCCCTACGTGTTGCTGACAGTGCTGTTGATTGATGATGATGATGATGATGATGATGATGATGATGATGACCATGGTGACGTCACACAGGTGGTGTACGTCACGGCCGCAGCGCCCTACGTGTTGCTGACAGTGCTGTTGATTGATGATGATGATGATGATGATGATGATGATGATGATGATGATGATGATGATGACCATGGTGACGTCACACAGGTGGTGTACGTCACGGCCACAGCGCCCTACGTGTTGCTGACAGTGCTGTTGATTCGCAGCGCCACCTTGCCGGGGGCCGGACAGGGCGTGCTCTTCTACATCACCCCAGACTTCCACCGCCTCTTCGACTACACCGTGAGTGGAAGGTGTTGGGCCACCCGGTATCCCAAGCCGGCGTATGACATCCTTTTTTTTTTTTTTTTTTTTTTTGGGGGGGGTGTTTTTACACAAAGAGGGATTAAACTAGAGCGTGAAAGCGCTACAACAACGGCCGCACGGCAGTATTTTCGGTTCCAGTATCCTTGGCCTTTGACCAATGGCCTTCATGTTCGAGCTTGGCCTAGATATCCTAACTACCTATCTGTCTCTTTCTCTGCCTCTCTATATGTTGTCAGATTCTCTCACTCTTTATCCCTCTCTCTTTATCTCTCTCTCTCTCTCTCTCTCTCTCTCTCTCTCTCTCTCTCTCTCTCTCTCTCTTTCTCTCTTTCTCTCTCTCTCTTCCTTCTTTCTCTCTTTTTCTCTCTCTCAATGCTTATGTTGTTACTCTGGGTAAATTAAAATTTCGTTTTCTCTCTCTCTCTTTCTCTCTCTCTCTCTCTCTCTCTCTCTCTCTCTCTCTCTCTCTCTCTCTCTCTCTCTCTCTCTCTCTCTCTCTCTCTCTCTCTCTCTCTCTCTCTCTCTCTCTCTCTCTCTCTCTCTCTCTCTCTCTCTCTCTCTCTCTCTGTTTCTCAGCGAACACAATGTCTCCATTCTGTTTTTTCTCTTTGTATCCTATGTAATTTGAATGAAGTGATATTCATCTGATACGTTACGTGTCCTTTTGGTTGTTGCTGTGTAATGTAGATCTGGATCCAGGCTGCCCTTCAGGTGTTCTACTCTCTGGGCATCGGGTGGGGGGTGGTCATGACTCTGGCCTCCTACAACAAGTTCAACAACAATGTCTTGAGGTAAGGAGAGAGAGAGAGAGAGAGAGAGAGAGAGAGAGAGAGAGAGAGAGAGAGAGAGAGAGAGAGAGAGAGAGATGGGGGGGGGGGGGGGGGGGGTAGGGAGAGAAAGAAAAGGGAAACAAAAACGACGAAATCAAAATTGTATTTAACCAGGGAAACATGAGATAAGTAATACAAAGCTTTTTGTCTTCCCACCCAGCCCTGGGAAACAAATATAGAAATGTCAAATAACAAAGCTAATTAACGCATGCACAAAAGTGAGAAGGCCAAATGGGTTGCACACAAAAAAGGAGGTAGAAAGGCTAATAGAGGTAATGGAGAGGTGAAGGGGAGGGAGATGGAATGCGGATAAGGGGGGAGAGACAGACATGCAGGCAAGCAGAGACATCGATAGAGGTACAGAAGTAGAAAGGCGTAGATAGAAACATTCTAAAGACAGACAGGCAGATGTACATAAGACAAAGCACACATATATATGCACACATACGCACGCGCGCGCGCGCACACAGAAAGAGAGAGAGAGAGAGAGAGAGAGAGAGAGAGAGAGAGAGAGAGAGAGAGAGAGAGAGAGAGAGAGAGAGAGAGAGAAAATACGAATACGAATGAATACGAATACGAATGTTTTATTGAGGGTAAAAAGGATAAGCTACAATAGCTTCTTTACACCTTGCCCTCTCACTCACACATTCATACCATGCATCAAGCAAAGAAAATTTGACATAAAACAATCAAGTCAAGAAAATGGAACAAAAATTGGCACATGAAATAATTGAAAAAGAAATCAAAAATGGGATTTAAAGCAAACATGGATAAAACTTAACAATGGTGAACTTGAATTGGTAGTTTAAATTGAGTACGAAAAAAGGGAATTTTTTTCAGAATAAACCCAATTTTAAGGAAGAAAAAACCCAAAACAAAACAAAAAAACATATGATAACATGGGAATATGAGAGAGGGACAGAGAGAGAGAGAGAGAGAGAGAGAGAGAGAGAGAGAGAGAGAGAGAGAGAGAGAGAGAGAGAGAGAGAGAGAGAGAGAGAGAGAGAGAGAGAGAGAGAGAGAGAGAGAGATTTATAAGAATCTAGACATAGCTGATGGCATTAGTAACGTTTGAAGTAAAACTCATTAATTAGCATTACTAATAAACAAGATTGTCTATTAGGAGCTTGTGATAAGATTTTCGAAAGGAAAAGACGCTAGTTCTATTTTTTAGATAATCAGGGAGGTCGTTCCACAGTTTACCACCAGAGAATGTAAGGGATGATTTATATAGATCTGTCCTGGGGCGGGGCATTGTTAATTTGGTTTTGCTTCGAATTGTATGGACTTTAAATTTAGTAATAAGATATTTTGGTGCTAGCTTATTTATGATCTTGTACATAAGGGTACCTTTATTTAGTAGGCATTTCAAATCAAATGGTAGAATGTTAAGTTCTTTATAGTCATTGGTTTCTAGGGATGACGATTTAAGGAGTATGAGTTTAAGAGAGCGTTTATATAGTCTTTCAACATGTTTGAGTGTGTTTTTACTAGCTGAATCCCAACATGTTGATGCATAATCAATATCAGGTTGGATATAGGCATGGAAAAAAAGTCTACGAGTATGTTGATCTAAAAAGTGTTTAATTCTATTGAGCTGAAATACTTTTTTTGAAATTTTCTTGGACAGAATGTCCATGTGTTTTGACCAGGATAAGTTGTTGTCAATGTATACGCCGAGTAATTTGTGTGAAGTAACTTCTTCTAGAGGCTTTTCATAGATAGTCGGTGTTCTTAATTGATTTTTAAAGTTTTGCCTCTTTTGTCTTGTTGTGATTAACATGAATTTAGACTTTTTGGGGTGTAAGGCCATATGATTTTGCTCTGCCCAGTCAACTAGATTATTAATGTCACTCTGCAATCCAGAACAGATTGAATCAGCATTTTTGCCATTTTTATACACTGTGGTGTCGTCTGCAAAAAGCTCACACGATGAAGTAAGATGAAGGGGGAGGTCATTTATATAAACGGTGAAGAGTATAGGTCCTAAGACTGAGCCTTGGGGAACTCCATAATTGACTGATTGAAATGAAGATGTAATAGTGTCTTTTGAGACGGTTTGTCGTCTGTCAGATAGAAAGGACGAAACGAGGGCGATAGAATCTTGAGTTAAACCATACAATGATAGTTTTTTCAATAGAAGGCCATGATCAATAACATCAAAGGCCTTAGCAAAGTCGACGAGAATGGCACCGGTGAGAAGGTCATTGTTAATATTGGAATGCCACTGTTCGATTAGATTAGTGAGTACTGTTTGGCAGGAATGGTTTTCTCTAAAGCCACTTTGGTTACAATGGAAAAGATCATGTGTGGTAAAGTATGTTTGAAGGTTACGTTTTAAATGCTTTTCTAGAGGTTTGGAGAGGTTAGACAAGATAGAGATAGGTCGGTAGTTTGACGGATCTTGGGGGTCACCAGATTTATATAGTGGTATCACCTTGGCATCTTTAAATAATTGGGGATAACAGCATTTCTCAATACAAAGGTTATAAATATAGGTAAGACAATCAGTGATAATAGGCGCAGATAGCTTTAATATATAGTTATCAATATGATTAAAAGCTACATCCTTACCAGTTGTTTGTACTAAACTTTCACGAGTCTTTATTTCCGCATTTATATTATCGTTTAACCATGGGGGTTTACCTTCAGGCTTGACACGTTTGGTTATATAAGGGGCATGTTTATCGTATATTGGGATGAAGGTATTATACCACTTTTCAAGGGCTTTATTTGGGTCATTGTACTGAAAAACAATAGAAAAGTCGGCCATACATAAATCATATAAGAATTGCTCAGGGTTAAAGGATTTATAGCTACGAAATGCTACACATCTATGAGAACATTTGGGGATTCTGATGCCTTTTTTTGACCACGTTAAGCATATGGGGAAGTGATCGCTTAACCCGAAGACAGGAACAGACGTTTCAACTATGTGACCAGGATTGGTGACGTATATATGGTCAATGAGTGTTTGGGTCTGTAGTGTTATTCTTGTGGGGTTATTAAGTAATTGAGACATATTATAAGATTCATAGAGACGTTTCCAGTTATCATGGATTTTAAGAAGATCAATATTCAAATCACCTAGCAATATGATGTCGGTATAGGATAAGGAAACATTGTCCATCATAGATGAAAATCGGTTAAACCACTCCACACGTTCATCGGAGAGAGAGAGAGAGAGAGAGAGAGAGAGAGAGAGAGAGAGAGAGAGAGAGAGAGAGAGAGAGAGAGAGAGAGAGAGAGAGAGAGAGAGAGAGAGAGAGAGAGTTTCTGTTCTTGGGGAAGTAAACATCTTTGGCCTTTATTTTCTGTTCTTGAGCGTTGCCCACTCTGTGTCTATTTTCATTGATTGTTTTACCCATCATACTTATGCACGCCTTTTTATTTTTAGGATTTCTTTTTTTGTCAGAGTACAGGTTCTTCTCCCTATTACGTTCTGATTCAGTTGTATGGATTTCACACTGTGAGACCTGGATCTGATGAAATACGACATATACGACATATAGATGAATCTGATGAAATACGACATATGGATGAATCTGACGAAATACGACATATAGATGAATCTGATGAAACACGACATATAGATGAATCTGATGACACACCACATTTAGATGAATCTGATGAAACACGACATATAGATGAATCTGATGAAATACGACATATAGATGAATCTGATGAAATACGACATATAGATGAATCTGATGAAATACGACATATAGATGAATCTGATGAAATACGACATATAGATGAATCTGATGAAATACGACATATAGATGAATCTGATGAAATACGACATATAGATGAATCTGATGAAATACGACATATAGATGAATCTGATGAAACACGACATATAGATGGATCTGTTGAAATACGACATATAGATGAATCTGATGAAACACGACATATAGATGGATCTGTTGAAATACGACATATAGATGAATCTGATGAAATCCTACTAGTTTCCTTTGTATTGGCCACAGCAAAGAACACCGCAAGAGTGGATGCCCTTGGTGGGTGGGGGTAAGATGGTTGAGTACTGACCAAGCAAGGGCATAACTCTCGCCAATTTGAGGCCACGTAACGGCTGCCTTTTGCAAGAGTGAATGCCCTTTTGGATACTGATCAACAAGGGCTTAATTCTCGCCGCCAAGGGCGTTAATAACCTACTTGCAGTGGCCAACAGGCCTGTATTCACCCTCATACACACATCTAAATGAAATGTCTGTACTTCTGAATCAGACATTGTATAAGACTCGTGTTACGAACTGGTGTCGACATAACTAATACTAGCGATCGAAACTAGTATGATTTCATCATTTTTATCTGGACAGAAGTATTGTAATTATCAGATCCATGAGTTGTCATAGTTGGATAACCGTACGACTGTAAGTGGATGTGTACAACAGGGCCTTAAGTTTACACATTATCAACAGAAAGATTTACATTGTAACTTGGTGGACACACAAGATAGTTTGTCACTGTCTAAGGGCGTGTACATGTTTACAAAAACTTACGTAAGAAATTCATCCGCAAGCAATAATTCAAACAAAAATCGAATGAAATTCTGCTTAACGTCCTCCGGTCTGGAACAGACACATATGAGACATTAGTAGATGTAAAGATGGTGGGAACGATCCTGGAGGCAATGCCCGAAGTCCCACATTTTTAACAATACAGGTTTGTATAAAATATAAAGGTATAACAAAAATATATCAACAAGTAAGAAATATGAAGGAGTGTGTACGTTACACGTAGATACTCACCCACAACGCCATTTTATTATTTGTATCGTTTAAGCTTATTGTTTATATAACTGAAAGGGGTTTCCGTAACGGACCTTGCGGATTGCCGATATAATGCGCACAAGGCCTAAGACTCAATAGGAATTGTTCGGAAATAATTAAGGGGAGTAATTTCATGGTGTGTGGGAGTGATCTTGCCTAATTCAATCGGTCAAACAGGGGAAGTCACTCTACCATCAACTCTCGTAGACTATCGACTCGTGTGTTTGAGCAGACATACAGCACTTAAAACACCGTGCGTCATTCTAAAAAAATGTTATATTTTTACGTCACATTTTGCAAGTTTTATTTATTTGTGGCCACTGGCAACCCCTAATATTTCTAAAAGAAAATGTGTGCAAGTCGCTGACTCTAATTTTCACGAAGTGCTCTCCCCTAGTGGTTTTTTCTCCGAAAATCGTCAGTCCAATGTAGGGTGTGTTTCTTATTTGTTGTTTTGTCAATGATGCAAGACGAGGAAAGGGAAGCAACTCAGGGCCGCCTTGTTTCCTTTTTCAATTCGCGTCTGCGTCGATTGAAGTTGTTCGCTTTCTACAGTAGTTTCACGTATCGTGATCGATCATATTTGTTTCCTTCAAAGTTTTTATAGGGGAAGACGGGGTAAAAAGCGCATGGGCGGGTAAGAAGCCCACCCCAATTATCTCATGAAACATTAATTCATTTCTTCTTCTTTTTTAAAAATCCGCCCGGCCTCGAACTTTCTTTCTAGTTTTTGACGGGAAAATCGAACTGAGCGTCGAGCCCTTCGTATGGGGACTTAAAGCTAGTCTGACCCGTGTAGCTTTACAGCACGTAAAAATTTGTTGGAAAATGACGTCATAGAGTCGTAGCAAAGTTACGTCCTCACACAGTGCGATGCTTGGTTGTATGCAATTTACATCAGTCGTGACCTAGGTCTACCTATTACCATAAATGGTGTCCACGTGATTTAGTCTATTTTAAGACATCATGATCGAAATTAATTTTGTTGAAAAGCAATAGGCTAATGAATAGACTGGATTTTAATATTTTTTTAAGGGCGGTAAAATATTGCCCAAAGCATGTTTTTCCATTATATTTTTTTAAATCCTGATTGCCGTTTAGCTGATGAATTAATGATCAGTAATTATCTGGAGCATGCTTCCCTGGTTGATTGCCATTCACTAGGCCTACTGTGACTACAGCTAGGGATTTCAAGTTGACTGGATTTAATTAAAACGTCACTTATTTGACAGAAGTTTGCAGCACGATTTATTGTCCTTGTGTACTGTGTGTGTGTGTGTGTGTGTGTGTGTGTGTGTGTGTCTGTGTGTCTGTGTGTGTGTCTGTGTGTCTGTGTATATATATGTGTGTGTGTGTGTGTGTGCGTGTGCGTACGCACGCACGTTTGTGTATGTATTATACGTTGTGTGAGTGTGTGTGTGTGTGTGTGTCAGTGTGTGTGTGTGTGTGTGTGTGTGTGTGTGTGTGTGTGTGTGTGTGTGTGTGTGTGTGTGTGTGTGTGTGTGTGTGTTCAGTATATAATAATAATAATAATAATAATAATAGTACAGTTGTATAGCGCTTTACCTCAGATGAGCCCAAAGCGCTTTACAATCAATTATTCATCAACAAACAGCATTCAAGAATGACACCAACCAGCAACAACGCATATATACAAAGCAGGTCTCTCTCTCTCTCTAACACACACACACGCGCGTGCGCGCGCACAACACACACACACACACATACACACACACACACGCGCGCGCACACACGCACACACACATTTATCGACGCCAACTCGTTCATACCCCATTCGGTAAGCCGCAGCCACATACACCAACACACATACACAAACACCCTCACACGCAACGTACGCACACAGACACACACACACACATGCGTGCACACACAACCCACAAAACCAAAAAACACACAAGCACACATGTATGCACACATGCATGCTCACACACACACACACACACACACACACACACACACACACACACACACACACACACACACACACACACACACACACACACACACACACACGCGCGCGCGCGCGCGCGCGCACACACAAAACACAGCACAAACCTCTTATTCAATCTTCCCTCACGTGCACACAGCGATAGACAACTGATCAAATATTTAGGGTGCAGCAGGAAAAAGATGGGTTTTAAGAGGTTTTGAATGAGGAGACTGAGTTGGAGTGTCGGGCAAGAGAACTCCACAGAGATGGTGCTTGATAAAAAAAAAAGAACGTTGGCCAGCAGATTTGAGACGGATGGAGGGAAGGGAAATGAGACGAGAATCAGAAGATGAACGTAGTTGGCGAGCTGGGACATAGAGATGAAGAAGATCAGAGAGATACAGGGGAGCTTGATCATTCAGTGACTTGAAGACGAGGAGGAGAATTTAGTAGTCAATACGTGATTGAACTGGGAGCCAATGTAGGGAACGAAGAACCGGAGTGATGTGATCGTACCTAGGGGAGCGAGAAATGAGACGAGCAGCATTATTCTGGACCCGTTGCAGCTTAGAGATGAGAATTGATGGACAGCCAGCAAGAAGTGAGGTACATTAGTCAAGGCGAGACAGAACAAAAGCACATACTAGAGTCTTCAGGGCATCTTGAGAGAGGAAACGGCGGATGGAACTAATTCTTCGAAGTTCAAGATAGCAAGCCTTGCAAACATTGGAAACATGCTGTTTGAAAGAAAGAGTTCGGTCCAAAGTAACACCTAGATTGCGGACGGATGCCGATAGCTTGATCTCAGTGCCATCAATGTCGACAGAACCTGGGAGAACCTGAGTTTTAATTCTGTGATTAGAGGCTACAAGAATCATCTGTTTTTTCAGCATTTAGTCGCAGTTTGTTGTAAAACATCCATGTTTTAACAGCAGAGATGCACAACTTAGAAGAAGAAATCATTTGATCTAATTGACTCAGGTGGGCAGAAATGTACAGTTGATTGTCATCAGAAAAGCTATGATGTAGAAGATAATGCTGGTTGATGATGGCGGAGAGAGGCTGGGTATAAAGAACAAAAAGGATAGGGCCAAAGACTGAACCTTGGGGCACACCGAACTGAAGACCTTTTGGAAGAGATGAAGAACCATTGACAACAACTGTCTGTGTGCGATCAGAGAGGTAGGAAGAAAACCAGGAAAGAACAGCCCCAGATAGACCACAGGAGGTGTGAAGTCTAGTTAGAGAGTTGTCTCTGAAATTTGGCCTGCCCCCATGTCACGAAATCCCCCGCTCGATCCTGATCAGAGATCGGGAGAGGGAAATCGCGAACCCCGAGGAGAGTCTCGCACGCCCAGACAGACAAACTCGCAGGAGAAGGCACACGCGCACACCAGAAGTACAATACAAAACAAGACTATTTATTATAAGCAAGCACACACACACACTTACACGATTCAATACACAATGTTTAACAAATTATCTACACAATATACATGGCATTCAAAAGTTTGTCCAAAGAATAAACTAAAGCCGGCAACTTAACTGAATAACTAAAAGAGAGTTTGTAAGCAGAAACAAAAGAAGAGAGACGGCAGAGGTCGCCCCCAGACTCAACAGGAACGTCGAAGCCTGGCCCGAACGCACAGACAGGCCGACAGATCGGGCCTAACCCGGGGCCAGACAGAAAGGCGGGCGGCCTCCCACAGCCGGAAACGGAGAAAAGAGCGGTTGACCGGGCGGTCAGCCAGGCAGCAACAGGTCAGGTCAGGTTCAGGCTCAGGCTCAGGATCAGGATCAGGATCAAGGTCAGGATCAGGATCAGGATCAAGATCAGGATCAGGATCAGGATCAGGATCAGGGTCAGGATCAGGATCAGGATCAGGATCAAGATCAGGATCAGGCTCAGGCTCAGGCTCAGGATCAGGGCCAGGGTCAGGACTGTATGAAAAACCAAAACAAAAACCTAGTTTTGAACTCCCAGAGTAACAACAGTTTTGTGTTTACCCAAAAACTAATTCCCCAACAGTCCTCTTCAGGGATGTAAAAACCCACCCTCTTTAAACTTGGTTCTCTCCAAGAACCCCAAAACGCTGAAAAACACTTTCTTTACAATCCTTTTCACACGACTCAGTCTAGGGGTAATATTTCATCAAAAAGGATTAACTAAAAGGTTTCACTTTTTCTGGAACAACAAGGCTTTCATACATTTAGAAAATTCTAGCCTTTCAAATACAAAAATTAACAATTATATTCTTCTGAAAATTTCACAGCTTTTCAGGTACAAGAATGGACACTTAAATTCTTCTGAAAATATCACATAGAACTTCACCACCAAAAATATGTCCCTTCATTATCATTTCTTCCAGAAGGCGGACGAACTACAGGCAAAGAATGTATTTCCCCAAAATGGCATTCACAATGTACTTCAAAAGGTCAAAAAGCCTTGAAAACACTAATTACACTTTCTCTCAAAAATAAAAACAGAAACGGGGATGAACGCTTTACAAAGCTCCTATCAGCATAGCTAGAAGCGCGACTGGAATAACCCTCTGTTATCCAGCTCTCCGCAGAGTCTCTTAATACCTAATTAAGCTAGGACGATGACCGCGAGGCTAAACATAGGTCGCGAGGCTAAACATATACCGCAAGGCTAAACATAGGCCGCGAGGCTAAACATAGGCCGCGAGGCTAAACATATACCGCAACAAGGAATAATGCGCGCGCGTGCACGCATTTAGGATTCTGAATCTCTGTGAACTCAAATACGCTTTGCACCGAAAAACGATTTGCACGGCCTAAACACACAATGGCGAGCCAAAACATTGATTCAAAAATATGTGCCGAGTTCAAGTACCAAATTCTACGACCGGCAAAAACCTATCCAACTGACAAGTCATGACCCAGCCAGTCAGTTCCTTAGCCCCTTATGCAAAAATCAAGAAAATAATAAGAAAAATGAACCAAAGAAAACGCACACAAATATACATGTTAGCAAACCTATAACTAGCTATTCTACATTGTTACGCGCGCGTTGTTGTACGAGTTTTAACGGGATTAATACTAATTTTATGCAGCTACTGACCAAACTTCCAAGTGGCGGAATGAAGAAGAAGAATCCTCCCCACAAGACAGTCGCAGCTCTGGTCTCGCCAAGGGCTCGGGGTAAGCGCGAGCAGGTGGAAGGGGTTCCGGACCGGCCACAGCTTTCTTCCAGGACTCCAGTGAACGCCAGGGACGATGACGGGGAAGGGAGGACAATGAGGAACCAAATAAAAAGGGGTGAAGATGGCGATGAGGATGAAGAGGAGAAACGATGTCAGCCGAAGCTCTACAGCTTCGCTATCCCCACGTCTAGGACTCGTGCAGGATAAACAATTGATAACAGGATCCTTCAGGGACGTGGCCCTCACCACACCTCAGCACTGGGCGGCCGTAGGTGGACAGAACGATGAAAAGGAGAAAGGATGAAGCGATGAAGCGATGTTGCTTAACTGAAGGAAAAATATGGAGTGACGTTTGACCGGTCGAAACTCATGAAGTCGCCAGTTGAATGTGGAGTCTCGCGAGAGGTCAGAGCTAACACGGGTTGCACGGATTTCACAAGTAGGTTGTCTCGATTAGGTTCAAAGAAAAGGAAAGATCTCGGGGTCCTTTGCGATAGAGTGGTAGACTGTGCCTTTCTCTGTCTGTTCAGAAGAACAATGTCACAAACTCGTGACATACCCCCCTTCCGGAAAAGCACGTACTGGGTGAAAACACTCATCGTGTCGCAGCCTGGGACGTCGCCAAGTTGTCCTCTGAGGGTTTGGCTTGTGCAATCTTCCGCACTCTCTCTTCCTCTGGCAAAACGTGTCCCCATTTGATGAAGTGACCAAGGGACGACACTTCGCTCTTGCTGGTCTCACACCTACTGGATCGGACCGCCAGACGGACTTCACGTAGCCGCCGGGAGATACGCCGGAGGACCTGCGCTTGTCTCTGGCAAAGTGGGTCCAATAAAAACCCTGCTGTACCCTCTCTTGAGTCCGGCGGGTGCTCATGTGTCCAGCCATGGGTGCGTCATGAGCCACTTTCTGCACCGGTGGTGGTTCAACAACTCGCTTGGCACCAGTGCGGTCGTTCTGATGGTGGCGGCAGAGTATCCCTTTCTCTTCCTCAAATGAGATAGAGCTGGTCTTGGTAGCCCTAGGTTCAGCGTCCACTAACTCCGTCACCCTATCCAGCCGGCTGTCCTGCGACTGAGGTCTGCGGGGCACTTGTGGTGTCACTTCCTCCACAAACACTTCCAGTCCTGGCCGGACAATGGGTTGGAGTTCGTCCGCCTTCTTGGCCATGGCGCGGGTGACTGCGCCCACGTAGACCTTCTCGGGCAGAATAGACGCTAGAGTCTGCTCCGTCCCATCCTCGAAGCACACAGTATTCCCCAACAGCAATGAACACGCCGGTTGCTTAAGGGCCACTGCCCATACCTTGCCTTCGAAGTAAGGGGTGTACATCTCGACCAAGTAGGTAGGGCGACGACACACAAATTGGGCTTCAACTCCTGACACTTCGCACACCGGTCCTCTGGGCGCCCCAGATGGTACGAGCTCTTCGTCCACGAAAATGGCCGTAGCGCCGGTGTCTCTGACGCTGTCAACAACTTTTCCAGCCACTCTGGAGGGGAAGACAGGACATCCTTCCCTGCATGGTGAAGAAGCAAACTGGCTAAGGGCTTTCCAACTTCCGGAGGCCTTCCCATCCTGCGAACCGCTATTCTGGAAAGATGGTCTCCGCAACTCGGGACAGAACCTCCTAATATGCCCTAGGGTCCGGCAGTGGAAACACACCTTTTGGTTCTTTGTCGGTGATTTGGTTGGAGACGGAGGAGTAGTTTCCTGGAGAGGAGTGGAGACAGGGGTATGACTATCTTTGGCAGATCCCCTGGAGGCGACAGTTCTCCTAGCCTCCGAGTAAGTCTCTGCGATCTCGATGGCAGCGTCGAAGGTAGTCGGCTTCTTCTCACTCATCCGTATTCGGAGCTCAGGGGACACGGTGTTGTAGAGTTGCTCAATGAGGATTAAATCCTTCAGCTCGGCCTCAGAGAGCTCTTCCCAGTGCTTCAGTGCCTGACGAAGCCTTGTCCCAAACTGATAGGTTTCGCTGGACTCCTTCTTACTATTGCGGAACTTCCGGCGATAGGTCTCAGGCGAAAGGCGAAACTGTTGACGAAGAACCTTCTGTAAATTATCATAGGTCTCGTCCTCTCCCATCTTGAAACAGGCTTCCTTGGCTTTGCCGGTGAGGGAAGATGACAGATGGATGAGTTTCTCATCATCGGTTAAGAGGTAGATCTTAGCCATTTTCTCGAAATGTTCTAGGAACAAGTCAATATCTTCGCCGGGTTTCAGTTCTGGAAGCTTGAGTACAGGGGTCGACACCTTAGACTTGCTTCCTGACTCACGTCCTTGTTCCAGCTTTTCTCTCCTTCTCACTTCCTCTTGGCGAATCGCCTCACGTTCCTCTTTCTCTTCTCTCCACCTGCGTTCTTTCTCTTCTCTTTCCTCTTTTCTTAGTTCCCTCTCCAGCTTCATTTCCTCTCTCCATCGCTGTTCTTTCCTCTCTTCTTCCTCCTTCTGTTCAGCTCGCTCCTCTCTCCTTCGTTGTTCTTTCTTTTCCTCTTCCTCCTTCTGTTCAGCTCGCTCCTCTCTCCTAAGTCTTTCCTGCTCTTCTTTTTCCTCCCTTCTAAGCTGTTCTTTCTTTTCCTCTTCCTCCTTCCTTCGTTGTTCTTTCTTTTCCTCTTCCTCCTTCCTAAGTCTTTCCTGCTCTTCTTTTTCCTCTCTTCTAAGCTGTTCAACCTCAGCCATCTCTTCCCTTCTTTGCTGCTCCATCTGAGCCATGGCAGCCATGAACATGGAAAACTCGCTGTTTCCTTTC
>CM065701.1:5368684-5380788 GCA_017654935.2 Phymorhynchus buccinoides | reverse complement strand
GTAGGTATTCCTCTTGGACTCTCATGATATTTGGTAGGCATTCCTCTTGGACATTCACAATATTTGGTAGCTATTCCTCTTTGACATTCACGATATCTGGTAGCTAATCCTCTTGGACATTCACGATATCTGGTAGGTATTCTGTGTTGAATTTCATGAAATTTGGTATATATTCCTCTTGGACATTCATGAAATTTGGTATATATTCCTCTTGTACATTCATGATATTTGGTATATCTTCTTGGACATTCATGATGTTTGGTAGGCATTCCTCTTGGACATTCACCATTATTTAGTATGTATTCTTCTTGGACATTCATTATATTTGGTAAGTATTCCTCTTGGACATTCACTGTTATTTGGAAGGTATTCCTTTTGAACATTCACTGTTATTTGGTAGGTATTCCTCTTGGACTCTCGTGATATTTGGTAGGTATTCCTCTTGGGCATTCACGATATCTGGTAGGTACTCCTCTTGGACATTCACGATATCTGGTAGATATTCCTCTTGGACATTCACGATATCTGGTAGATATTCCTCTTGGACATTCACGATATCTGGTAGATATTCCTCTTGGACATTCACGATATCTGGTAGCTATTCTGTGTGGAATTTCATGAAATTTGGTATATATTCCTCTTGTACATTCATGATATTTGGTAGATCTTCTTGGACATTCATGATGTTTGGTAGGCATTCCTCTTGGACATTCACCATTATTTAGTATGTATTCTGCTTCGACATTCATTATATTTGGTAAGTATTCCTCTTGGACATTCACTGTTATTTGGAAGGTATTCCTCTTGGACATTCACTGTTATTTGGAAGGTATTCCTCTTGGACATTCACTGTTATTTGGAAGGTATTCCTCTTGGACATTCACTGTTATTTTGAAGGTATTCCTCTTGGACATTCACTGTTATTTGGTAGGTATTCCTCTTGGACAATCACGACATTTGGTAGGTATTCCTCTTGGTTTTAAAACGTCATTCAGCCTCAGACTTTAGTGCATCTGCTTCTGTTCTGGTTTATACACACTCTAGAACATTTGGTATAAAATAGGCACACTGATATACTCACACAATGGCGTTTTTAATGTTAAAAAGTAAAACAATTTAAATGCGAACCATTATTATTTTCCAAAGATTTTGTTTCATACATCTATTAGGCGGTAGTATTAATACATATGTACTGCAAACCTTCGGCTGACACACTTCAGCCGAACACTTTTAACCACGTTTGAATACCTACTATGGAGGTGATGTCGCTATGTCGTGGCTTGCCATGGCAAAAGACAGTCCTCGCATAACTATGCAGAACATAACAACATTTGTATGTAGCCTTGTCAATTGGTCTGACCAAGAAGACTATTGTCAGTCTTCTTGGTCTGACACAGCCTTATGTCAATGGGATATGTTGTTCTTTGTTTTTCTTTTTTCTTATTTTGGCGTGGTGGGAGGGTGGTGGTAAAGTATGTATCAGCCTATGATTATTACCATACAATTGAAAGGAGCAGACTTGAGATTGAGGATAGTAAACATGAGGGGGGGCTAAAGTAAAACTTAGCCCAAACGACAAGTTTCATGATAAATGTACTGTGTTGCTGTTGCACACAACGACGACAGAAAGACGCTGGGTGCTGCACTTTTGTGCGCAGAGATTAAAGATAAGAAATGGAAGATAGGCTACATGTAATTGTTATTTTCGTGTTACACAGACCAAGGATAAGGACTTGATCTAATTCTGGTACTGTGTGTGTCTCAGTGGCCAAGCCCAAGGTTGGTGAAGCATGCTCTTCAAAGGGGGACTGTCCCGCCAATGCCGACTGTAAGGGGGCGAACAACAAGACGTGTGTCTGCGATGACGGCTTTGAGAAGAGTACCGACAACACCACATGTGGTAAGTTTGATTCACAAACATTGCACAGACATAATCACAAGAAAAAAGTGTCTGCAGGCAATGCTTCAGTAAGTATTCCTATTGAACATTAATGACATGTGATTGGTATTCATTTGGGACAATCACGATATTTGGTAAATATTCCTCTTGTACATTCGCAATAATTATTTGGTAGATACTCCCCTTAGAAATACGTAGTAGTTAGTGAGCATTCCTCTTGGACATCCACCATCATTTGGTAAGCATTCCTCTTGAACATTGAAAATATTTGGTAGGCATTCCTCTTGGACCTTCATTGTATTTGTAGATATTCCTATTGGACGTCCACGATATTTGGTAGGCATTCCTCTTGGACATTCACAATATATGGCAGGTCTTCCTTTTGTACATTCATGATATCTGGTCGATCTTCTCCTTGGACATTCATGATATTTGGTAGGTATTCCTCTTGAACATTCACGATATTTGGTAGGTATTCCGCTTGGACTCTCATGATATTTGGTAGGCATTCTCTTGGACATTCACAATATTTGGTAGGTATTCCTCTTTGACATTCACGATATCTGGTAGCTATTCCTCTTGGACATTCACGATATCTGGTAGCTATTCCTCTTGGACATTCACGATATCTGGTAGGTATTCTGTGTGGAATTTCATGAAATTTGGTGTATATTCCTCTTGTACATTCATGATATTTGGTAGATCTTCTTCTTGGACATTCATAATATTTGGTAGGCATTCCTCTTGGACATTCACCATTATTTAGTATGTATTCTGCTTCGACATTCATTATATTTGGTAAGTATTCCTCTTGGACATTCACTGTTATTTGGAAGGTATTCCTCTTGGACATTCACTGTTATTTGGAAGGTATTCCTCTTGGACGTTCATGATAGTTGGAATGTATTCCTCTTAGACATTCATGATATTTGATAGATATTCCTCTTGGACATTCACGAAATTTTGAAGGTATTTCTCTTATACATTCACGATATTTTGAAGGCATTCCTCTTGGACAATCACGACATTTGGTAGGCATTCCTCTTGGACAATCACGACATTTGGTAGGTATTCCTCTTGGTTTTGAAACGTCATTCAGCCTCAGACTTTAGTGCATCTGCTTCCGTTCTGGTTTATACCCACTCTAGAACATTTGGTATAAAATAGGCACACTGATATACTAACACAATGGCGTTTTTAATGTTAAAAAGTAAAACAAATTAAATGCGAACCATTATTATTTTCCAAAGATTTTGTTTCATACATCTATTAGGCTGTAGTAGTAATACATATGTACTGCAAACCTTCGGCTGACACACTTCAGCTGAACACTTTTAACCACCTTTGAATACCTACTATGGAGGTGATGTCGCTATGTCGTAGCTTGCCATGGCTAAAGACAGTCCTCGCATAACTATGCAGAACATAACAACATTTGTATGTAGCCTTGTCAATTGGTCTGACCAAGAAGACTATTGTCAGTCTTCTTGGTCTGACACAGCCTTATGTCAATGGGATATGTTGTTCTTTGTTTTTCTTTTTTCTTTTTTTGGCGGGCGGGGGGTAAGTATGTATCAGCCTATGATTATTACCATAAAATGAAAGGAGCAGACTTGAGATTGAGGATAGTAAACATGAGGGGGGTCTAAAGTAAATGCTTCAGTAAGTATTCCTATTGAACATTAATGACATGTGACTGGTATTCATCTGGGACAATCACGATGTTTGGTAAATATTCCTCTTGTACATTCGCAATATTTGGTAGATCTTCCTTTTGTACATTCATGATATCTGGTCGATCTTCTCCTGGGACATTCACGATATTTGGTAGCTATTCCTCTTGAACATTCTCGATATTTGGTAAGGATTCCTCTTGGACATTCACGATATTTGGTAGGTATTCTGTGTGGAATTTCATGATATTTGGTATATATTCCTCTTGTACATTCATGATATTTGGTAGATCTTCTTCTTGGACATTCATAATATTTGGTAGGCATTCCTCTTGGACATTCACCATTATTTAGTATGTATTCTTCTTGGACATTCATTATATTTGGTAAGTATTCCTCTTGGACATTCACTGTTATTTGGTAGGTATTCCTCTTGGACATTCACGAAATTTGGAAGGTATTTCTCATATACATTCACGATATTTTGAAGGTATTCCTCTTGGATATTCACGATATTTGGTAGGCATTCCTCTTGGACAATCACGATATTTGGTAGGCATTCCTCCTTGACAATCACGATATTTGGTAGGTATTCTTCTTGGACAATCACGATGTTTGGTAGGTATTCCGCTTGGACAATCACGACATTTGGTAGGTATTCCTCTTGGACAATCACGACATTTGGTAGGTATTCCTCTTGGACAATCACGACATTTGGTAGGTATTCCTCTTGGACAATCACGACATTTGGTAAGCATTCCTCTTGGACAATCACGACATTTGGTAGGCATTCCTCTTGGACAATCACGACATTTGGTAGGTATTCCTCTTGGACAATCACGACATTTGGTAGGTATTCCTCTTGGTTTTGAAACGTCATTCAGCCTCAGCCTTTAGTGCATCTGCTTCCGTTCTGGTTTATACCCACCCTAGAACATTTGTTATAAAATAGGCACACTGATATACTCACACAATGGCGTTTTTAATGTTAAAAAGTAAAACAAATTAAATGTGAACCATTATTATTTTCCAAAGATTTTGTTTCATACATCTATTAGACTGTAGTAGTAATACTGCAAACCTTCGGCTGACACACTTCAGCCGAACACTTTTAACCACCTTTGAATACCTACTATGGAGGTGATGTCGCTATGTCGTAGCTTGCCATGGCTAAAGACAGTCCTCGCATAACTATGCAGAACATAACAACATTTGTATGTAGCCTTGTCAATTGGTCTGACCAAGAAGACTATTCTCAGTCTTCTTGGTCTGACACAGCCTTATGTCAATGGGATATTTGGTTCTTTGTTTTTCTTTTTTCTTTTTTTGGCGTGGGAGGGGGGGGGGGGGGGGGGGGGGGGGGGGGGGGGGGGGGGGGGGGGGGGGGGTAAAGCATGTATCAGCCTATGATTATTACCATAAAATTGAAAGGAGCAGACTTGAGATTGAGGATAGTAAGCATGAGGAGAATCTAAAGTAAAACTTAGCGGAAACGACAAGTTTCATGATAAATGTACTGTGTTGCTGTTGCACACAACGACGACAAAAATACTCTGGGTGCTGCACTGGGTGCAGAGATTAAAGATAAGAAATGGAAGATAGGCCTACATGTAATTGATATTTTCGTGTTACACAGATCAATGATAAGAAGGACTTGATCTAATTCTGGTACTGTGTGTGTCTCAGTGGCCAAGCCCAAGGTTGGTGAAGCATGCTCTTCAAAGGGGGACTGTCCTGCCAATGCCGACTGTAAGGGGGCGGACAACAAGACGTGTGTCTGCGACGACGGCTTTAAGAACAGTGCCGACAACACCACATGTGGTAAGTTTGATCAATCGTGAACGGACGTATAAGAAAACAGTGTGAGTGCAAGCAACGTTTTGGTTCATATTCCTCTTGGACAATCACCAGTATTTGATAGGTATTCCTCTTGGACAATCACCAGTATTTGATAGGTATTTCTCTTGGACAATCACCAGTATTTGATAGGTATTCTTCTTGGACAATCACCATTATGTGATAGGTATTCCCCTTGGACAATCACCATTATGTGGTAGGTATTCCTCTTGGACAATCACCATTATGTGATAGGTATTCCTCTTGGACAGTCACCATTATGTGATAGGTATTCCTCTTGGACAATCACCATTATGTGATAGGTATTCCTCTTGGACAGTCACCATTATGTGGTAGGTATTCCTCTTGGACAATCACCATTATGTGATAGGTATTCCTCTTGGACAATCACCATTATGTGATAGGTATTCCTCTTGGACAATCACCAGTATTTGATAGGTATTCCTCTTGGACAATCACCAGTATTTGATAGGTATTCCTCTTGGACAATCACCATTATGTGGTAGGTATTCCTCTTGGACAATCACCAGTATTTGATAGGTATTCCACTTGGACAATCACCAGTATTTGATAGGTATTCCTCTTGGACAATCACCATTATGTGATAGGTATTCCTCTTGGACAATCACCATTATGTGGTAGGTATTCCTCTTGGACAATCACCATTATGTGATAGGTATTCCACTTGGACAATCACCAGTATGTGATAGGTATTCCACTTGGACAATCACCATTATGTGATAGGTATTCCTCTTGGACAATCACCATTATGTGATAGGTATTCCTCTTGGACAATCACCATTATGTGATAGGTATTCCACTTGGACAATCACCAGTATTTGATAGGTATTCCTCTTGGACAATCACCAGTATTTGATAGATATTCCACTTGGACATTCACCGATATTCGGTAGATATTCCTCTTGAACATTCATGATATTTGGCAGACAATCCTCTTGGACATTCACGATATTTTGTAGGTAATCCTACCAAACAGTCACAATATTTGGAGTGTAACCCTCTTGGACATTCACCGTTATTTGGTAGATGTTCCCCTTTGACTTGAAGCTCTCATTCAGTCTGCATCTCCTTGCACATTATGTGGTAGGTATTCCACGCAGCTCGTTACTGCTAAGTTCGTGAATTGCGCACATTCTTTGCGCACTATCAACCGTGTCTTGAAAATGTCTCTGAGCATGCAGTGCAAGAACTGCGCATGGTGAAATGACAGTTGAACAGCCATTTTGCATTTTGCACAGTGCATAAACTACGCAATATTGTAAAACTATGTTAAGTATCCGAGTCTTCTTTTTGTTTTGAAATTCTATTAATTGCAATGATTCCGTTTTGTTGTGTTGTTTTTATTATCTGAAGTAAGTCCTGATCACTATGATTGTTGCAGTGGATTCGTCCTCATCTGGAGCTTCAGCTGTGATGTCCTCTGCTGTTCTGCTGATGGCTGTCCTGCTGATCTGCCCCTGGATGGAACATTGCCTCCCCTGATTTAGCATTATGATAGGTATCCGTGTATTTGATAGGTATTCCTCTTACCCCCCCCCCCCCCCCCCCTGATTAGATATTCCACTTGAACATTCTTTTTGATTTCCAGTTAACCCCCTGATATTTGGCAGACAATCCTCTTGGACCACCCCCCTGATTTAGCTGATCCAGTTAACCCCAGTCCCACCCTTTCTGATTTAGCTGATCCGTGGACCCCCCCATGTTCCCCTGATTTAGCTGATCCAGTTGCCCCCCCCCACCCACCCGCTCGTTACCCCTGATTTGAATTGATCCAGTTATTTGCCATTTACCCACCCCCTGATTTGCTGATCCGTGTACCCCCCCCCCTGAGTTACACACCTCCTGATTAAGTGCTGATCCACGCAATATTAGTAAAAACCCTGACCCACTTTTTGTTTGACCTCCCCCTATTTTGCTGATCCGTTACCCCCCCTGATTTACCCCCACCTCCCCCTGATTTAGCTGATCCAGTGGATTCGTCCCCCACCTTCCCCTGATTTAACTGATCCATCTGATGGCTGATCCTGCTGATTTAACTGATCCATGTACCCTCCCCCCCCCCCCTGATTTAGCTGATTTAGCTGATTTCCGATCCATGTACCCCCCCCCCCCCCCCCCCTGATTTTGATCCGATTACACCTTTTTGATTTAACTGATATTTACCTCCCCCTGATTCCTGATCCATTTACCTCCCCTGATTTAACTGATCCAGTTCCTCCCCCCACCCTCCCTCTGATTTAGCTGATCCAGTTACCTCCCCCACCCCCTCCCCCTGATTTAGCTGATCCAGTTAACCCCCCCCCCCCTGATTTAACTGATCCATTTACCTCCCCCTGATTTAACTGATCCATTTTACCTCCCCCTGATTTAGCTGATCCACCTCCCCCTGCATTGCCCCGAACCCCATTGTTACCCCCTGATTTAGCATTGACCTCCTGATTTAATTGATCCCATTTACCTCCCCCTGATTTAACTGATCCATTTACCTCCCCCTGATTTAATTCCATTTACCTCCCTCTGATTTAATTGCATTGATCCCCCTGATTTAATTGCTTACCTCCCCCTGATTTAATTGATCCATTTACCTCCCTCTGTTGATCCATATGCCTCCCCCTGATTTAGCTGATCCATTTACCTCCCCCTGATTTAACTGATCCATGTACCTCCCCCTGATTTAATTGATCCATTTTACCTCCCCCTGATTTAACTGATCATTTTACCTCCCCCTGATTTAATTGATCCATTTACCTCCCTCTGATTTAACTGATCCATTTACCTCCCCTCTGATTTAACTGATACATTTACCTCCCCCTGATTTAACTGATACATTTACCTCCCTCTGATTTAATTGATCCATTTACCTCCCTCTGATTTAATTGATCCATTTACCTCCCCCTGATTTAATTGATCCATTTACCTCCCCCTGATTTAATTGATCCATTTACCTCCCCCTGATTTAATTGATCCATTTACCTCCCCCTGATTTAATTGATACATTTACCTCCCCCTGATTTAATTGATCATTTTACCTCCCCCTGATTTAACTGATCCAAGTACCTTCCCCAGATTTACTTTCCCTTATTCATTTACCTCCTCTTATTTTTAATATAACGCATGATGTATAGACCTTTATTTTGTCTAAAGACAAGGGGGACATAACAAGTAGTAAGCCTACTTAGATACACTGACATTGCATATTTGTAGTTATAGTTTCTAATTGATTAAAAACATATTGACGGCACTGGATTGCTTAACTTCACATTACTTGTCTAATGTTTGTTCGCTCGTCATGGCTGTGTAGAATAGCCCACTGACTGCCATATGTAATTGAGTTCAAATAGCAACGTTCATGTGTGTTTTGCTTGGCAAGTTTGTCTCCCTTCTCGCGTCTTATCTGTCAATATAATTGTCATCAGTTAATTCTATGTATATTCCCAGTGCAATTCAAAACGTATTCAGTAATTCATTTTCATAGTTAATTCTATGTATATTCCCTGTGCAATTCAAAACGTATGCAGTAATTAATTTTCATAGTTAATTCTATGTAAATCCTCTGTGTAATGCACACACAAAAATGCAATAATTAATTTTTACTTATGTAAAATAAATCTGACACTAACTCAACCGTGTGTTTGTCTGGGGGTTTCATTCGTGTATGCACATAATGGGGAGAACACAGAACCGCAAGCAGACAGACTGGCCGACTGACAAAAGGATTGATTGATTTCGGGTTTTTTATGCTGAACGCGTTTGTAACTCTCCAATCCAAATCCAAATCATCTCTTTTATCTCATAACAGAGAAATTGCAAGTACTCTGTACTTGTCTGTAGCGTAAGCTGAAAATGGTGACTGCCAGGTCTAGTCGCAAGGATGAAGAAAAACAAGATGGGAAGGAAGTTCTGACCTGTTGTGGGAGACATTGAAGGTGTTGGTAATGGAAGATGAAAATGGTGACTGCCAGGTCTAGTCGCAAGGATGAAGAAACAAAAGATGGGAAGGAAGTTCTGACCTGTTGTAGGAGACATTGAAGGTGTTGGTAATGGAAGATGAAAATGGTGACTGCCAGGTCTAGTCGCAAGGATGAAGAAACAAAAGATGGGAAGGAAGTTCTGACCTGTTGTAGGATACATTGAAGGTGTTGGTAATGGAAGATGAAAATGGTGACTGCCAGGTCTAGTCGCAAGGATGAAGAAACACAAGATGGGAAGGAAGTTCTGACCTGTTGTGGGAGACATTGAAGGTGTTGGTAATGGAAGATGAAAATGTTGACTGCCAGGTCTAGTCGCAAGGATGAAGAAACAAAAGATGGGAAGGAAGTTCTGACCTGTTGTGGGAGACATTGAAGGTGTTGGTAATGGAAGATGAAAATGGTGACTGCCAGGTCTAGTCGCAAGGATGAAGAAACACAAGATGGGAAGGAAGTTCTGACCTGTTGTGGGAGACATTGAAGGTGTTGGTAATGGAAGATGAAAATGGTGACTGCCAGGTCTAGTCGCAAGGATGAAGAAACAAAAGATGGGAAGGAAGTTCTGACCTGTTGTGGGAGACATTGAAGGTGTTGGTAATGGAAGATGAAAATGGTGACTGCCAGGTCTAGTCGCAAGGATGAAGAAACAAAAGATGGGAAGGAAGTTCTGACCTGTTGTGGGAGACATTGAAGGTGTTGGTAATGGAAGATGAAAATGGTTGACTGCCAGGTCTAGTCGCAAGGATGAAGAAACAAAAGATTGGAAGGAAGTTCTGACCTGTTGTGGGAGACATTGAAGGTGTTGGTAATGGAAGATGAAAATGGTGACTGCCAGGTCTAGTCGCAAGGATGAAGAAACAAAAGATGGGAAGGAAGTTCTGACCTGTTGTGGGAGACATTGAAGGTGTTGGTAATGGAAGATGAAAATGGTGACTGCCAGGTCTAGTCGCAAGGATGAAGAAACAACAAGATGGGAAGGAAGTTCTGACCTGTTGTGGGAGACATTGAAGGTGTTGGTAATGGAAGATGAAAATGTTGACTGCCAGGTCTAGTCGCAAGGATGAAGAAACACAAGATGGGAAGGAAGTTCTCACCTGTTGTAGGATACATCGAAGAGAGCTTGCGAACGTATGTTCTTCGTCAGCCTTGTTGACAGGTGAGTGACAAACTGGAAGCCAGGGACAGGTAAGGACAGAGGGGGGGAGGGAGGGAGGGAGGGGAGGGCGGGGTGGATGGAGGTTTCTTGATTTGTGCTGACCTTCTCCACCCCCCCTCCCCTCCACCCTCCCCCCACCCCCAAGTTCTTTCTTGATTTGTGCTCACCTTCTCCATCACCCCCCTCCCTCCCTGTTCTTATTCTACAACAGGTCAGAACTTCCTTCCTATCTTGTGTTTCTTCATCCTTGTCTGTAGTGTGTCTTGTTGGTTGAACAAAAATAACATTAACAATAACATGAGATGTGAAGGAAGACATGAGTAGATACAGGGTGTTCAAAGGGATTTGAACCTACCTATGAACGGGGTTAAGCTACGCAGACAAAACTCGGCACAGAATGTGCAACTGCATTTGTGGATGACGACATACAAGTTTGGGGTGATGACGTCATCGTAGTTGTGACGGACGTCACAGCATTTTGTTGTTCTTTTTTGCCCCCCCCCCCCCCCCCCCCCCCCCCCCCACCCCACCCCCGGAAAATGTTATCACCTAAATACCCCCTTGATGCTTTGCCCACCCCCCCCGTTACTCCCCCCCCCCCCCCCCCCCCCCCCCCCCCCCCCCCCCCCCCCCCTTCTTACCCGCCCATGAGCTCCCCCCCCCGATAGCGCCCCCCCCCTCCATTGCTGGCACATAATATATGAATTGGAAAATGTTCATCACCTAAATATTAATCATTGATGCTTTGTCACCATAAGACACAGCGTTAATGTCTAGCATTCGTCTCGACGAAAATGATGGGCAAAATTTGCACAGAAACAACTGCAAAATTTCACACACCTTCATTTCAGGCGCAGATAATCCCCACTCCCCCTATTGGGTGAGCTTCACACCCGCCCATGCGCTTTTTTACCCCGTCTTCCCCTAATAATATGAAAACAATAACAGGGGATACTTATATAGCGCGATACCCCACAGTGGGCTCATCGCGCTTTACAAGGGTATTATATACGCATTAAAAATCATTAAAAGAGTGCACATAATATATGAATTGCATAAAATACAAAGAATCATTAAAGAGTAAACAAAATCAACATTATAGAATACAAAGCACATGATAATAAAGTTATTAGTGTCACACATAAAATCACAGATTGAATCAAAAAAACGTGTATCAATTATGACAATATAAAGCGTGTCACACGAAAATGATGGGAAACAGACAACTTTTAAAACATGATTGCACAGAAACAACAATGCAATAATAACACACTCACACACCGACACCCACAGGCGCACGTACTCCACACTCCCCCACTCCCCCCCACACACACACACCACACACACACACACACCCACACAGACACACATACACACACACACACACACACACACACACACACACACACACACTACACACACACACATATATATACACATATATATATATAAAATAAAATAAAACATTTAATTCCAAGACAACAAGCAATTTTGGTTATTTTAGTTTATTTAATGTCCTAACGTTTCGG
>CM065701.1:5341184-5348684 GCA_017654935.2 Phymorhynchus buccinoides | reverse complement strand
TTATTCTTTTCCCTCAATAAACAAATGTTTCAAATGTTTCAAATGTTTCTCTCTCCCTCTCTCTCTCTCTCTCTCTCTCTGCCTCTCCCTCTCTCCCCCTCTCTCTCTCTCTCTCTCTCTGCCTCTCCCTCTCTCTCTCTCTCTCTCTCTCTGACACCGTACATGCGCCAGAAGATATGAGAAGCACGGAAATATGGAAAAGCAATACTGACGTGAAGGTGTCACGCGTAATTTAATCCTAATAGTACGCAAGCCAGCTAGGCCTCCCGTGCCCCCCCCCCCCCCCCCCCCCCCCCCCCCCCCCCCCCCAGGACTTATCATGACTGGTGTCATAATGTTCCTTGGAGTGTCCTGAACACGAAACTAAAATGTTTCCATCAAAAAGTTGGGATGCACAGGAGCTACAGCCCTTGGCATAAGGGTACCCTCTAACACACTCACTTGCACCATTCAAATGTAACTTGAAATAGCTCCTGTAAATGAACAAGAAATCAGCTTTTGCTTATACTAGTTTTTATACTTACTGATCAGTGTGCCTGGTGGTAACTTGATCAGTGTTCTCTCATCAATTGTTTGGGTACAGTAGTGGGTGACTTTTATGTACCACTATTTTCACTGCATCGGCGGCATGTCAACTGTTGTCCACAAAACCAAAAGGCCAAAATCAACTGTTCTGATGAATCATATTATACTACAATGCCTCTTGGTAGTTTCTGACTGTACCTGGAACCACATGAGTAATGCATAAAGTCACAGTTTCACATTTATCTCCCCTACCCCAAAAATTCAGGATTTCGCCAAAGACACCAAACGACCATTTTGACAGCCTCTCAACCCCCCAAATTGTTTAGCTTTGATGGGAGTTTATGTTCTTTATTGTCCGGAATGGCTTTGTTGCTTACAAGTTTAATTTGGCTGGTATTCTCGCGTAACAAAATGTAGCATTAACAGTCTTTGAACAAATATGTATAGCGCAACACAACATACAGCATTCAAGGTGTCAGGAAAGCAAACTTTCTTGGTGATTTTCAAAGGCATAATTTGTCTGTATTCTCTCTTCATCAACAGTCAATGATCTCTTCATCAACAGTCAATGAAGCATCAGAAATTTCACTTTCAAGCTTCATCAGAATCTTCAGAACTGGAGTCCAGTGAATCGTTTAGGCCGTTTTGTAAGATGCACTCTCCATCTTCTTCATCTTCATCATCCGCATCACTAACATCATTCAGGTCATCAATGACAGCCTGAGGTAAAGTCAGCTCTTCTTCCTCCTCTGTCCACAGAGGCTCCAGCACCCCATTGTTCATTTTCCATCCATGGCCTTCTGTGGGACGGGGAATGTCTGGCACAGATTGGTCTTCATGTTTCCAGATGGCAACCTGGAAATTGCAGCGGTGAACGTGTTGCTTTAAGCTGCGCCGACATGGTGGCAAAGTCTACGTTCTGACTGGCAGTGATGATCTCCTCGCCACACTTCTCTTTCAGCATGTGGTGTCTCAAGTCATCAACCTTGCTGAAACGTACCCTTCCATAGATGCAGCAAGTGAAGGACTCCAGCTTGTCAATCATCTCTTCCTTCACTTCCCAGGTGTCCCCAAGCTGTGCTAGGGTCTGCACGAATGCTGGCTTCTGCTGAAGAACTTTCACTGCCTTCACTTTGCCTTTGCCTTTAAAGGCACTAGTTGAGTCACAGCCAATGAAAGCATGCAGCGACAGAAGAGCAGAGCAGAATGGCTGTGTGAGTCCTCTGGCAAGGTCACTTATGTCTAACAGTCGCTTGTTGTTGCCTTTGCCTGTGTCAAAGAGGAGTGTCACACGATCCAGCTGAGAGGCAAAGTTCAACAGGTTGAAAAACACATCTGTGTCAGGACTCTTCACGCGAATGTTCTTGTATCCTTGGTCTTGTCCATACTTAGAGTAGAGAATGACACGTGAGTCTGTCTCTTCTTGGGTAGAAGACAAGGAATGTAGCTCCTCTTTGTCAGTCGTTTCACCATCGGTTGATGTCAGCTTGAATGCTTTCCCTTCACAGACAAGGACTGTGTTCCTTCCCTGGTGCTTTTCAACAAAAGAGTCCTTGCTCCAAACAGTCAGTAGCAGTTGAGTGAACTGAACTTTGTTCTCATCGTTGGCCAGGAAGGCTTTCCAATCTGCAGGTCGCTTTGTGCTATCTCCTTTCAGGATGATCTTGTCACCACACCCTCTTCTGTTTCGTTCCATCGACTTCACTGAATAGTCTTGGTACATATCTGTGCTGAACACAAAGTCACCAGATGGTGGTACCATGTCGTACAGCTTTTGGCAGATCTGGCGAAAGTTTGGAGGGACTTGCTGCATAGCATGGAATGTTGCATTGCCATCGATGATCATTAAAGTTTCATGAACAGGTGGCAAGTGCGCGTCCTCAGCCTCTTTTGTCAGGTAGTGAAATGCAGTGCTCTTGTCAGTCTTTGCCATATAACCATCTGCTGTCCCCAGGCTGTAAGGAACAGGGGTCAGCTGGTAGGTCATGAGCTCTTTCAGATCCATGTTCAGATCAACAGTCTGAGACTTGACCAGGAGCTGAAAGGCAACATTTCCTGGGTGCCTGTACTCAGTCACTTTGTTCTGAGTTGCCTTCAGTGTGGCTTTCCTCGACATGTCTGCCATAGTTTTCAGCTTGAGCTGTTTGATTGGCTGAAATAAATGTTCTCTAACTTCTAGTCTCTCAGTGATGAAGTTCTCTTTCTGACTTCTGCCTGCTGTCTCTGCACGTAAGATATCCCTTTCAATATCACCAGGAACTGTGGCACCCGATGACAGCATGATCAGCTTTTCATGTACCTCGAATGGGTTAGTGAAGTTTTCTACTGCTGCAACTACTCTTGACACACTCTTTTCACTGCTGGTGACTTCTGTTGGACGAAGGTCACGGTGCTGGATGTCCATATCATTGCCTCTTGACATTTCTGCCATGTCAAATGTCACTTGCATGTATTTTGTTCTCTCGTGTGTTGTTCTCACCCACTTGTGGTAGGCTGGATAGTTTGATGCAATCCCTGTGAGACCGGTACCAGCTGCAGCTGCCCCACCCCTGCTCTTGGTATTGCGCATGAAGGTCTCTTCCATCGTCTTGTCCACAGCACATCGATTCCCCGGGATGAATGATCTTGCCACACTGAATGCCCCACGCTTCAGCAGCTCTGTAGCACCTGGGTGTGAGACTTCAAAGTTGGCAATGAAGAGCCCAAAGAATGTGATACCTCGCATAGTTCTGACCTCCAAAGCTGACGAACAGATCAGGCATCACCAGTAAGCACTGGGCATACAGCTCAAAGTCATTCATCTTCACAGGATACAAGAGAGACAGCACAAGCCAGATGTGATCCATGTATGTTAGCCAGAACTGGGGAGTTTTTCCATGTTTGCCTTGTCTCACCTCTTCTCTGTACTGTTCATAGTTTCTTAAGAAGTCGTCCACACTTGTGTCTTCAAGCAGCTGCCTGACAGAGTCATGCACTGAGGATACTGTTGTTGCAGCAAGCAGGGTTGTGGTTTCTTCAGACAGGACAGGAAAGTCGCTGTCAGTTCCTGCCATGCTCAGGTACTTTGCCAACATCACACGTTCCAGACATTCAAGCATAGTCTTGTGAAAGTGCAAAGCACGGTCATAATGTTTCCCTGTCTCGATGCCTTTCAAGGAACCTGAGCTGATGATCTCTGCTTCCACAAGAATGTCAGACAGACCACTTCCATTCATTTTCTTGCCTATCATTTTGAGATCTGCAGAAATGAGGTGAAAGGTGCCAATGAGAATGATGTGTTTCTCGTACCTCTGAGGCTGGCTCCAGACAAGGGGATAGGCCTTCATGCATGCACCCAGATCAAAGGTGGTGATCACGTATTCTTGTCCCACTTCCTGTGTAGCACACTCTGCCTGCCTAAGGCACTCTTGGATGGTTTTGTACCGGAAGATAACTGGGTAGTAGTCTATTGTTGTTTTCTTTTCAGGCTTTTCTCCAGTCAATGAACTATACCCAACCCAACCAGGGATCTGATTAGACATTTCTTTTAACTGTGTTTGTGTCTAAATACATGTAATAAAACAATAAGACAAAAAAAGTTCTGTTCTCTGTGTAATTTTCAACCACCTGCAAATTTCATCAACAATCTTCATTTTGGTGGTGGGGAAGGATATTTGCTGTTATGGCATAATGAACTGCAAACACCTCATGAAAACTATTCAGATACTAACCTGATACATAATACTTTATCAAAAACATATCAAACGAAACAATTTGCCCTTAAGATTTAGGGTAAGAAGAATGAAATCCTATCGGAACTGTGAAAATGATGGTGCCTGTTAATTATCCATCACTGTAGTCAAACTATCAATAAAGAAAGAATCCTCAGGTTACTGTGTGTGGTATGAGAACTAACTTAAAGATTGGGATAGACAAAAAGTATTTTCTTGTTTATCTACAGGAGCTATAAAAAGTTAAATTTGAACGGCCGTGACCAGCGCGTGTGAGGGTACCCTTACGCCAAGGACTGTAATTCCTGTGCATCCCAACTTTTTGATGGAAACATTTTAGTTTCGTGTTCAGGACACTCCAAGGAACATTTTGACACCAGTCATGATAAGTCCTGGGGGGGGGGCCTAGCTAGCCTAGCCTAGCTGGCTTGTGGCCTATAATCTTTAGCGTTGCCTTGGTCTGTCTGTCTGTCTGTCTGTCTGTCTGCTATGTGTGTATGTGTCTGTCTATCTGTCTGTCTGTCTGTCTATGTGTATGTGTGTCTGTCTATCTGTCTGTCTGTCTGTCTATGTGTGTATGTGTCTGTCTATCTGTCGGTCGGTCTGTCTATGTGTGTATGTGTCTTTCTACCTGTCTGACTGTCTGTCTATTTGTCTATCTGTCTGTCTGTCTTTCGGTCTGTCTGTCTATGTGTATGTGTGTATGTCTATCTGTCTATGTGTATGTGTGTCTGTCTATATGTCGGTCGGTCTGTCTATGTGTATGTGTGTATGTCTATGCGTCTGTCTGTCTGTCTATGTGTATGTGTGTCTGTCTATACGTCTGTCTGTCTGTCTTCTGTCTGTCTTTCACATAACATACAAAGTCCCCCAAACCGAACCTAATTTAAGACTAAACTGCGCATTGTATTGATATATTTGTCTGTCTACTTCTCTGTCTGTCTGTCTATCTGTCTATCTGTCTATCTGCCATTCTCCCTGTCTGTCTATCTGTCTGTCTGTCTATCTCTCTGTCTATCTGTCTGTCTATCTGTCTGTCTATCTGTCTGTCTATCTGCCTGTCTTTCTGCCTATCTTTATGTCTGTCTTTCACATAACATACGAAGGTCCTCAAAGCCGAACGTCTCGTTCCTAATTTAAGCCTAAACTGCCCGTTTCATTGATCTATCTGTCTGTCTTCCTCTCTGTCTGTCTGTCTGTCTGTCTGTCCTTCTGTTTGTCCGTTTGTCTGTCTGTCTATCTGTCTGTTTTTCTGTCTGTAAGATAGCATAGAAAGGCCCTAATACCGAACGTCTCGTGCCTAACTTAAGCCTAATCTAGGCGTTGCATTGATCTATCTGTCTAACTGTCTGTCTACCCGTCTGTCTATCTGTCTGTCAGTCTGTCTGTTTTTTTCTGTCTCTAAGATAGCATGGAATGGCTCCAAAACCGAAAGAGTCGCACCTAATTTAAGCCTAATCTGTGCATTGCATTAATTGTTGGCGTTGCTGTTTTACCCTGGCTTAGAGACTCCAGGGATTATCCCAACAGCCGAAGCACTTGAACACTGTGGTACAAAGGCACCAGCTAGGGATGAGAACATTACGTGCGTGACCGTTTTTTATTACCCCGCCACGTGCGCAGCCACACTCCCGACTTCGTAGGAGAGCATTGCGTTGACTTATGTCTGTCTGTCTGTCTGTCTGTCTGTCTAAAAGGCCCCAATACCAAAAGTGTCGAACCTAACGAAAGCTTAATCTGTGCGTTGCATTTATTTCTGTTTGTCTATCTGTCTGTCTGTCTGTCTCAGTGTTTATCTGTCTATCTATCGGTCGGTCGGTCTTTCTGTCAGTGTGTTTCTCTTAATGTTTACGTCACATCCGTTTTGTTGGTTTCCCAAAAAGGGGAAGGTGGGTGGGGGATGGAACGACCAGCTCGAGCATTTTGATTTCTACTTTAAATTAAGTTAAATTTTTATTTTTTTATTCTTCTAAATGTTTTGGAAATGGTGTATATAGTGTGTAAGTGGAAAAAAGGTGGTGGGGGTGGGGACTGTCGCATGAAAAAAGGTAGCTCGTAAAAATAAGTAGCTCGCTACCTATGACAGTGTGTATTTGCGACATTGAGCATCAACCACAAATTTCACTTTTTTCTAGGGTTAGGGTTAGGGTTAGGTAAATGGTTAAAGTACAGAAAAAGTGAAATTTGTGGTTGTCGCAAATACAGACTCTCATAGTAGCGAGCTACTTATTTTTACGAGCTACCTTTTTTCATGCGACAGGGACGACCAGCGTGAGCATTTTTAATTCTTACTTCTCTGTTTTCGATGCCTCCACGATCTTGCCCCCTCCTATCTTTCAGACTTGGTTGCGCCAAACAAACCATCGAGATCTCTGCGTTCCTCAGATGCCGGTCATTTGGCCATCCCGGGAGTTCGTCTGGAGTCTTATGCCGCTATTCCGGCGAGGTGGGCGACAATTTGTTTATTGTGGATAAGCCTTGCCCAGGGTACATCCCCACTCTCTCGGACAAAGGGATTTGAGGACGAAAGTTGGCGTTGGGGAAGGTCTCCAAAGGCCAACCAATCCCGTTGGCTGCAGCACTAGAGCCAAAGCACCCCCCCCCCCCCTCCCTAGTTAGAGAGTCATAGTCTTCCACGAATGCCTTAAGCTGTACCATGATATTCCAACACTGTAAAAAATCATATATAGCACAGCTCTCATTTACTATTGGCCCTTTCTACGGGCTAACCAGTGATAAAAGCCATTGGAGCCCAAGGCCTGGATAAAAGAAAGTATAAAGAAATACAGAGCAAAACCTGCGTATATCTTCTAACCGTCAACCAAGGTGTATAAACCGTTAACACAGAATAAAGACGTACCTTAGGCAAAGCATGTCCCATCGTAGACACCTATTCCACCACAGCATAGTTTTCCAGAATAGCACCGTGCAGTTGCCTCCTCCGCAACCGGTGATGGTCAAATTTAGACCCGGACTAGCGACTGAAGCACGAAACAGTCCTTAATTTTTCGCGGACAGTGCGTTTTAGAAAAGCTTGAACTCTCTGCGGTGAAACAGCCAGTGAGCAGAGGCCATACATGCGCTATCACAAATCGTTGTCTTGGATTTCTCTACGATCGATATGATGCCGCTGATGGAAAGAGCACACACACCTGTGCCCGCGCGCGCACGCACACACACACACACTCACACACACACGCACGCACGCGCACGCGCACGCGCACACACATATGACAGGTTTACGCACACGCACGCACTCAGCAGT
>CM065701.1:5296184-5318684 GCA_017654935.2 Phymorhynchus buccinoides | reverse complement strand
TGATGCTGCTTCAGGCAGCTGAGTGCCTGAAGAAAGGGCTCTTTAACATGATATCATTCTTTTGTACATGCGGTTTCTGCAAGAAAGTTCAGGCAGAGGTTTTAGTCACTGCATGCACCCATGCGAATGTTTTATTGAGGGTAAAAAGGATAAGCTACAATAGCTTCTTTGCACCTGGCCCTCTCACTCGCATCACACTTGCACCATGCATCAGGCGAAGAAAAGTTGACTATAAAAAACAATCGAGTCAAGGAAATGAAACAAAAATTGGCACATGAAATAATTGACAAAAATGGGAATTAAAAGCAAACATGGGTAATAATGAGCAATGGTGAACCTCATGAATTGTGGGAGGGAGGGAGAGGCAGGGAGAAGGGAGACGGGAGAGGAACGGAGCTTCGGGTTGAGTTCCACTTTATTATGGGTCATAGTAATACCCATGGCCCCCTACATTAAGGCTGGTTACAAGAAAACGAGGGGCCAGTTTTCAAACTAAGGGGCCGGTAATGCGTCAAGTGCTTCCTGGCTGCACACAAAGAGGGGTCAGACAATTCGGCTTATTGTCCCGAGCGAGCCCCCAGACAATCTGTAGCTCTGGAGGCAGAAATGGGAGACGAGGAGGGGGTGAGGAGAGGGAGGAGGGAGAATGGAGAGGGACAGGGGGGGGGGGGGGGGAGACGGAGGGGAGAGAAGGGAGAGGGACGGGAATGGAGGGAGGGGGGAGGAGGAAGACGGAGGGGAGAGAAGGGAGAAGCAGGGAAGAAAGAAGGGAGATGGGGAGAAGAGAAAAGGGATTATTATAGAGAGTAAGAGAGAGAGAGGGTGGGGTGGTGGTGTTAATCGATGGAAAGGGGTGAGAGAGTATTAACAGAGAGGATTCCTGGTATGATTAGATGATGGGGCTAGTCTCAGAATCATTTCCTGTATAAGTATTACTCACATAGCTATTGTTCGATTGTAAAGCACTTTGGCCTCATTCGAGGTAAAGCGCTATATAAATGTACTATTATTATTATTATTATTATTATTATTATTATTATTATTACTGATGGACATCACACCAAACAAGGAGTCGTTTGGTTGTGCACTGATTTAGGCTACATGGCAGCTTTTGTGTTTGGGTATCCCCCCTTGGGGATACCGGGGGGTCTTTTATATAAATAGTTCCCCCACCTTCTGGAAGTTATGTGCTTGTAGCTTCCTCTAATCTGTCACTCTCTTTTACTCCACATTTTCCCTTTGCTTAATCTCATCTACTATCTTTCTGCCTTACCGGTCCATTCTCCTGCCTTTTTATTCTTGAAGAAACGCTTTCAAAAAGATTTCCTCCAGCGGAAGTCGGACTTGCTGAGCCTAATTATTTCTTAGTTAGGCGCATAACGGCAACATGACGCATCTGCGTTCATAATTGACAGGGAACTGTCTGAGCGATCGAAGAAAAAGAAGACGAGCTCGTGTTTGGGAATCAAAGTGTGTGTGTGTGTACCTGTCTATGCGTGTGTGTGTGTGTGTGTGTGTGTGTGTGTGTGTGTGTGTGTGTGTGTGTTTCTGTGTATGTGTGTGTGTGTGTGTGAGAGAGCGAGAGAGAGAGAGAGAGAGAGTGCGTGCGTGTGTGTGTGCGCATATGGGCACACGCACGCATTTGTGTTTTCTATGTATTTGTGCGGGTTTTTACGTGTATGTTAATGTGTGTGTGTGCGTGTGCGTGTGTCTGTGTGTTTGTCTGTGTGCAGTTCTTCGTCATGCTGTTCATCATCTTCGCCATTCTTCTGGGCTTTGGCATCTGGGCGGCAGTGGAGAAGGACGTGGTTAGTATCATGCTATGACACCAGGGGAACCTGCCAGTACAAATAGTCCACCCACCTTCTGGAACGTCTCTGCTAGCACCTTCCTCAAATCTATCAGGCTCTGTCTTTTCCTTTTCGTAGGCCCTACTATCTTCTACTGTTTTTCTGCCTTATTGGCCCGTTCTTCTGCCTTTTTTTTCTTTAAAATAAAATCTACCTAATAATTTTCTCCTTTAAGCTCCTCTAAAATCGGAATGTGTATGTAGGCTGAATGCAGCAGGGAGACCAAGTGAAAACCGGACAATGTATTTTACCCAGTATAGCAATATGGCTTGGGAACGCAAAACCAAATGAAGCTATACATAATTATGTTTGTATGGTTTTGGTTTTTTATTCTGCTATATGTATATCAACGATTGTCTTGCGGCTTATCCTCAGTCTTATCTCTAAGCGCTTTACAATCTCTGAATCCTAAAGAATGTTTCTCCCCACCCCTCTCTCTGAACTGGTAATGCTGATCTCTTCTGTCCGTACAGCAGCAGTGCTGTGTGCCTCCTTCCACTCAGTTCATGTTCGATCCCATTGGTTTGTCTGCCACTCATCAGCATGGGGCATATCAGTTTGAACGACGATGATGACGATGATGATCATTGGTGATGATGATGATGATAAAAGATGAAAATGATGATGATGATGATGATAATAGACGAAAACGATGACGATGATGATGACAGTGGTGATAATGATGATGATGACGACGACAATGGTGATGATGACGATGATGTTGATAATGATGATATGAGAGTGCTGCTGGTGATGATGACAATAATGATGATAACGATGATGATGATGATGACAATGATGGTGATGATGACGATAATGATGATGATGAAGATGGTGCCAGTGATGATGCTGCTGCTGATGATGATGATGACGACGATGGTGATGATGATGATGGTGATGATGACGATAATGATGATGATGATGATGATGACAATGCTGATGATGATGACAATGACGACAATGATCATGATGACAATGATGATGATGATGATGATGATGATGATGATGATGATGATGATGATGATGATGATGATGATGATGATGATGATGATGATGACGACGATGATGATGATGATGATGACAATGACAATGATGATGATGATGATGATAATAACGATGATGATGATGATGACAATGATGATTACGATGATGATGATGTGGATGATGATGATGATGACAATGTTGATGATGATGATGACAATGATGACAATGATGACGATGATGATGATGATGACAATGATGACGACAATGTTGATGATGATGATGACAATGATGACAATGATGATGACGATGATGATGATGATGACAGTTGAAGGACGAGGTCACCGACATGGTCAGGGATTCCGTCCGCAACTACTACAGAAGGGACAGCAGCCGAAAGTTCATGGACAACATACAGACCATGGTCAGTGCACTCTGAATCGGTGTTGTCGTCGTTGCTGTTGTTGTTGTTGTTGTTGTTATATACAGTGGAACATCACTTATAAGACCTTCACAAATCATCCAAAATGAGGTCTTATAAGGGAGGTAATGTTAATACTTACAAAGAAAGGCAATGCAGACCTGTTTGCTCTACTCTTTTCGAGTAGTATTCTACTCAATTTGCACCTCTACTACTCTTCAAATTTGAAAATAATGCTCTAATGATCGACTTAGCTGGTTCTTTTGCCCGCCAGGTGGCATAACGCTCGAGTGGGGCTAATCCTCTATAGATTCGTAGTTGGGGATAAAGAGAGAGATAGGGAGGAGTCCAACCCTCTCTCTCTCTCTCTCACTACGCCCAACTAAGAATATAGCGTGATAAGCCCCTAGTGGTTTCACTGCCCCCTGGCGGTCAAATAATCGCCATAAATCGACCATTACTCATTTTCAGTGAACATTGTTTGATGGTTTATTGAAGAGAACTACTCATTTCACACCTAAACTACTCATTTCAGCTATCCAGACTACTCAAGACTTGCGTAAGGGGTAAACAGGTCTGTCTGTGTCTCAGAGAAGTAGGTCTTATGTGGGAGGGAGTCTTATAATGGAGTGGTCTTATAAGGGAGGTTCCATTGTATAACTTTTTTGACCAAGGACAGAATGTAAGGAAAGCCTGGCCTGAATAATGCTCTTCCTTGTAAAGTAAGGTTTCTGAAGTCTGAAATCGCTTCTTGTTGTTGTTGCAGCTCTACTACTACTACTACTACTGCTGCTGCTGCTGCTACTACTACTACTACTACTACTACTACTACTACTACTACTACTACTACTACTACTACTACTACTACTACTACTACTACTACTACTACTACTACTACTACTACTACTACTACTACTACTACTACTACTACTACTACTACTACTACTACTACTACTACTACTACTACTACTACTACTACTACTACTACTACTACTACTACTACTACTACTACTACTACTACTACTACTACTACTACTACTACTGCTGCTGCTGCTACACTACTATTACTGCTACTACTACTACTGCTGCTGTTGCTGCTGCTGCTGCTGCTGCTACTACTACTACTACTACTACTACTACTACTACTACTACTACTACTACTACTACTACTACTACTACTACTACTACTACTACTACTACTACTGTTACTGTTACTACTACTACTACTACTACTACTACTACTACTACTGCTGCTGCTGCTGCTGCTGCTGCTGCTGCTGCTACTACTACTACTACTACTACTACTACTACTACTACTACTACTACTACTACTACTACTACTACTGATGATGATACTACTACTACTGCTGCTGCTGCTGCTACTACTACTACTACTACTACTACTACTACTACTACTACTACTACTACTACTACTACTACTACTACTACTACTGCTGCTACTACTACTACTACTACTGCTACTGCTACTACTACTACTGCTACAACTACTACTACTACTACTACTACTACTACTGCTGCTGCTGCTGCTGCTGCTACTACTACTACTACTACTACTACTACTACTACTCTACTACTACTACTACTACTACTACTACTACTACTACTACTACTACTACTGCTGCTGCTGCTGCTACTACTGCTGCTGCTACTACTACTACTACTACTACTACTACTACTACTACTACTATTACTACTACTACTACAGCTGCTACTACTACTACTACTACTACTACTACTACTACTACTAGATCGCGATTACGTAATGATAGCTTTTTGTTCGAGAGAAAAATGGTCCAACATTCTTCTAATATAGTTTTTGTTGTTTTATTTTTTTTGTGCATAGTGGACGCAAAACTGGCACGACACATCTATGCATTAATGGCTGGTAAAACTTGACCATACCAACAGAAATGGGTCGCTTAGGCCTCTACTACTACTACTACTACTACTACTACTACTACTACTACTACTACTACTACTACTACTACTACTACTACTACTACTACTACTACTACTACTACCACTACTGCTACTACTACTACTACTACAGCACCAGGCCTCCTCCTCCTCCTCCTCCTACTACTACTACTACTACTACTACTCCTACTACTACTACTACTACTACTACTACTACTACTACTACTACTACTACTACTACTACTGCTGCTACTACTACTACTACTACTACTACAGCACCAGGCCTCCTCCTCCTCCTCCTCCTACTACTACTAATATTACTACTACTACTACTACTACTACTACTACTACTACTACTACTACTACTGCTGCTGCTGCTGCTGCTCCTCCTCCTACTACTACTACTACTTCTACTACTACTACTGCTACTACTACTACTACAGCACCAGGCCTCCTCCTCCTCCTCCTCCTACTACTACTAATACTACTACTACTCCTACTGCTACTACTACTACTCCTACTACTCCTACTACTACTACTACTACTACTACTACTACTACTACTACTACTGCTGCTGCTGCTACTACTACTACTACTACCACCACCACTTGTTATTGTTGTTGCTTTTATTCTAGTTTGGGCCTAGCTGGCCGAAACATATTGTTGACTCCTAGTCCTATGCAAGTTATCGTCAGTATGCTTTGTGTTCTAAAAACAATAATTTGTAACAGAAAAAATACTAGGCCTAAGCGACCCATTTCTGTTGATATGGTCAAGTTTTACCAGCCATTAATGCATAGATTTGTCATGCCAGTAGTAGTAGCAGTAGTAGTAGTAGCAGTAGTAGCAGTAGTAGTAGTAGTAGTAGCAGTAGTAGCAGTAGTAGTAGAGGCTAAGCGACCCAGTATGGTCAAGTTTTACCAGCCATTAAAAAGATTTGTCGTGCCAACACAAATGCACACACAAAATAAAACAACAAAAACTATATTAGAAGAATGTTGGATCATTTTTCTCTCGAACAAAAAGCTATCATTACGTAATGGCGATCTAACCCTATCCCTTATCTGATTCCTGGTAAAATGTCAATAAAAATCGGCGTTCAGGTGCTTGTCTAAGGATGTAACCCGTGTGGGTATAACCTAATCTACTAAACTGCTCTGTATTACAATTGTCACGGTGTGTTATTCAGTTCCACTGTTGCGGGGCTGACAAAGCCGCCATGGATTATGGAGACCAGGATAAAGTGCCAGAGTCCTGCGAGCCTGAGTACCGTGACAAGGTATGTATGTGCTCATTGGTTGACAATCCTTGGTATCTTGTTAGGGATATCCTCATTGGTAGAGAATGGGAATGGGGTTGTTTATGATGTGCTACTGAAGATTGGGGAGTAATCAAGTGAAGAGAGAGAGAGAGAGAGAGAGAGAGAGAGAGAGAGAGAGAGAGAGAGAGAGGGGTGGAGGGGGAGAAACTTGAAACTTGAAACATTATTTTCCAAGGATTCAGATTTAAGGCAAAGCCTATTGAGTATTCATTCTTCCAATCGAGAGAGAGAGAGAGAGAGTCAAAGTCAAAAATGTTTTAATTGTTAGGCCTCCGGCCCATAACAATACAGTTTTTTAACAACAAAAAACAAATCAAGATTCAAAACATTAGCAATGTACAATATTCACAAGACATGGAAGCCACATCAAGGTAAAGAGAGAGAGAGAGAGAGAGAGAGAGAGAGAGAGAGAGAGAGAGAGAGAATATGTGTGTGCGCTAATATTTGTATGTGTATGAATGTGCACGCTAATGTTTATTAATCAGCAGCGAATTGAAAGCTGGTTAATGTTTTGGGGACTGTCTGCACCTGGCTGTGTATGTTACCGCGATGTTCATTGGCTTGCTTCGCTTTTCCTTTCAGTCCTCGGTCAAGGCTAAAATAGGAGAAGTTGTCTGTTTGCTGGCATTGCTTTTGTAATATTTTGTCGCCACACTTATAAAAACAAGGAAGCTCACGAATATCGGTAAACAAACATGGACACAGAATAGGGCATTGGCCATGGGAGGACGACCTTGAAATTCACTGAGTTGAATTAGAAAGGTCAGCGTAACTCGGGCAGAGCGAGTGCGGGCAAATTAGTAGTCTAGACCAAACACTCGTGACAAACGCCCTGTTCAATGGTGTTGCTCTCAATTCAGTAGCCTACGAGACTTAAAATGTTATGCAGGAGAGCTCTCGCGGTTTCAACCAACCAGTCGAGAGGTTCGCCGAACTTGGTCAGGGTTCTGAGAACATGTTGTGGGGAACCCCAAACCATAGATCAGGGAGGTTGGCGATCCTATCAGAACTAGGTTTGACAAACCTGGTTTACCTTTGATTAACTTAAGACACGAGGTGAATTGGCGATCTTTTCAGGCGTTTGGCGATCCTTTTGAACCTGGGTCAAGTTTCTCTAGATAACGGTCACCATGCGAATAACGCTTACGCCAGACGGGGCCTAAGAAACACTTTAGAAAACGTTTGCCGAAGAATATTACATGCTCTTGTCTGATTGGTAAAATCAAATTATTATTTTAACCAAACTTTAATGGACCAATCAACAAAAAGAAATGTATTCACCCCATGCTAGTCACGTGATAGTTCGCCAAGAGATACTTTGGGAGTAGCCACAAAAGGTTTTTGGCAAACGGCGGCGAAAGAGCTGTTTCTTAGTACCGTTTTTGCCGATTTGCGCTCACGCTACGTAACGTTAGCCCTTGTGAAACGAACAGCCCCCAGGTTTGTGATCCAGAAGACTGTTAACCCTCAATCTTCTACCGTTTGGTAGGAAGCCAGGTGGTACGAATTGCAGGACAGGTACTATATCTATGCGTCTCCCCTTTATATGTCTCTGTGTGTATATAATAATAATAATAATAATAATGATTATTTATATAGCGCCTATTCTCTGATTTAGGGCTCTAAGCGCTTTACAATTTAATACAAATACAACATAGAATATAATTATCTTATACAATCAGAACATGACGAATATACATACATTTTACATGAGTAGAATATAGAAAAGTACATACATACAAATGAACAAAAACGCATATCTTGAAAAAGGTACACAACCTACAGAAACACACACACACACACGCACGCACGCACGTGCACGCGCGCACGCATGCACGCACTAACATATATTACTCTGTATATGTATTTATGTGTGTTTGTATGCGCGTGAGCGCGTGCGTGCATGCGTACGTGCATGTGTGTATGTGTGTGTGTATGTGTGTCTGTGTGTATGCATTACATAACTGTACATGTAATTCCCTCTGTGTGTGAACAGCCTTGTCACACGGAGTTCTTCGATTGGGTGGCTGAACACCTCATAGTGGTGGCTGCTGTCGCCATAGCCATTGCTATTGTGCTGGTGAGTATTGTCAATATCAACACCATCATCATCATCATCATCATCATCATCATCATCATCATCATCATCATTCCTATAATAACACCTCATAGTGGTGGCTGCTGTCGCCATAGCCATTGCTATTGTGCTGGTGAGTATTGTCAATATCAACACCATTGTCATCATCATCATCATCATCATCATCATCATCATCATCATCATTCCTATAATAACACCTCATAGTGGTGGCTGCTGTCGCCATAGCCATTGCTATTGTGCTGGTGAGTATTGTCAATATCATCACCATTGTCATCATCATCATCATCATCATCATCATCATCATCATCATTCCTATAATAACACCTCATAGTGGTGGCTGCTGTCGCCATAGCCATTGCTATTGTGCTGGTGAGTATTGTCAATATCATCACCATTGTCATCATCATCATCATCATCATCATCATCATCATCATCATTCCTATAATAACACCTCATAGTGGTGACTGATATCGCCATAGCCATTGCTATTGTGCTGGTGAGTATTGTCAATATCATCACCATTGTCATCATCATCATCATCATCATCATCATCATCATCATCATCAGTCCTATAATAACACCTCATAGTGGTGACTGCTATCGCCATAGCCATTGCTATTGTGCTGGTGAGTATTGTCAATATCACCATTATCATCATCATCATCATCATCATCATCATCATCATCATCATCATTCCTATAATGACATCTCATTGTGATGGCTGCTATCGCCATTGCTATTGTGCTGGTGAGTATTGTCAATATCAACACCATTATCATCATCATCATCATCATCATCATCATCATCATCATCATCATCATTCCTATAATGACATCTCATTGTGATGGCTGCTATCGCCATTGCCATTGCTATTGTGCTGGTGAGTATTGTCAATATCATCACCATCATCATCATCATCATCATCATCATCATCATCATCATTCCTATAATAACACCTCATAGTGGTGGACTGCTATCGCCATAGCCATTGCTATTGTGCTGGTGAGTATTGTCAATATCAACACCATTATCATCATCACCATCATCTTCATCAGTGCTATAATAACATCTGATAGTGATGGCTGCTGTCGCCATAGCCATTGCTATTGTGCTGGTGAGAATTGTCAACATCATCACCGTTATCATCATCATCATCATCATCATCATTCCTATAATGACACCTCATAGTGGTGACTGATATCGCCATAGCCATTGCTATTGTGCTGGTGAGTATTGTCAATATCATCGTCATTATCATCATCATCATCATCATCATCATCATCATCATCAGTGCTATAATAACACCTCATAGTCATGACTGATATCGCCATAGCCTTTGCTATTGTGCTGGTGAGTATTGTCAATCATCATCGTCATTATCATCGTCATCATCATCATCATCATCATCATCATCATCATCATGCCATCATCATCATCATCATCATCATGCCATCATCATCATCACCATCATCACCATCATCATCATCATCACCATCATCATCATCATCATCATCCTCATCATCATCGTCATCGTCGTCATCATAATCAGTGCTATGATAACATCTGATAGTGGTGGCTGCTATCGCCGTAGCTATTGCTACACTCACACTCACACTTACACACACACACGCACGCACGCACGCACGCACGCACGCACACACACACACACGCACGCACACTCACGATCACGCACACGCACACGCACACACACACACACACTCATGTATAATTTCATGCTATCATGTTTCAGATCCTGGGAATGATCTTCTCCATGCTTCTGTGCTGCGCCCTGAGGGACACTATGTAAGTCACTGTCAGCTCCTCCGAAGTCAGAATGTGGCTGCCCACGCGGTGGAGCAATCAAAAACAGTCACACGCGTAATGTTCGCATCCCTTGCTGGCGCATTTGTACCATAGTGTTCAAGCGCTTCAGCTGTTGGGATGCCCTAGCTGGTGCATTTGTACCATAGTGTTCAAGCACTTCGGTTGTTGGGATGATCCCTGGAGTCTTTAAGCCAGGGTACAACAACAACAACAACTGTCAGCACTTCTTTGATTTTTTTGTAGTCTCTGCCCAATGTGAGAATGCTTAGGGATCTTTCGTACAAATAGTTCCCTGGAAGTTTTCTGGAAGTTCTGTTCTTGTAACGTCCTCTTAATCTATCACTCTCTTTGACTCTGCCTTTTCCCTTTGCTTACCGTCATCCACCACCTTGCTGCCTTGCTAGTTCATTCTCCTGCCTTTGTGTTTCATGAAAGCTGTAAAGATGTTCCTCCAGCCGAGAAGATGGGCCTAACTATTGCTTAGTCTTGTTCTGACTCAGAGTCAGTAAAAAGAATAGAGACTTTGGATGTAACCCCCCCCCCCCCCTCTACAACAGCATACTGAACTTCAATCCAACAAGCTCTGACAATAACTCAGGAGGCAAAAACATCAGCCCCAACTCCAAGATACCCAGCTCAGTGTGGGTTGACAAAGCCCAGCAGTAAGCTGGACGAACATTTCCCAAGTATGTAGTTTTCTTGTTTCTTCTTCTTCTTCTTCTTTGATCACTCAGACAGTTTCCTGCCAATTATGAGCGTAGATGCGTCATGCTGCCGTTATGAGCCTTACTAAGAAATCGTTAGGCCCAGCAAATCCGACTTCGGCTGAATGATATGTTTTTTGGAATGTGTTCCATGAAAAAAGGGCAGGAGAATGGACCGGAAAGGCAGAAAGATAGAGGATGACGGTAAGCGAAGGGAAAAGGCAGAGTCAAAGAGGGTGACAGATTTGAGGAAGATACATGCACAGAACTTCCAGAAGGTGGGGGAACTATTTATACAAAAGACGCGGTATCCCCACGGGGGGGGGTCTTTTTTCCTTTTCATTGACTCCGAGTCCGAACGAAACTAAGCATGAACACACTGGAGTCGGAAAGTGTTTTCGCTCAAATATTTCTTAGTTAGGCGCATAACGGGAGCATAAAGCATCTGCGTGCATATAACAGGACACTGAGCGATGATGGAGAAGAAATGTTCCCCGATACATGGGTGCTTCTCTTCACGCTTTGTGCCTGAGAGGTGGTGTGGGTGCGTGCACGCGCGCGTTGCATGAAAATGGAAAAATCCATTCTTGATCGACTTCTATTCACTTCTACATATAATAACAAATGCTGAATAATCAGGGTGTGACTGCGAGTTGGGACTCAGAATGAGCGGCGCGAGAGCAACGTCAGTATACATGCGGATCAGAAGATGGAACAGAAAAGAAAATAACACTCTCACAGTCACACACACACACACACACACACACACACACACACACACACACACACACAAATGCCAAATAACACTCGTATTGATGGATCTAAAGAAGATTGTCATGTTAGTGGATTCAGGTACACGTTTAATTTAGCATGAACATAATTAACATAAGTATTGCAAGTTGTTTTATTCAAGCTGTTCTTAAGCGTCCAACCTTGCACCAGACCTGTCTAGTCTACTCTATTCGAGTGGTATTCTACTCGATTTGGACCTCTACTACTCTTCAACATTGATAGTTATGCTCTTTAATTATTGATTGCTACTCATTTTCAGTGAGCCGTGTTTGATGGTTCTAATGAATAGGACTACACATTGCACACCAGAAACTACTCGTTTCAGCTATCCAGACTACTCAAGACCCGTGTAGGGGGTAACCAGACGCATGGCTATTCGCAGACCATCAACATGAACGCAATCTGCTCAGAAGCCAACATTCTGCCTTGCTCGGGAAAGGGATAGGGTTAGGATTAGGCTATGGTTATTTTCACGAAACAGAAAGAACATTGGAAGGCGAGAACATGAGGTAACATTGGAAGGCGAGAACATGAGGTAACATTGGAAGGCGAGAACATGAGGTAACATTGGAAGGCGAGAACATGAGGTAACATTGGAAGGCGAGAACATGAGGTAACATTGGAAGGCGAGAACATGAGGTAACATTGGAAGGCGAGAACATGAGGTAACATTGGAAGGCGAGAACATGAGGTAACATTGGAAGGCGAGAACATGAGGTAACATTGGAAGGCGAGAACATGAGGTAACATTGGAAGGCGAGAACATGAGGTAACATTGGAAGGCGAGAACATGAGGTAACATTGGAAGGCGAGAACATGAGGTAACATTGGAAGGCGAGAACATGAGGTAACATTGGAAGGCGAGAACATGAGGTAACATTGGAAGGCGAGAACATGAGGTAACATTGGAAGGCGAGAACATGAGGTAACATTGGAAGGCGAGAACATGAGGTAACATTGGAAGGCGAGAACATGAGGTAACATTGGAAGGCGAGAACATGAGGTGGATAGCTAAAAATTGTCTAAAACAGCCGATAGTCACAGTCAAAGTCAAGGGAAGTAAATCAACTAATGTTGTAAACCATAATCCAGAAATTGATGGCCAGATATATCAGTTTGACAGACTAAAAACAGTCACACTGCCAAAATATATGCAAAATCAAAAAGAGGATTAATCCTTAGTTTAAACCCCAAGGGTGTGGGCCTATTTAGCATACACACAACGAATCATGTTCATGTTGACGGTCTGCGAGTAGCCAGGCGTGTAACCAGGTATGTTGCACTGGTATTAGCTATGTTTCTTAATCTTATTAATTTTTGTTTCTTGATTCCCTCCCAGGGTATAACCTCTTCGCCATTCTCCTGTTCTGCTGTTGCTGTCCACTTAGCACTACCCCTTCACAGCAAAAGTTCACAGAGAGAGAGAGCCCAGGGAGACATTTCCCTGTTGCCAAATGGGGCCGCCATGTTGGACAGTGGAAAGGGAAATCACTCTGGAGGTTGCTGTGTACGACGTTGTCTTCCTTGTGTTGGTAAATAATGACATTACGCCCTGGAGAGATTTTCTGAGATAAAAAAAACAAAAACACTTAATGTTCTTTCGTCACAGCACAGGCACATAGGTACACATGAACGTGTGCACCCACGTGTGAAAATGCTCCTACGTACAGGTACACACGCACGCATATACACATGTGCATATATTATCAACAAACACACATAATAATCTAAGTGTTAATTATCCCCACGCACAGCGAAGAAGAAGAAGAACACACACACACACAGTCTCACACACACACACACTGAACACCCAAATGATTTCTGCATAGTGATGTGTATGTATGCAGTTGCAATTACTGCACTGAAGATTTGTTGGGTTTTTTGTAATTGAAATTTTATGGTGTTGTTTGTTGTACTTTTTGTTCTGTTGTTTGGTTCTTTTATATTCATAGCATGCTTTTAACTTTGTAATGTTTTGATTTTCGTACTTACAAGCTATCAATGTTATGCTTGATGCTAAATAGTTAGTATTTTTGTTTATTGTGAAATGCGTTATAAGGTTGTTGGTTTTTTAATCTGTTGTGTGGCTGAGGCTGCGGCATTATTAAGGTCTCAGCACACATGAACATTTCTCACTCTTTCCCCATGGCAACTCAGTGATAGCCAGTCATAAGATCACTTGATATGACTGTTGGAATCGGGAAAGAGAGAAAAATATTCACGTGTAGAGACATTTATTCCGAATACAAAATGTAAACCTACTGAGTGATCAGATCTGAGTTGGGGGTGTTGTTGTTTTTACATCATTGTTTGTTTCCATATAATAAAGTGTTGTTTGGCCTGTAGATTTCTGTTGCGTAGGAAATCAAAATGTGAATTGCCGAGAACACAGAAAGAGAGAGAAATGGGAGAGAAGTCAGAATAGCGCAGAACGTAATGGTCAACTTAGGACGCGGATTTGACCGCCAGGGGGCAATCAAACCACTAGGGGCTTATCACGCGATATTCTTAGTTGGGCGTAGTGAGAGAGAGAGAGAGAGAGGGTGGGACTCATCTCCCTCTCTCTCTCTCTCTCTCACTACGCCCAACTAAGAATACCGCTTGATAAGCCCCTACTGGTTTGATTGCCCCCTGGCGGTCAAATCTGCGTCCTAAGTTGCTCATTACCTCGAATCTGAGAACTCCTAGCTTTTACAATGATGTTGATTTTGACTTTCTGTATGTGATAAAAAAAAAAATACAACAAGTGTACACAAAACAAGCACTCTCTCTGTCTCTCTGTCTCTGTCCTTATGACTCTCTCTCTCTCTCTCTCTCTCTCTCTCTCTCTCTCTCTTATGCACATACCACATGTTATGTACTGTACCACGTCAGGGGTTTTTTCCGGTTATTATTATGCATTTTTTTTATGATGTTTGTATTCTTGTTGGAGGGCAGGATGAAAAAAAGCCTTGTTAGCTTATTCTTTAACCCTCAATAAAGATCATTTTGACTTGACTTACCACACACACACACACACACACACTCACACACACACAAGCACACGCACACACATTGTGCTTGTGATTAGTTTCCACTTGTAATTTTAGATTATGAGTTAATGCGTGCTTGTTCTATCCTTTGTACTCATAAAGTAGTACTTTGAATATTTTGTCGTTTGCATGATTTCAAGATTATGTGGTTGGAGAGGATTTGGGAGGGGAGGGCGGCGTTTGAGATTTCCAAAATGAATGCGAAGGTTTTAAGATCCGTTTTTGATTAACCGAAAATACTTGTCAAACTAACGAATGAAGAATGGTTTTATTGTGTCTGAAAACTACAAAATGCTTAAAGACCCCACACGTCGCGTATCAACATCACGATTTTGACGTGTTTTCCCTCATAGCTGGTAAGAAATCTTAAGAAATCTTCCTAGTACAGTGGAATCCGCTTAATCGGCCACTTTTGGGACCAGGAAAAATATGGCTGATAAAGCGAATCGGCCGATAAAACGAACATCGAGATACTGTATGACGCAATTATGCAAGTCAAAAGCAATGACGTCAAAATTAAATGTTGCAGTTCAAATTCAAATTCTTTCCCTTTTTGTGATGTGTGTGTGTGTGTGTTTATTAATCCTACAACTTGACAGAAGCACGAGTAAAAGACAATGATTTTGTTTTCTTGAGTGATTTTAACGCCATGCAGGGTCTTTCAATTGACAACAGCTCACCTTCCAACTTCACACTCAACCATGTAAATGTCAAAAGCGTGTTGTCAGTTTGTCTGCCTCTGTTGTTCTCCCTCTCAAAAAGGGGTAAAGAGGAAAAATTAGAGAGAAAAAGTGGCCAATAAAGCGAAATTGAAGATTTCAGCTTTGGCCGTAAAAACGAACAAAATAACATATGCTTACGAAGAAAAAATTCCGTTCCAGAGGAAATTGGCCGATTAAGCGGCTTTGGCCGATTATCCGATGGCCAATTAAACGGATTCCACTGTATAAGAGGGAATGTGACACGTGACGTGGGGGGTCTTTGATGGCAGCTGTCTCTATCAAATAGAACGTAACAAAGGATGAGCCAGTTATTCTCTAAGTTTATTCATTCGTTTGTGAGCAACTCTCTACCACTGTTGTTGTGTACTGTGTGGGTGGTTGTCATAATAAGCAGATCTGGGTCATCCTTTTCATTGAGGATGATCTTGGGTCTGTATTGTTGTGGCAACTACTTTCACTTTGCTAGGCGACATAAATAACTTTAGTAAAAGGGAGTTAATTACGAGAAGTTCCTTCCCCTTATTCGTTCTCAAGGTTGTTATTTCAATTTGATTCTACTGGCTTGAACGCTGAAGAAGAAGAAAATAAGAAGAAGATTCTACTGAAATAAACTGAATATATTTCATCGTTAGGTCTAATATTGTTTTGCTGCTATAAATAACCCACACACATCGTTTCATTATCTCAAAAAGAGGGAGAGAACTCGTCTCTATATAAACTTTACTAGAATGTCATTTAAAAACTGTCCACAATTTTGTTTTTTGTTTTTTAACCTTTAGGATCACTTTTACAGATTATTGATCATAAAGAAGATTTTTGTGATTTCATTGTGTTTTAAGTGTTTAAACAAATATAGACATTTAAGAAAAGGTGCTATTATGAATGATATGAATATATATTGTTACTATTGAATTGTGTGTTATACTGATTGTAAGAGTGTGTGTGTGTGTGTGTGTGATCTGATCAGGATGTAACACTAGACGCTGTGAATATTTCTTTCTCCCCCTAATATACTGTGTGCCTGATTCCCAAGTGACTTAGTGTTTTCCCCCTAATAATCCCTAAATTAATTTCCTGTCTCGTTTGTCCATTATTACCTCCCATTAAACCTTAGTGCTGGCTTGCAGTAATCTCCCCTGCTCCTGTTCAAGTCCGTTGAGGTTGTGAGACATACTAAACCCTTTTATTTCTTCAAAATGTTTGAAGATTTTCTTAACATTTTGAATCGTATGGACTGCTATTGGCCATTGCAAAGAACACCTTTTGCAAGAGTGAATGCCCTTGGTGGGTGGGGGAAGATGGTTGAGTACTGACCAAACAAGGGCATAACTCTCGCCAATAACCCTATTTGAAGCCACTTAATGGCTGCCATTGGCAAGAGTGAATGCCCTTTTGGATACTGACCAACAAGGGCTTAATTCTTGCTGTCAAGGGCGTTAATAACCCTAGTTGCAGTGGCCAATACACGTTGCTATTTTGTATTCGTCAACTTTTCAAATACATATAGTCTAATTACACTAATGATGTGGTTTTCTATAATAAACCAACTATGGGTGGATTATGTATTGTGGAAAAAAAATAATGCTTAACTTTTTTTTGCTTTTTTCAATCTGTCATATCATTTCTCGCCTTATAGATTGATCGTTAGCTGATTACTGGCTTTTAAAGATATTGTTTTCTGTACAATGATTTTGAAGACTTACAACTTAGATTGGAGTAGTTTATTCGTTCATAGTTCTTTTTAACCAGTTGCCCTCTGAATTGTTTTACTTTTTTTATTGTTAGTCTTCCTAGTTGAATTGTTTGACTAAGTTATTTTAGTCTTCTTAGCTATTTTAAGTGTTTGTTTTTTTAGTTATCTTAGGTCCTTTTAGTTATTTTATATTAATAATGGACATAGTCGTTTCGTTCTTTTAGAAAATGGTCGTTTGAGACAAATAGGTGCTATAAACAGTCAATGCAATACTTTTTTTAAAATCATTTTAGCTGTATGAAGAGTAAACGAGTTTTTTCTTCTTTAAAATATCATCTTTGAATCTTAGAAGAAAAAGGATAAGATAGAAAGCATGAAACGTTGTGTTCTTCTGAATGTGGCATAAGTTTGGGTGGGGGGGAGGGGGGGGGGGGGGGGGGGTTATGGCAAAAACAGGGTATGTTATGCTATTTCATGAGACGACTGTTTTATCAAGATCACAATTAAGTTTTCTGACATCTTAGTTTTTCCCTTTTCTGGTCATTGCCCGTCACCGTAAGGACAGGGACAGTGCGGTTCTGTTACTTCTTTTTTTTTTCTATCCCAAGGATAAGCCAAACCGCTTGACAGAATCGCTTCAAATTGTGTGTGGTGGTGTATCACCCAGAGAGGAAGGCCTCCGCGCATATATTATTGCCGTCATGACCTTGACCTTGGCGTATGACCTTGTTTCATTTTTTATCATCATGCCTTAGGCTGCATGTCTCATATGGAGGATTACTTAGTCTTTTTGAGTTCAGCTGTGCCTGCATATTGTGTATGATGTATATTTATGCTTCCTGCATTGCTGTTCGTATTTTAATGTAATTCACTAAGACTTTGTTATTTGGTATACCTATTATGTGCAATAGCTGCTTAATTAAAAATAGATGATAGTAGTAATGTCTCTACATGCATTTTTAGTGTGATCGTTTTGACTCTCTCTCTCTCTCTCTCTCTCTCTCTCTCTCTCTCTCTCTCTCTCTCTCTCTCTCTCTCTCTCCCTCTCTCTCTCTCTCTCTCTCTCGCTCCCTCTCTCTCTCTCTCTCTCTCTCTCTCTCTCTCTCTCTCTCTCTCTCTCTCTCGCTCCCTCTATCTCTCTCTCTCTCTCTCTCTCTCTCTCTCTCCCTCTCTCTCTCTCTCTCTCTCGCTCCCTCTCTCTCTCTCTCTCTCTCTCTCTCTCTCTCTCTCTCTCTCTCTCTCTCTCTCTCTCTCTCTCTCTCTCTCTCTCTCTCTCTCTCTCTCTCTCTCTCTCTCCTCTCTCTCTCTCTCTCTCTCTCTCTCTCTCTCTCTCTCTCTCTCTCTCTCTCTCTCTCTCTCTCTCTCTCTCTCTCTCTCTCTCTCTCTCTTGTCTGTTGTCTGGGTCATGCATATAGCGTTAAGCTTGTACGTCCATAAATATTTGTGAAGCCGAAATAATTGTGTTTTTACATATTTTTGCATTAATCCTGTCAAGATTTCACTCATTAATTTATGATCAAGTGCATTTTGTTTCAGCATTGTGCATAGCTAACATGACTATTGTTTTCGTCTTCCGCTTCTATATCATTAAGCAAATTGGTTTTTTAAGTGACTTGGCTTTTGTTTTTAACATATAAATGCATACTTACCGAAGAATGCATACAGATTTAATTAAACGCACAGCCGGCATATATAAAGCTTTGACGCTCCTCATTTGAAATCGCTGCTCGCGACAGAGACGGTTCAACCGTTCTTTTCTTCCCTGTTGTCCGAGCCACTGCGAGGCAGAACTTCGCAGCGACTTGTCTTAGCAGTCTAGACCCGATCCCTGGGATCGGTTGTTATGCCTTTAAGCTACGCGCTATAGAAGTAGAACTCTCCTAAATAAATACGCACGTGTGTTTATAGTCCTAGAACAAACTATAAGCCGTATAGTCTGAAAAGAGTAAAGCTTAATATGTATGTACGACTTGCCACAAGCAAAGGGGTAGCATAATAGCATTCTTTTTTGCACCGCGTTCTAATTGGGGTTTTTCCTCCCTTTTGTTGGCCTGGTATCTGTATAAATTGTTATGTTGGTATATGCAAATGTATAATACATTTCTTGTTATGTAATGTAGTATAGTTATTTATGAATCAGTGGTGTGTGTGTCTGTCTCTATCTCTATTTGTTTGTCTGTCTGCCTTCCCGTCTGTCTACACACACACACGCACGCACGCACGCACACACACACACACACACGCACGCATGCACACACATACACACACACACACACACATACATACACACACACACATACATACACACACACACACACACACACACACACACACACACACACACACACACACACACACACACACGTTAACACGCACAAATACAAACGCTTGTGTGCGCACAATAACACATACAAATAGTCTCTCTCTCTCTCTCTTTCTCTCTCTCTCTTTCTCTCTCTCTCTCTCTCTCTCTCTCTCTCTCTCTCTCTCTCTCTATCTATATATCTATCCAGCCCGAAATATCTGCCACTCTTGGGATTTTAGTGTTTGTTTTCTGCTCTCTCTCTCTCTCTCTCTCTCTCTCTCTCTCTCTCTCTCTCTGTCTATCTATCTATCTATCTATCTATCTATCTATCTTGCTAACTCGGTCACTTTCCCAAATCCCCTCTTTTTTTCTATTTTGTTGTAGAAACAGAAAGGACGTGTGTGATTTTTCATAAATATACAATAATGTATATTCTCACAGAGAGACAGACAGGCATTGACAGAGAGATAATGGCGAAGACATCAGAGACAGGGGGGGGGGGGGGGGGGGGGGGGGGCACAAAGAGACGGAGAAAGAGAACGAGAAAGACAGATAAACCGACAAACAGAGCAAGAGTCGAGTAGTCGATCAAGACAAGAGAAGAGCACTCTGCGTAATCGATAGTTAATTCCCTTTGTTGCTCTCGAAAAATGGAGACAAGTCACGAGAGTCTGTGTGAAATATTCACACGGTGACGACGGAATGAGACATTAACATGCACGACGACAAACCAAACTCTCTCACACACACACACGGAACGGACAGACAGACAGACACATGGATATGTTTGGTGTCAACGTAACTATCGAATATACGGCTTTAAAATAAATTAGTAATCGATGTCTTGGAGTCAAAACGGACTATCTTTAGATAGTCCATTGACGTATTATTGAATTTATTACGAAAACTAATAACTTGTATAAAAAAAAAAGGACTGCTGAAAATAATATAAAAAGAAAAAAACCCATTATATTTCTGCAGTCATTGTTTGATACAAGTTATTAGTCTTTGTAATAAATCCAATAATACGTCAATGGACTATCTAAAGATAATCCGTTTTGACTCCAAGCCATCGTATTTCTCTTCGTTAAAAATTCGGGACTTTCCTGGTGTTACACTGCCTCCGGGCATTGCCTCCAGGATCGTCCCCACCATCTTTATATCTACTAATGTCCCATATGTGTCTGCTTCAGACCGGAAGACTTTAAACGGATTTTCACTCGCTCTGCCTTTTAGATTGGAAGAATAGGCTTGGCCTAAAATCTTAATCCTTGTGTAATAAAGTTTATCAGTCTTCTCTCTCTCTCTCTCTCTCTCTCTCTCTCTCTCTCTCTCTCTCTCTCTCTCTCTCTCTCTCACTCTCTCTCTCTCTCTCTCTCTCACTTTGATTGTTTAATGACATTAGCCAGATAAAACAATCAAAGTGGCAAAGTCAGTCTCTCTCTCTCTCTCTCTCTCTCTCTCTCTCTCTCTCTCTCTCTCTCTCTCTCTCTCTCTCTCTCTCTCTCTCTCTCTCTCTTTTCTTTTGGCAATTGCGGAATCCATTCTTTATTGTTTCCCATTCGATCAATGGTGAAAGGGTTGGGGAACTTGAAGTGACTGAGAAGAGAAAGAACAACGAGACGGACGTAAAGAAGAATTGAAAGAAGAAGAACAACTATGAAAGAAGAAGGAGGGGGAAGAAGGAGGAAGAGGAGGACGAACAGCGAAAAGAAGACGGCGAAAATGGCGAAGAAGAATACGAAGACGAAAAAAGGAAGAAGAACAAGAAGAGAAAAAGAAGAAGAAGAAGAAATCTCAAGTGATGCATTGATGGGTCGATTCCTAACTCTCTGGTAGGCGATAGGATGCTTTAAAATGCTGCTCCTGTTAATTATGGATCGCCTTTGTGCAATGGAACCACGCAACCAGCCTGTCTCCGTCAGTCTGTCTCTGTCTGTCTCTGTCTCTGACTCTTTCTCTCTCTTCACACCCCTCTCTGTCTGTCTCTCTCTCTCTCTCTCTCTCTCTCTCTCTCTCTCTCTCTCTCTCTCTCTCTCTCTCTCTCTCTCTCTCTCTCTCTCTCTCTCGTCCATCAATCTTTCTTTCTTTCTTTCTCTTTCCTGCCCAAGTACTGATCCCTGAGGAACGCCAAAGTCAAGAGCCATTTTAGACGACTGCATATTTTCAACGAAAACAAATTGCTTTCTATTGGAGAGATATGATTTAAACCAGTTTTGTACGGTGCCGCAAATGCCAAAGTCAGTTGTCAAACGTGTCAGTAGAATGTCATTGTCTATCGTGTCAAATGCTGCTGATAAATCAAGAAGATCTCTTCATAAGAAGAACAAAATGAGGAAATTACATGTAAGAAGAACAACATTAGGAAAATACATGTAAGAAGAAAATGAATCCATACATTACAAAAGAGACAACCCAATGTAAGCTGCCCTTGAGAAACAGCACTGCTGAAAGCACGCATGCGTCAATGAACTGCTCAAATACATAACAACATACCACGTACAGTTATAAGGATAAAGCCGTGTACACACATAAGCGGATATTCCATGCGGAACCCCGTGCGCAATCCATAAATAAGTGACAGAAAGAAAGGAAAAGATTTGCGCACGCGTCCGAATTTCCCCTATATGCATAAACTTGTATCCTTCTTTCTTCTACTTATTTAGGGTTTTCCGTACGGAACTTACGCGTCTAATATGAACTCGGCCTAAATGAATATAAAAAGCAAAGGAAGAAAATTATTTCAAAACGACATTACATGTTAACATTGCGACTGTGCAATTATTGTTTAATTATTGTTCTTAGGTACCATTTAAAGG
>CM065701.1:5281184-5291184 GCA_017654935.2 Phymorhynchus buccinoides | reverse complement strand
TGTTGGTTGCTTGGTTGGTTGGTTGGTTGACTGGTGGTTGGTTGGTTGGTTGGTTGGTTGACTGGTTACCAACCGTGATCGTAGAGAGCGGATTGGTAATGTTTTCACTCGTGTCTGAGGTGGTGTTTGTATGTATCCTCTCTAGCGTTTGAACGGATGGACTTAGGGTGCTCAAATTTTGCATGCGGGTAGGTAGTAGGAAGATCTAGGCCAAGTTCGATAATGAAGGTTATGGGTCAAAGGTCAAGGTCACTGGAGCCGAATAACGCTGCCGCGCGGTTGGTGATTTAGCGTCTTAACGCTCTAGTTGGTTCTTGTATTTGGGGGGTGTCAGGACTCTTTCCAGTGGTCCCTGGTTCCTGTTTTCAGTGGCCTTTGGTCTACTTCAAATTCATACAACAAACAAACAACTACACGACAAGTGTAAAGGGATGTTATTTTATTCACAAGAGACAAAACAAAACTACTGGATATTTCGGCGACTGTGCCTTTAATCAACATAGACAAACAAGAAAACAGCAAACAGCAAATATAGCAAAAGGAGCAAAAAGCAGGCAACAAAAAGAGAAAAAAAACAACAAGATCAAAATCAAAAAAACAATACTTCCCCTCTACAGTCCAGTGCGTAAGTTTCAGTTATTCCCCTTTGGCTTTTACATATATTTTTTAAATTCCATAAGCGTTTTTACTTGACTAACAGTTTGCGACAAAAAAGAAACACTCCACAGACTACTCAATCAAATCAATGGCAGAGAATGAAGACGTCTACCAGCTCACCACTGAGCCTTTCTCTATTATTGTCGCCGGAAGTAACGTGACGTCATCAATTTCATCGCTTCCGGTGGGAACCCTGGGATGGACTGCTCCCATGACGCCAGGTGTAGCGACTAGCAAACCTTACGGAGACTATGCTGAAGTCAAGGCCGCCCTGTTGATCGATAGGTGAGACTCGTTGATTTTCTTTGTTGCCGCTTGTATTTTTATTTATTTATTTTGCATTCGTTTGTGCTGTATGTGTCTGTTTGTTTGTATTTGTGGTCTTGTATAAAATGGCATAATCAGAGAAGTGAGTTTATCCAATAATAAAAACATTAAAATATATTAGGGAGAAGGAAGTTAGTAGTTTTATTTCTTTGTGAAGATATGTGCGCTACTTATGTGCCCATTATCATTATTATTATTATTATTATTATTATTATTATTATTATTATTATCATTATTATTATTATTATTATTATTATTATTATTATTATTATTATTATTATTATTATTATTATTATTATTATTATTATTATTATTATTATTATTATCATTATTATTATTATTATCATTATTATTATTATTATTATCATTATTATTATTATTATTATTATTATTATTATTATTATTATTATTATTATTATTATTATTATTATTATTATTATTATTATTATTATTATTATTATTATTATTATTATTATTATTATTATCATTATTATTATTATTATTATTATTATTATTATTAATATTATTATTATTATTATCATTATTATTATTATTATTATTATTATTAAGAACAGGAAGGGGGAGGGGCGAAGAAAAGAAAAGAAAAGACGGAGAACCAAAACAAATCTTCAAAATGGAAGTTAAATTGTGCAGTGACATCAACAACAATCCCTAAAACAAACCCTAAACAAAGGTTATCCTTATTCGTTAGTATTACGTTAAGTTAGCATAAGCCTTTCATGATGGTAATCTAAACTGTGTGCTAAGCTCGTTTACAGTCTCTCTATTTTCCCTCCTTTTCAGTCTCTGTAGTTGGCCCTACTTTCATCTTCAGGGTCTACGTTCCTGCGATAGTTCTGGTGGGTGTGCTGGGCAACGTTCTATGCTTCTTCACCCTGGTTCTCTCCAGCTTGAGGAGGACCTCCACCTGCCTCTACATGGCCGCCATTGCCGTCCTGGACTGCGTCATCCTCATCGTGGTCCTGGGCTTCCTTCTGGCCAACCTCCTGGGGCAAACCACCTTCTACCTCAGCAGCGACTGGACCTGCGGCATCCACTACTTTCTCTTCTACTTCTCCATTCACTTCGACGTTCTCCTGCTCCTGGCCATGACCGTGGATCGCTTCATCATCGTCGCCTTCCCTCTCAAAGCTCAGAGGCTGTGCACGCCCGGAACCGCCCTCAAGGCTATGCTGGGGTTGGGGCTGTTTTCGTTCGCGCTGAATTTCCAAGTGCTATTCAACCGTCGGTTGAAACCCACGGGGAGGGCTAAGGATCCGTTCTGGTGCTGGTATCCGGATCCGGAGGTGAGCTACTTCATGAGGAAGATCTACATGTGGATCGACGCGTCCATCTACAGTTTTGTGCCCTTCCTGTGTCTGTTGACGTTGAACCTGGTCATCATTGGGAGGCTGAAGCTGTCACGGAAATTCAGCCGGCAGTTTACCGATAAAATGGCGCCTTCTATTAACGGAATGAACAAAGCAGAGTGCGGACGTACTGGCATCTCACACACTGATGATAGTTCCAGGGGTGGGAAAGTGACGGGTGGAATTTCCACCCATGAATCTTTATCAGCCCAAAAGTCTCCCTCCCCTAGCACCAACATCACCTTGATGTTACTCCTCGTGTCCTTCACCTTTCTGGCTCTGACGTCACCCATCGTCATCTTCCTATTGGTCAAGCGATACCATTGGCTGCCGTCGACCAATCAGGAGCTAGCGCGCGCCCGGCTGACGCACGCGTTTGTGGACAACTTAATGTACACCAATCACGCAGTCAATTTCCTGCTGTACTGCCTTAGCGGACAGAGGTTCAGGCAGGAGCTGAGCAGACTGGTGCGTAGACTGCGCTGTTGGTGAAATGGATGGGCTCTTCGAGTGGAGTTGTGACCCTTAGCCTTTGACGCCAGGTGGCATTCCGTTTGAAGGCGTTTTGTGAGCGACGGTTAGCTCATTCTCTCTTTCTTTATATATCTCTTGCTCTCGATCTCGCGCGAGAGAGGCAAAAACTGATTGTGTGTATTAATTGATCAAGGGAAATAATACACACTGAGAATTATCTCCGGTAAGTCTACCAGAAGAGCTCATTAGAATATATTCATATAATTTATCAAGCACAATTTTTCTTTGTTACAGAAAATCCGACCTTTGAATCAAAATTCCAAAATATGAGATGCTTGTATTCTTTGGTATTGGTATTTTGGCATATTCGAGTCACAGAGAGTTGTTTCTGTGAAAGTCGGGTTGCTCCCACCTGGAGAGCGCGTCGCCGCGAGCGCAGCATTGCCCACAGGATGCATGCTATGTGAATTCGTGTCATCCATTCCACTGACACAACACGGCCTACTCCTACTGAACAGTGGAATGGGCTTTAACATGTGTGCAAGATCTTGAGCATGCGTTCGCACCATTCCACTGACACAACACGGCCTACTCCTACCGAACAGTGGAATGGGCTTTAACATGTGTGCAAGATCTTGAGCATGCGTTCGCACACGGGACCTCGGTTATAAGTCTCATCCGAAGGACCAGGAACTATGAGTAAAGTTGTCTTTGGTCATAGAACATACTGGCCTTTGCATAAAGAGGCCGTGTAAATAAAGCAGAACATATAGAAACGAAAGCAAGTTGGATGTATAAAAAAAGAACAAACTGAAAGAAAGAAAACGAAGAGAAAGAAACAAGGAGGCAGATATGAATTATTCACGAATCTCTTAATTGAAATAAAGCCATCAGTAACTCCAGCTTTGCTGAGAGAGAGAGAGAGAGAGAGAGAGAGAGAGAGAGAGAGAGAGAGAGAGAGAGAGAGAGAGAGAGAGAGAGAGAGAGAGAGAGAGAGAGAGAGGGGAGAGGTGGGGATGGGTGTGTTATGCATCATATTAGCACAGTGTACGGACATGTACACAACATTGTTTCGATTTGTGATTATGACAAAAGATAAGAATTTAAGGGACATCATAATTATGAACGGCAGGTCAGATATGCATGTGTATACCGATGTACAAGTAGTGCCACAGAGACTACCAAGCGTGAGATATAAAACAATATGCCGATCTTCAAGTAGTGCTAAAGAGGCCTGGAAGCGTGTGATATAAAACAATGTCTTGACATATCATTTGCGTATATTAACCCATAGGCTTAGTGTAAACGCGTGTAAGAATACACCGTTTCTATTAGAAACTTGACGTCACAGTTATTTATCTTGACATATCATTATCATTCTCACACATCAAGGTAAACTCGCATGCGACTATCTGCAGTACTCAAGCCACATTTTCTTTATTTGCATCACGTGACGTTTAGTAAGACAAAAAGCCCAAACATACTCCTAACCCTATGCCTTAACCCGATAAATGCAAAAGGTTGTTTCTGATGAACATTTTACATTGAAAAATAAATTGTGAAGAGTAACTTTTAGTGAAATTGCAAATGATAAAAATAGCGGCTAACAACCACATACTCAAGTTAGTGTCACTGCAAATAGCGCCTTCTGAGCAGGACACCAAAAAACGTCATCTTAGTGAACTTAGGCAATCACTGAAATTACGTCATCATTGAAAGTTCATCATTGGCGAAATGACAATAACTATGGCCTGTGATTGCAGTGTAAACAAATATGTCATTGTAAAGGCTATTTTTTTATACAGCAAATTCCAGTAGGTTCATATTTCGATTATTAATCAGTTTCCTTTCATAATGTATCAATGTGCAAGATCAAAATAGCTCACAACTTTCTAACTTGGAGAACTATATTATTTGTGAATCAGTGGGATTTTCTTGCTACGGTGAAGTGGTTAGTATTATTTTAGATCTGCATGCACGGCGTCTCGCTTCTTCGTTGCGTGTTTGATTATCATCTGAAAGAGGTAAAATATCAGTATATATCCGTTATTAGGATTTGTGAGTGAGATATCGCTTTTGTCCTATATCTCGTGGCTTGCTGTTTATCACACTCGGTCTCCGACCTCGTGTGATAAACAGCAAGCCACTCGAGATAGGATAAAAGCAATATCACACTCGCAAATCCTAATAACTGATAATATCTTGACATATCATTTGCGTATATTAACCCATAGGCTTAGTGTAAACGCGCGTGAGAAAAGGTGTAAGAATACACCGTTGCTATTAGAAACTTGACGTCACAGTTATATATCTTGACATAATTATCATTATCATTATTCACATCAAGGTACACTCGCATGCGACTATCTGCAGTACTCAAACCATATTTTCTTTATTTGCATCAAGTGATGTTTAGTAAAACAAAAAGCCCAAACATACTCCTAAGCCTATGCCTTAACCCGATAAATACAAAAGGTTGTTTCCATTGAACATTTTACATTGGAAAAAAATTGTGAAAAGTAATTGTTAGTGAAATTGCAAATGATAAAAATAGCGGCTAACTACCAGACAGTCAAGGTATTGTCACTGCAACTAGAGGCTTCTTATCACCAGGACACCCAAAAACGTCATCTTAGTGAACTAACGAAATCACTGAAATTACGTCATCATTGAAAGTTCGTCATTGGCCAAATGACAATATTAATGGCCTAAGTGATTGTAGTGAAAGAAGAATAGTACATTGTAAAGGCTATTTTTTTATACAGCTAAGAGGCCAGTACGGTTCATGCTTTTATTAATAATCAGTTTCCTTTCATAAGTATCGCTTGTGCAAGATCGAAATAGCTCACGACTTTCTAACTTGGAGAACTATATTATTTGTGGATGAGTGGGATTCTCTTGCTACGGTGAAGTGGTTAGAGTATTATTCAGATATGCATGCATGGCGTCTCGCTTCTTCGTTGCGTGTTTGATTATCAGCTGATTTTATCTGAAAGAGACAAAATATCGGTATTTAATCGTTATTATGACTTTGCTGTGGGATATTGCTTTTATCCTATCTCTCGACACATGAGACATCATTTGCGTATATTAACCCATAGGCTTAGTGTAAACGCGTGTGAGAAAAGGTGTAAGAATACACCGTTGCTATTAGAAACTTGACGTCACAGTTATATATCACACATCAAGGTACACTGGCATGCGACTGTCTGCAGTACTCAAACCATATTTTCTTTATTTGCATCAAGTGATGTTTAGCAAAACAAAAAGCCCAAACATACTCCTAACCCTATTCCTTAACCCGATCAATGCAAAAGGTTATTTCTGATGAACATTTTACTTTGAAAAATAAATTGTGAAGAGTAACTTTTAGTGAAATTGCAAATCATAAAAATAGCGGCTAACAACCAGATACTCAAGTTAGTGTCACTGCAAATAGCGCCTTCTGAGCGGGACACCCAAAAACGTCATCTTAGTGAACTTAGGCAATCACTGAAATTACGTCATCATTGAAAGTTCGTCATTGGCTAAATGACAATTATGGCCTAAGTGATTGCAGTGTTAGAAGAATATGTCATTGTAAATGCTATTTTTTATACAGCTAAGGCCAGTACGGTTCATGTCTCTATTAATAATCAGTTTCCTTTCATAATGTATCGCTTGTGCAAGATCAAAATAGCTCATGACTTTCTAACTTGGAGAACTATATTATTTGTGGATGAGTGGGATTTTCTTGCTACGGTGAAGTGGTTAGTAATATTTACATCTGCATGCATGGCGTCTCGCTTCTTCGTTGCATGTTTAATTATCATCTGAAAGAGGTAAAATATCGGTATATATCCGTTATTAGGATTTGTGAGTGAGATATTGCTTTTATCCTATCTCTTGAGCCTTGCTGTTTATCACACGAGGTCGGAGCCACATATCAACAAACGTTCCTTTGTCGTGTCATGTTATAACCCACCATTCTTATTCTTATTCGTTCCCCCAGACATATGGCCATAAGGGGTAAGGTATGCATGCATGTGTCCAGTTTTCAGTTTCCACTGGTCTCCCCGCTGCGTTCAGCCAAAACATTTCAATTTCGCAGCAGCTCAAAAGCCGGAGAACATTTTGAATATTATTTGGGAGGAAAGGCAGGAGAACTGGCCAATAAGTGAGAACAAATAGATGCCAGAAAGCAAAGGGAAAAGGCAGTCAACGAGAGGGACAGATTATAGGAAGTTACAAGCATAGAACTTCCATAAGGTGGGGGGACTACTTATACAAAATACCCCTGATGTCTCATCGAGGAGAGACTCGTGTTGGGCAGGGTCGTCCATCTCCCCTAATGGAGGCACGAGGCACCCACCCACTGCCGGAAACCATCCTTCAAGATGTTGTCAGTCGTTTCTTCATGCACACAGACGAACACGCGCCAACAGAACACAACCTCCTTGGCGGAGAAACGGTTCTGAATGCACCAAAGGTGGGGCCATAGTCCAGCCCTGTTGTCTGCTGAACATCACATGGGTTTCACTAGTGTTCCACCTTCAGCACATCCTAAACTACTGCACTGATCATGTTTAAAACAATTTTTTTAAATAGTTGATGAGTCGCTGGTAATGTCCGTTATTTAAAATCAATTCAAACATTCAAATTAGTAAAATTAACTTTATTTATCTCGTAGACTGAGAACATACAGTCAGGCGCGTATAAACAAACACCACAAAAGCATATTATGTTCAACCAGCGCAGAAGTCGTAAGTATAATGACGTTTCAATGTTAATTACTTTTACGACCAAACTACATTGATTAACTCTGGACAAACCATTATCCATTGTGTTGCAGACGGGGTCAAGATTTACCATAGTCTATCAACATGACCTATTAGCAGGCACGAAGCTCGCCACTAACAACACAGACATTTACCATAGTCTATCAACATGACCTATTAGCAGGCACGAAACTCGCCACTAACAATACAGACATTTACCATAGTCTATCAACATGACCTATTAGCAGGCACGAAACTCGCCACTAACAATACAGACATTTACCATAGTCTATCAACATGACCTATTAGCAGGCACGAAACTCGCCACTAACAATACAGACATTTACCATAGTCTATCAACATGACCTATTAGCAGGCACGAAACTCGCCACTAACAATACAGACATTTACCATAGTCTATCAACATGACCTATTAGCAGGCACGAAACTCGCCACTAACAATACAGACATTTACCATAGTCTATCAACATGACCTATTAGCAGGCACGAAACTCGCCACTAACAATACAGACATTTACCATAGTCTATCAACATGACCTATTAGCAGGCACGAAACTCGCCACTAACAATACAGACATTTACCATAGTCTATCAACATGACCTATTAGCAGGCACGAAACTCGCCACTAACAATACAGACATTTACCATAGTCTATCAACATGACCTATTAGCAGGCACGAAACTCGCCACTAACAATACAGACATTTACCCTAGTCTATCAACATGACCTATTAGCAGGCACGAAACTCGCCACTAACAATACAGACATTTACCATAGTCTATCAACATGACCTATTAGCAGGCACGAAACTCGCCACTAACAATACAGACATTTACCATAGTCTATCAACATGACCTATTAGCAGGCACGAAACTCGCCACTTACAATACAGACATTTACCATAGTCTATCAACATGACCTATTAGCAGGCACGAAACTCGCCACTAACAATACAGACATTTACCCTAGTCTATCAACATGACCTATTAGCAGGCACGAAACTCGCCACTAACAATACAGACGGCTATAAAAGCGTGTACGGTCGCTTAGTTTGTAAATACTATTTTTTTAAAGACCCACCACGTCACGTGTCAAAATCATGGTTTGCACGTGTTTTCCCTCTTACAGCTGGTAAGAAATCTTAAAGGTGGACCCTGACGGATGATTGTTTGCAAGGAACACGTTGAGATCATCAGAAAGACAGCTTTTCAAAGATCGGAACACTCGCTTTGCTCTGGTTTCCTAGAAATCAAGCCGTCAAAACGGCGATTCCTCCTTGGCGGAGGTGCCAAAGAGAAAAGCCATTTTGGATGGGGTGGGTGGGGGCCAAACCCATTGTGGTTTAAGCTTTTTTTCTTTTTTGTAGTGCAGTAAAAAAGATTGAAGCTATTTCCTTTGTTCTGAGCGAAACTCTTTTAGATAAACTGCATAAAATTACGAAAAAGATAAATAAAAAGGCTTGTATTGCGAAAACAATCGTGCAACCAATTTGGTCGCCATTACAATAGAGACGGCACACGCCTTCTCTTTCAGTGAAGGAATTTGACTTCCAGCACCTCCGCCAAGGATAAATCGCCGATTTGACGGTTTGATTTCTAGGAAACCAGAGCAAAGTGAGTGTTGCGATCTCTGTAAAGGGTGTTTTCCTGGTGATCGCGACGTGTTTCTTGCAAAAACTCGTCCGTCAGGGTCCACCTTTAAGAAATCTTCCAAGCATAGGAGGGAATGTGACACGTGACGTGGGGGGTCTTTAAAATACGCAGAACAATGCAAACAAACAAACTATTTGTGATCAAGTCAAAGCCTTGAGCATTTTGGTTTTCCGTAGATATGACAGCCCCCCCTCAAACCAACACAAAAGAGTTCCTTTTCCTAAGTAAATAGTCATGTGGAGCATATTTCTGAGCTGGCTAAGCATAGGCGATCGCGAAGACTGTGTTTTATCATTGGGAATCGGAACAGACAAACTCTCTCCCAATCGGGTATGAGCAATAACGTAGGGGAAGACGGGGTAAAAAGCGCATGGGCGGGTAAGAAGCCCACCCCAATTATCTCATGAAATGAAGCGAATTTCAGTCTCATTTTGCCCATGAGACGGGCGTTAATGTCTAGCATTCGTCTCATGGGCAAATTTGACTGTTTCTTTTTCTTTATTTCAATAATTGGGGTGGGCTTCTTACCCGCCCATGCGCTTTTTACCCCGTCTTCCCCTAGTGTTTCTTTGGTAGCAATAGCGCGTGAGCAGCCAAAATGGCGGCTATCAGGAGAAGGACAAAGAATTTTACCACGTGTTCGAGTTTGAAGATCTGCTTTCATTGGTGACGACCTCGTTTAAAAGAAACCAACATGGCGGCACTGACGTCATAAACTCGTTCCGGATACCTAAACTAAG
>CM065701.1:5251184-5266184 GCA_017654935.2 Phymorhynchus buccinoides | reverse complement strand
ATCTTTATCCTTTGAAAAATAAAGTTTAAGTTTTCAAGTTTTCAAGTTTTCTCTCTCTCTCTCTCTCTCATGTTCTAATTTTATATATATGTATTTTGTCCAGAGGGCTGGATGTAAAAAAGCATGTTATTGCTTAATAACATTCATTCATTCTCTCTCTCTCTCTCTCTCTCTCTCTCTCTCTCTCTCTCTCTCCTCTCTCTCTCTCTCTCTCTCTCTCTCTCTCTCTCTCTCTCTCTCTCTCTCTCTCTCTCTCTCCCTCTCTTTTCCGTGATATGGATGCATACCAGTCGCGATGTCTTTTCAATTTTCTTTTATGTGGAACGATTGATTGTTTTGCTTTTGTTCGTATAGTCCCTACTCCCATTGTGAAAAGCTTGTGAAGCTATAACATAGTAAACCACTATTGACATTGACATTCTCTCTCTCCTCTCTCTCTCTCTCTCTCTCTCTCTCTCTCTCTCTCTCTCTCTCTCTCTCTCTCTCTCTCTCTCTCTTTTTTTTTCTTTCTTTCTTTCTCTGTTTATATATAATATTGTGTGTGTGCGCACACGCGAGTGTGTGTGTGAGAGAGAGAGAGAGAGAGAGAGAGTGTGTGTGTGTGTGTGTGTGTGTGTGTGTGTGTGTGTGTGTGTGTGTGTGTGTGTGTGTGTGTGATTTGTGTCAGAATATTTCTTACAAATATCAAAGATACATGTCATTCATTCTCTTTGGGCGTCCGTCTTCCCTCTCTTCCGTCATCCCCCACCCTCCCCATCTCTGTCTCTTTGTCTGTCTCTCTCTCAATCTCTCTGTCTCCCTTAACACCAGCTTATCTGTTAATAATTATGTTCCCCATCAACAATATCCGTGGCAAGAAAATTGTCCACATTCCAAAACCAAACTTATTCATGACATCTCTTATTTATTCAGGTGCCTGTCCATCTAAAAACGAATCCCAGCTTATTATCCTTTAGAAGGGCGTATCATAAATATTTGATTGATCAACTATAACTCCTGTGTATATTTTTTACTAAAGCTAGATATTCATATATGTACAATTCTGCATTTCCTTATTAATTTTGCATCCATGATTATTGTAATTCTGAAGTAATGCCCATGGAGCAGCAATCTACATGCTATGCATGATATGTGTGTACGGGCGTGCTTATGTATATGGGTGTAAGCGTGTGTGTGTGCGCATATCGAGGGCTTAGAGCATAATGGTTGTATCTCACTTTTTTAGCATTCCTCAGAAATCGCATTTAACGGTTTCCAAAACTTATAATAATGGCGGAAATCAACGTTTTATTTTTAAACTTTGCTTAATGCTTAAGACACACCCCTTCTATAAGTACAGAAATTTATAGCTTTTCAGAAAGCCACAACTGCCCCAGATGTCAAGAGCTGACAAGTGGTAAACCAAGTAAAGTGGCTTTCACGGCAGCAATTTCGGGCAAATAAAAAAAACCTGTCAGGGCTCGGTGGTTTTATCTTAGCATGAGACCGATCCATTCCTAGATGTTTATGCAAAGGGCTGAAATGAGTTGGAGCTTAACCATGGTATCTTGACCCGCGATCATTTAGCACCAAGCTGTTGGGGTAAAAAGGTAGTAGAAGGCGGCCTGTAACAATTGTATACTGACCTGACATTTTTTTTGGCCCCAACATGCTTGGTCGTGAAAAGGAAAAAAAGGATGTGCTTAATAATGGCATGTTGATAAGAGATCTTACAGCAACATGTTTTTCCGACAAAATGATGAAAAGAACTGGTGCAGGATAACTGCAATGTGACCTGAGACTACTGTGTTGGAGTGAAATCAGTGATTGTGCTCATACACTTGGGGGCAATACATGCTTCTCGCATTACATTACATGAACTGTTATTATTCGAGCCAAACTTCCTGAAAGCGAACGTGCCGAATCACATTTTCATTGCGTAAAATCATTCAGTAGATGCAAAATCTTCAATATTTACGAATTATTCGTTAGCACAATACTAGTGTCAATGGTTTTTGAAAATTGTGTGTGTGCGCACGCACGCGCTCGCGCGAGTGTGTGTATGTATATGTGTGAATGTGTGTGTGTGTGTGTGTGTGTGTGTGTGTGTGTGTGTGTGTGTGTGTGTGTGTGTGTGTGTGTGTGTGTGTGTGTGTCTGTGTGTGTATGTGTGTGTGTGTGTGTGTGTGTGTGTGTGTGTGTGTGTGAGTGAGAGAGAGAGAGAGAGAGAGAGAGAGAGAGAGAGAGAGAACAAACAAATGAGACGAGAAATAAAAAGTTTGCGCACACAACACACACACACAGACAGACAGACAACACACACACACACACACACACACACACACACACACACACACACACACACACACACACACACACACACACACACACACACACACAAAGGCGCGCACACACACACACACACACACACACACACACACACACACACACACACACACACACACACACACACACACACACACACACACACACACATACATACATACATACACGTGAGACACACACGCACGCACGCCGCACGCGCATTCATTATAAACAAATGAACAACTGAATGTTCACATGCACGAAATAACATTTTATTTATTTTACACAACAATGCTAACACTTGTGACATAAAACAACATGACGTGTCTGGCCCAGAAGTCTTTCGATTTGCATTTTTAAACAATGTAGTCTATACTACAGACAAATGAAAGTTGTTTATTCTTGGTAATGAGATTAAGTATGACAAGTGTTTTGTTTTTTTCATTCAGGTATTCTAGTTCTTGAAGCAAATAAGAAACTCCCCAAATGAAATTAAAACAACGTAAATCAGCAAATCATCGAAACTATGGCATTATATACATGTAAACTCGTAAATTGCCTGAAAAAATCGAGTGAGGCGAGAGGGGGGATCGAGTGAGAGAGAGGAGGAGGAGAGAGGAGAGAGAGAGAGAGAGAGAGAGAGAGAGAGAGAGAGAGAGAGAGATTGCTGGCATGCATTTTTATAAAAAGGGAAAGAGGGCGAGCTATCTTTATTTCTACACAAATATGCACGCATTTCTAAGTACAGACAAGAAGACAGACAGAAAGAGAGAGATGTGGGGAACTGGGGGGAGGAGGGGGGGAGAGGGGGGGGGGGAGGGCCACAATGCAGATGGAACAGAGACACTGGTTAAAGGGAACACGCTTGAATATCTTTATCAAATGGGCATGTGTGCGTGGTTGTTGTTTTTTTGGAGGTGGGGTGGGGGTGGTAGGGAAGTAATAGATCGTGCGATCATTATAAATTCATCGCCAGGTCAAAAGCATCAAAAATATATCTTTAGACGTAATTACAAAATGCAAACTACTGTCGCTTTCTGTCATTGTTCCTTGCTTTTCTTTGATGCTGTACACGGCACACCGAGCACACTGATGTTTTGGGGTGATGGAATGCTAGGTTGTATTCCTCTGTGAAGACCTTTCTGTCATTGTTCCTTGCTTTTCTTTGATGCTGTACACGGCACACCGAGCACACTGATGTTTTGGGGTGATGGAATGCTAGGTTGTATTCCTCTGTGAAGACCTTTCTGTCAATGTTCCTTGCTTTTCTTTGATGCTGTACACGGCACACCGAGCACACTGATGTTTTGGGGTGATGGAATGCTAGGTTGTATTCCTCTGTGAAGACCTTTCTGTCATTGTTCCTTGCTTTTCTTTGATGCTGTACACGGCACACCGAGCACACTGATGTTTTGGGGTGATGGAATGCTAGGTTGTATTCCTCTGTGAAGACCTTTCTGTCAATGTTCCTTGCTTTTCTTTGATGCTGTACACGGCACACCGAGCACACTGATGTTTTGGGGTGATGGAATGCTAGGTTGTATTCCTCTGTGAAGACCTTTCTGTCATTGTTCCTTGCTTTTCTTTGATGCTGTACACGGCACACCGAGCACACTGATGTTTTGGGGTGATGGAATGCTTGGTTGTATTCCTCTGTGAAGACCTTTCTGTCAATGTTCCTTGCTTTTCTTTGATGCTGTACACGGCACACCGAGCACACTGATTTTTTTGGGGTGATGGAATGCTAGGTTGTATTCCTCTGTGAAGACCTTTCTGTAGATTCCTAATGAAACTGATTGTTGGCCATTCTTCACACACTCCTCTGTGTACAGTTCAAACATCTTTTTCACTGATAGGTTTGGAGACAGATACATTATGTGGGTGTCTTTACGTGTGTAGTGTGATTCCACAGCAGGAAAGGACTCAGTGTGGTCTTTGACTCGCTTGATTTGCTCTTCAGGTGTTTTGTTGGCTGCTCTTCTCTTGTTGGTTTCTCCCCTTCCGATGAACATTCCATGCGTGCTCTTCTTTAGAGCATGTATCACATATGTTTCACTGACACAAAGGGTTGTCAGGAAAAACTTCTTGCACACACGAACTTGTTGACGGTTTACATTAAAAGAGAAACTTCGGCTGACATTTTTCTTCTTTGGAACTGGTTCATTGTCTTCACCAAGGTACGTTTTTGTCTGTTTTTCTTGAACACTGTTGCAAACGAACGCCTTTTGTTTTTCATAGTCACCCAAGTTGTAGAAAGACTAAAAAATGTCTTGTCGTTCGGATTCAGAGATTGTACGGCAGTTGAAACGACACTTGGAACAGTCCACTTCTTCTCTTTGCCTTGGAGTCGCAATGTTTTTCTGATGTTTTTCTTCCATGTGCTAGGCATTGCCTTTTTCTTTCGCCCCAGCTTCTTTTTAGGTGGTGTGGTAAATTTGCCTCGTTTCCTAGGGGTTTGTATTTTTGGAGTGGATTGTCTGGGCGACATGGCTGGGGATTGTTGATCATCATTGGCTGAAGGTGATGCTGACGAAATGTGAGACACATCTTCTTCCATTTCTTGGAGATTGGTGCAAACTTCATTTCCATCTTCATCTGGTGATGCTCTGGTTTCAGGAGCGGTCTGTGGGGTTTCAATGTTTCTCTGAGGGATAGAACCAAGTGGAAACACTGCATCATAGTGCTGTGCTTGCATTTCTAAGAGACCAAGCAGTACAGGTGGGGATTGCTGTGCTTCTGTTTTTCCCAATGATTCTTTTGGATGGATGACCGTCGTCCGGACCAATCAGCCAGAGCCTTTGGCAGCAGATCAGCATCATCATTACTCCACACACCAGGGGACCGGAGCTGTTGAACATTAAAAAAATATCTCAAATATATCTCATTTTCATCAGTCATCCGTTTAAAAAAACTGAATATATGATGAAATGTTTTCGTCCAGGTATGTACACAAGCACTGTCTTAGTTCGAATGCGGTGATGTTGAAATGCATAGAGGCTGCCTCCAAAAAAATAGTATCCATCAGCAGCAACTTCAACACTGCACAAGCTGTTGGCCGCTAACAAGTTGTGGAGTCTACTTTTGTGTTCCGCTGTTTCCTTTGACAGTATTAACGATTGTTTTGCGCTCAGTGCCTTTGCCATTTCGATGTTGTGGGGCCTTTTCCTGTGGTGTCGTTGCTTTTTGCTCCTTTTCAATGACATCAAGGGCACATTGTTGATGTTGTCATCTTCTGTGGAAGAGAGCTGATTACAGCGGGAAGGAGGTATCTGTGGACAGTAGTCAGGATCCTTTCTGGTGTCACAATCAGTGTCGTTTTCAGAGTCTGTAGTATCTTCAATCAGGACAGACTTGTTCTCCATCACATCTTTCTCAGTCTGTGACCCGCGCTGATGCATAGCACCAGCCTGTCTTTGTAATGGCTCCAAATCAGGCTGGCACCAACCGGAATCGTCCATCTCAGATCCTGTCTTATTTCCAAGGACAACAACCTCAATGTCTGTGCTGGTGGTGGGATTATTGGGCCGTAGGGGGGTGGAAGTGCTGGTTCTGTTTGACATGGAATCAGCACCTCCAGGTTTTAATGGTTCGTCATCAGATGTACACCACAGGTGGGACTGCCCCAAGTCACCAGCTGTCAGAGAGTTGGCCAGGTCAAGGTACACGCTGCCCTCAGCACCCTCCCCATAGGATTCATCCATTCTGAAAAGAGTATGAACATGACTGTGCTGTCAACCCAAACCATAATAAAAATGTTCAAAATCCTCTCTATCAAATGCTTTTTATAATCCTAAGCGCAAACACTCTTGAGATTTATATACACGTGAGCGATGTAAATGTATGGTTGTATGTATGTCACAGAAAATATTGGAATCGGAGAAAATACAACATATTTTTGAGATAGTTTTGGAATTTTAATATTTTCTGGGGCATAGTCAAGTTTTCGAATCTCAGAAAAAATCAAGAATGTTCCCAAGCAAATAGCTGCATGCACTCCGTAGAAATCGAAATTAACTATTGAGAGGCAGAGAGAGAGAGAGAGAGAGAGAGAGAGAGAGAGAGAGAGAGAGAGAGAGAGAGAAGAGGAGAGAGAGAGAGAGGAGAGAGAGAGAGAGAGAGAGAGATGAGAGAGAGAGAGGAGAGGAGGAGAAGAGAGAGAGGAGAGAGAGAGAGAGAGAGAGAGAGAGAAGAGAGAGAGAGAGAGAGAGAGAGTGACGAGAGATCAAGAGAGAGAGAGAGAGAGAGAGAGAGAGAGAGAGAGAAGAGATGAGAGAGAGAGAGAGAGAGAGAGTAGGTAAGACGAGAGAGAGAGAGATAGAGAGAGAGAGAGAGAGAGATAGACGAGAAGAGAGAGAAGAGAGAGATGAGAGAGAGGGAGAGGGTTAGATGAGAGAGAGAGAGAGAGAGAGAGAGAGAGAGAGAGTGGAAGAGAGAGATGAGGAGAGAGAAAGAAGGAGAGATAGAGAGATGAGAGAGAGAGATGAGAGAGAGAGAGGATGAGAGAGAGAGAGAGAGAGAGAGAGAGGAGAGAGAGAAAGAGAGCGAGAGAGAGAGAGAGAGAGAGAGAGAGAGAGAGAGAGAGAGAGAGAGAGAACGAACGAACGAACGAACCTTTTTTTTTTATTGAGGGAAAAGACTAAGCACTATACAGGCTTGTTTACATCCAGCCCTCATAAAAAATGAAAAAGGAGAAGAAAAAACAATAACCACCATTAACAATAAATGGAACATTTTAAAAAAAGAATGAAAGTGAAAAAAGCATGCACATACAAAATTCACACTTATCAAATAACCATGAGGAAACATCAAACACATTGAAATTAAAGTTACCCATTAGAAGCACGCACACACACACACGCACTTACGTTACAAATGCACGCACGCACACGCACACACACGCACACGCGCACGCGCACACACACACCACACACACACACACACACACACACCATACACACATTTTGATCTCTCTCTCCCTCTCTCTCTCTCCTCCCTCCCTCCCTCTCTCTCCCTCTCTGTCTCTCTCTTTTACACACACACACAACACACACACACACACACACACGCGCGCGCGCACAAATTCCTGTCAAGAAGTAAAAGGGACAAAAGCAAAGTTACATTCACATCGGGTATCTTGAGGAAACAGGTGGTGGAATCTGGGAGAAGGTTTAATAATATGAACAACATGTTATAGAATTGAATTATAAAATTCGGTCATTAGAAATGTTCGATAGTTTTTTTGAAAGAATTAAAGCTTGTTTCAATTGCGAGATTGCCCAATATGGCATTCCACAAGGCCCCGCCAGAATAAGCTAAGCATGTTTTGAAAAGGTCGATTCTAGGCAAAGGCAGCATGAGTTTGTGAACATGGCGTTGATCATTGACAACAAACCTATTGGTAAGTGATGGTGGGGCATTGCCTGATAAAATTTTGAACATGAAAACAGCTTTGTTGAATTTTAGTTTTAGCTTGAAAGGTAGTATGTCCAAGGCTTTGTAATCATTAGGTGTTAATGTAAAAGATTTAAGAAGAACTAACTTTAATGCCCGTCTATGAAGACTAGAGAGGGGTTTTAAAGTATTGTCACTTGCACCATCCCAGATAGTTGAAGCATAGTTAATGTGGGATTCAATAAACGAGTGAAAGAATATCTTACGCGAGTGGAGGTTTAGGAAGTGTTTTATTTTGGACAACTGATAGATCTTTTTTGAAACAGACTTACATACCTTAGATACATGATCTGACCAAGAAAGATTATTGTCAATGACAACGCCAAGTATTTTATGACTGCTTACTTCTTCAACAATGTTACCATTAATAGAGTTAAAGAGCCGAGAGGAAGATTCTGACGTTTTTGTCTAGTTGTTACCATCATAAATTTAGTTTTTATAGGATGCAGGCTCATGTGGTTTAATTCTGCCCAGTTTATGAGTTCGTTGATGCTGTTCTGTAAATTTCGTAATACTACTTCATAGTTAGAGTGATTAGTGTGTAACGTTGTATCGTCAGCAAACAAATCGCACAACGTACTTAGAACTAGAGGCAAATCGTTGATATAAACGGAGAAAAGCAAAGGTCCTAAGACGGAACCCTGAGGAATGCCATACTTTGTTGTTCTAGATGAAGACACGTGGCCGTTAACAGCCACCACCTGTTTCCTCTCCATTAAAAATGATGATATAAGTTCTATTGTATTACAAGACAATCCATATAATGTTAGTTTTTTAAGCAGAAGAGAATGGTCTACAACATCAAATGCTTTAACAAAGTCAACTATTAGAGCACCAGTTATTTCATTATTATTGATATTAGTAAGCCATTTATCAACAAGAGTTGTAAGAGCTGTTTGACAAGAGTGTTTCGTTCGAAAACCAGACTGACACGGATGGAAAAGATGAAAGTGGTCAAAATGATTAAGGATGTGTTTGTTCATGTGACTTTCTAATGGTTTTGATAAGACAGACACGATGGAAATGGGTCTATAATTACAAGGGTCAGAACGATCTCCTGATTTAAATATGGGTGTGATTCTCGCTGTCTTAAAAGCTTTAGGAAAATGGTCTTCTTTTTTTTTAGAAATACACAAATTATATATGTAAGTGAGTGATTCGGATATGACTGGAGCTGATAGTTTAAGAATTTTGCCATCTATATCGTCTAGGCCTCTGGTGTTTGTTTGTTTTAAATGAACAAGATAATTAAAGACTTCGTATACCGTTAAATAAGGTATAGTTAGTTCGGATGAAATTTCTTTACACAAACAAAAGTCATGAAGATATTTAAGATCATTTTCCTCGGATCTATTGTTTTGTATAATAGTGTTGGCTATTTCAGAGAAATAAACGTTAAAGGTTTCTGGAGATAGTTCATTTGTAACATTTTTTTGTGAACTGGATTTTTTGTTATTTAGCTGGTTAATGGCTGACCATATGGATCTACTGTCTGATTTGTTAGTTATTAAGTCTTGAAAATAATTGCTTTTTGACTTTCTCTTCAAGTGATTTACATAATTTCTTTGCTTGCGAGCACCTCCCTCATCCCCCATAGCAAAAAGTGAGTCTCTTACATTCATAGCTTGTCTTACATTATCCGTTAACCATGGCTTTTGGGGGGTATTTTTTACACGTTTGGTTTTTAATGGCGCATGTTTATTATAGACATTTAAAAAGTTGTGGTAGAAAATTTCAAAGGCTTCATCTGGATTCGTGAATTGATATACCAAAGACAAAAACGAGTTATTAAGATCAACTAGGAATTGGTCAGTATCAAAGTTAGAAAAGTTTCTATATGTTATGAATGTATGACAGTGTTTTGGAATTTTGACACCCTTTTTTGACCACGTGAAGCAGACAGGGAGATGATCGCTGCAATAAAAGCTAGGTGAGCAGACTTCGACTAAATGTTCTGGTTGGGATGTGTAAATATGATCGATCAGGGTTTGGGAATTAGCTGTAATTCTTGTAGGCTTGTCAATAACTTGAGTCAAAAGGGATAATTCAAAGGAACGCTTCCATGTTTGGTTCGGTTTTAGTAAATCGATATTGAAGTCACCTAACAAGCAAGTCTCATTAGATATTAAAGAAATTTCACCATTAAAAGTGTAAAGTTATTAATCCAGTCTACATGTTCAGCGGGGTTTCTATAAATAAATCCTAAAGTAAGGGGAGAAGATCTTTTGAAGTTAACTTTAATAAACAAACATTCTATGTTATATTTACCAGAGAGTGTAATGCAGTTGTAATTTTCTTTCAATGATTGTGTATTGAATCGCAGTAAACCAGTATATAAAGATATTTCATGATAATATAATAATGAAAAATAAAAGTGAGAATAATAATAATAACATGTATTATAATTTCAATCGTAATAAGGAAGACAATAATAAAAACAATGATTTTGTTGTATAGCAAAGACAAAACATAAACAATACCGAAACTGCTAGTACTTTATTCTCGTCAGACAAATACATTTTAAACATCACAAGCAGGCACGCACGCACATGCACACAGAAAGTGTGTGTGTACATAGTGTGCTGAAGTGTGTGTGTGTGTGTGTATGTGTGTGTATGTGTGTGTAGTGTGTTGTGTTGTGTGTGTGATGTGTGTGTGTTGTTGTGTGTGTGTGTGTGTGATGTGTGTGTGTGTGTAGTGTGTGGATTTGTAGAGGGCCTTGTGTGTGTGTTGTGACGGTGTGTGTGTGTGTTGTGTGTGATGTGAGTAGTGCGTGTAGTGTGGTGTGTGTGTGTGTGTGTCGTGTGTGTGATAGTGTCACTGTGTGAGAGAGAGATAGAGAGAGAGAGAGAGGGGGGGAGGGAGACAGAGACAGAGAGAGAGAAGGAGAGAGAGAGATAAAAAAAAAAAAAGAGCGAGAGAGCGTGCACACCCACATGCGCGCACATAGAGAGAACGGGAAAAGAGTGTTTGTGATATGAGAGAACGTGCACATTCACGCACACACACTTTTTGTGATGTTTGTTTTTTTAGATTTTATTGTGGGATCACAAGAACAATAGCATTCAATGACAAATTAGCAAATAAAAAAACCCACATACCTGAAAATAATTCTCCAGCACCTGAAGAGATCAGTTGGTTGGTTTTCTCACTCGCTTTCACTTCTTTCCTTGTCAACGGATGTTGGAAAAGTGATGATAATAATAATAACCTGTGATTTCTCTGCTCCTGCCTTGGAATTCTAAAGTCTGAGAATCTTAGTGCATAATGTAAACAACATACTGCAGCCACCTGGTTTTCACTAACGGTTTACACCCAAGGCACCAGATACGTTTTCCCTCCTGGTCAAACCACTTAGAACACTCATAGCCAGAGATTTCATCCTGTTGATAAGATCTGTGTGCAGAGAGAAAACAGAGAACTTGACATAAATCTGGCCGTGGGAAAGTAGTTAGTGTTGAGAAAAAATCCTGCAGGTAGTCCAAACTGCCAAGTTTACTCAGGGCGGTTGAATTGCAAATAAAAATGCTATCTTTATGCACTGATTATTCTTCGCAGATTGGACAAATTTCTGACTGCAAGGAAAATTACATTCACTCAGCTCTACACATTTCCGGCTGTTTACTTTCACTACTTTGCTACACTGATCGAATCAAAATCAATAATTGATCGTACCTAAAAAAAACTTTGTTTAAATGAAAGATGGTCTCTTCCTGACTAGTTAGATACAAAAAAGTAAAAATCACCAAAAAGTCGAGATGCAACTATTATGCTCTAAGCCCTCGATATGAGGGTTTGTGTGATGAATGTGGTGTGTGTGTGTGTGTGTGTGTGTGTGTGGTGCTGTGATTGTGTTGATATTGGCTGCGTGCGACGCGCGCGCCGCGCGTTACCCGCGGGTATTTAGACGCGCACGCGAAGAGTCGATTTGCAGATGCGAGAGAGAGAGACGAGAGAGAGAGAGAGAGAGAGAGAGAGAGAGATAGAAAATTGTTCTTTAATTTTTTAATGTAAATAATGAAATGCTATATTTGCTTGCCACTATTTTGCATGTTTATGATTTTTTGGGGGGTTAGGGTTACCTTTACCGATTTTGTTCTTCATTGTCATGTTTTGCTTGAGGGCATGGTGTAAACAAGCTGTCTCAGCTTATCCAATTTATCTCATTAAAAAAAGTTCGTATTCGTATTCGTATGTTCTCTCTCTCTCTCTCTCTCTGTCTCTCTCTCTCTCTCTCTCTCTCTATCTCTCGTCTCTCTCTCTCTCTCTCTCTCTCTCTCATCTCTCTCTCTCTCTCTCCTCTCTCTCTCTCTCTCTCTCTCTCTCTCCTGAATATCTCTATATATCTCTATCTATCGATATATATATATATATATATATCTCTTATATATCTGCATCCTCTCCTCTCTCATTATACTCTCTAGTCTGCATGAAAGAAAAATCTGTGTGTGAATAGCCCAGCTCCGTATGTGGGTATATGTGTGTGTGTGTGTGTGTGTGTGTGTGTGTGTGTGTGTGTGTGTGTGTGTGTGTGCGTGCGTGCGGTGTGTGCGCGTGATTCGTGACTGTATATTTCTTACAAATATCAGAGAGACGACTGCTATGCTAGAAGGCTGGGCTGGGATTTGTTTCAATGTGGGAAAGCCTTGCCAAGGGCACATCTCCACACTTGGTTATATACTGATTTCAGGCAAACGAAAACCAGTAAATCACTTCCTACTTGGCATTTGATCTTTGTGGTATATTCTAGTCACAGAGACTTATCTCCGTGATATTCGGGCTGCTCTCCCCAGGAGAGCGCGTCGCCGCAAACGCAGCGCTTACCCTTTTTTTTTTTGGGTGGGGGGGGGGGTGAGGGAGGGGGGGGAGGCAGACTTGGGAAAATAGCTATCAATTTGGTCATGAATACCAATTGGCGGAGATTAATCACACTCAGTGGCCTATCCATCTACCTCTTTCGCAATGTATCATTATTACACCTTTTTCGATTAAAAAACTTTCGTATTGCAGACTTCCAGAATCGTCCCACCATCTTTATATCTATTAATGTCCCACATGTGCCTGTTCCAGTCCGGAGGACGTTAATCGGATTATCACTATCTCTCTCGACCTTCGCCCCTCTCCTTGTTAATCTGGAAGTGTTTTTCTGGACACACCTGCAATTAGAGGGGGGGTGCTAGATAGAAAAATAAGTTGTGCCATGGAATGCGAGCAACGTCTCTCCATTGATTTGGGAAGGGAGGTAATTTTCGGATTTCTTCTTCTTCTTCTTCTTCTTCTTCTTCTTCTTCTTCTTCTTCTTCTTCTTCTTCTTCTTCTTCTTCTTCTTCTCTTCTTCTTCGTCGTCGTCGTCGTCGTCGTCGTCGTCGAACGAATATTTCGTTTTGGGGGAGATTGGGGGGGAGGGGATATTTATAAGGGGACTAATATTTTCTTTATATTGGACGGCTAGACGCCTATCTCTGTTAGTGTAATCATGGCCCTAACCAAGCAGATGTATAAGAAGTTTAAAATGTATAAGAGGTTTCATAAAAAGACATATTTAGCAAGAAATCTTATATTCTGCTGAAGCAAGAAATCTTATATTCTGCTGTAGCTATATAAATGTTTTAAAACTTCTTCTTCTTCTTCTTCTTCTTCTTCTCTTCTCTTCTTCTTCTTCTTCTTCTTCTTCTTCTTCTTCTTCACATTCTCTTCTTCGTTCTTCTTCTTCTTCTCTTCGGTTCTTCTTCTTCTTTCTTCTTCTTCTTCTTCTTCTTCATCTCTTCTCTTCTTCTTCTTCTTCTTCTTCGAAGCTCAGACAGTTCCCCGTCAATTACGAGCACACGTGCTGTCGTTATGCGCCTAAGTAAGACATGATTAGGCCCAGCATGTCCGACTTCGGCTGGAGGAAATCTTTTTGAGCGTTTTTCTTGAAAAAAAGGCAGGAGAATGGACCGGATTTGTCTAGAAAGATCCCAGATAGTTAGTATAGAAATAGTAGTAGTAGTATAAGTAGTAATAGACCCAGTGACGTAATAGTAGTAGTAGTAGTAGTAGTAGTTTTAGTAGGTAGTAGTAGTAGTACCCATTAGGGCTAGAAATGGGCATCGCGGCCCTTTTACGCCCTTTCTCGATTGTGACTTGATAAGTTTCAGTGTGGCTTGCTTTCTACAGCTAAAATATGAAATTTAGCAAAATATGCAATGAACTTTTTCTTCTTTTTTTCGTTTTATTCGTTGAAAGTATTATTTATCCTAAGAGTAGTAGGACTAGGAGATAGTAGATTACAGCAAGCAAAGGGAAAATGCAGAGTCAATAAGAGAGTGATAATATTAGAGGCTATTACAAGCACAGAACTTCCAACGACGAAATAGGATGTTACGCCCTCTAAAAAACAGCGACCATGTGCTTTGCGCATTTTTAAATCTAAATGGTGGGATGGATACTGGAGGCAATGTGTGAGGCAGTGCAACACCAGCAAAGTCCCGATTTTTAAACAAGACAGATATGTGTAGCAGTAACCACGCCTCGGTTAAACCTCATCGGCTATACACCGCCACATGTAGTTCTGGGCAGAAGGTGGGGGACTATTTATTTATTTTAAACAGTAATGTGGTGGGGGGGGTGGTGGGGGGGGGGGGGGGGGGGGGGAGGGGGATTGTCAGATATCGATCCTCGGGGGTCGGGGGTTCAGTCCCCTGAGCCCAACCCGCTGAGCTGTCGATGATCCGGATTTACGTGGACAAGCCTGAAGGTTTACATACATGTATGGGAGTGTGCTCTTGTCAAAAGAGACAAAGGTCTAGATTTGTCTATCAAGTCCCAGATGGGCTGATATAAATACTTGCTAGCTGTATAAGTTAAAGACCCAGTGACGCACCACGGTTAAGTCCCTTGGGCTTTTTTCTGGGTTGCTGTGACCCACATACAAATTTCCCCTTTCAAATTGAGGCTGCTCTTTAAACTGCATGTTTCGGTTTGAATTTGGGTCCATTTATATGGGAGTCAGACTTGGTCAAAACAGAGATTTGTTACCAGTTATAAGAACTAAAACCCTGAAACCCGTGATTTTTGACACGTGATCTGGTGGATCTTTAAGGGCGGGGGTGTTCACTTGTCAATAAGAAGGTGATAATATTGTTGCTATTCTGTTCATGGTATACCGACAGTGAAAAATATACTTTACACTTATAAAAAACAGCAATGCTTTGCTTTGCGGGGGTTTTCTCTAAAAAAGGGGGTGGGGTGGGTGGAGTGTGAAGT
>CM065701.1:5233684-5246184 GCA_017654935.2 Phymorhynchus buccinoides | reverse complement strand
CCCTTTATGATTCAGACTAAAAATAATGTTATTTTCAATTCTCTGTAAAAAAACCAGTTTCCACCATTTCTTGCTGTATCCATCACAAAACTGATAATTTGTGTATGAATGGAACCTATTACTACAGTGTTATTGAAATGGTAAAGCACAGGGTCAGGTCATTATGTCGGCCTTGGCGTGATATACTACACCAACAAAGGTGAACAACTGACTTTAACAAATTTGCCTACACAGAATGTTAGGTCTCTTTCTGTAACATCTTCCCCTAAAAAAAAGATAAAATGAAAAATTAAACGTTATGATGAAGATGATGATGACGAAAATGACGATGATTGTTATCTTCTTCTCATAGACCTATGTACAAGACGCCAAACCTTCAAGCAAAGAGAAGTTGATTTTGTGAATGTCGGTTTTTACTTCTACCTTTACCGGTTGTTTTTTGTGGGGGTGTTTTTTTTAAAGACCCACCAGATCACGTGTCAAAATCACGGGTTTCACGTGTTTTCCCTCTTATAGCTGGTAGGAAATCTTGTTTTGATCAGGTTTGACTCCCAAACAAATGCCCCCAAACTCAAAACGAGGGACTTAATCGTGGTGCGTCAGTGTGTCTTTAATAAACGAACTCTATAATTCACCCATTGTTTCTTGAAATCAAGCGAGGACTTTTAGCCTAAGAATGTATTTATTTCATGGAACATGTTCAGCTTGTGACAAAGACTTTCCACGGACTAATGTGGAATCGAAACTAAGTGCTTGCACAACTTTGGCTAAATTTTGTGGGGGGTGGGGGCTGGGGGGGCGTGGTTCTCGTTTTTAAAAACCCCCATTGCTGATCATCTTTTGACTTTAGGTTGTTTAATTCTTTTTTTTTTTAAAGGTAACTAAGGGTGTAGCATAATTTTGGTTACGTTGTAATAGATTATTGAATGTTTTGTTTGTACTTCTTGATTTCAAAGCATCGTTGTTCAACATTTTGACTTTAGTTTGCTTCGTTCAAAAAAGTAACTAAGGGCCTTCACTATTTTCATTACTTTGAAAAAAAGAAAAGAAAAAAAAGTTGTCAGTCGAGGTTCTTGGTTTCAAAGCATTATCGTTCATCTCTTGACTTTAAAGACTGAGACTCTTTACGCTAGGAATCCATGGGGTGGGTTTTTTAGCCTCTATTGAAAAGTATCCTCCTCCTCCTCCTCCTCTTCCTCCTCCTCCTCCTCCTCCTCCTCCTCCTCTTCCTCCTCCTCCTCCTCCTCCTCCTCCTCCTCCTCCTCCTCCTCCTCCTCTCTCCTCCTCCTCCTCCTCCTCCTCCTCCTCCTCCTCCTCCTCCTCCTCCTCCTCCTCCTTCTTCTTCTTCCTCTTTTCTTCTTGTGCATTCCTCCTAGGCCATAATGATCATAATGGTATGTATTTGTCAGGTTTTCAGTTTAGTTTTCACTGGTCTCCACGCTGTATTCAGCCGACACATTCCGATTTCGGAGGATCTCAAAGGATAGCCGTATTTTGAATAAGACGTTTAGGTGGGGAAAAGCACGAGCATGGGTCAACAAGGCAGAAACATAGTACATGACGTAAAGGCAGAGTCAAAGACAGAAGACAGATTGGAGAAAGTTACAAGCACAGAACTTCCAGAAGGTGGGGGAACTATATGTACGAAAGACCCCCGGTATCCTCACGGGTAGAAAGGGCATCCAGCCATGCATGTCGGTGCTGACTGGCCTTTCAACTGTCTTACTTGGTTCCCACGAGTCTAGTGTTTAAAAAGAAAGAGTAATTGTGTGGCTGAAGGTCTGGTTCACGACGCGTAAGTTCTTTACAGAAAACCCTAAATAAGTGGAAGAAAGAAGGATAAAAGTGTACGCATATAGAGAAAATTCGGACACGTGCGCAAATCTTTTCTTTTCTTTGTTTCACTTATTTATGGATTGCGCACGGGTTTCCGCATGGAATATCCGCTTATGTGTGTACACGGCCTAAAGAGTAATGGCAACGTGTGTGTGTGTGTGTGTGTGTGTGTGTGTGTGTGTGTGTGTGTGTGTGTGTGTGTGTTGGTGTATGGGCGTGCATACGCACGTGTGTCTGTGTTTGTGTGTGGACGCGCGCGTGTATGTGTGTATGCGTGTGTACGTGTGTGTGTGTGTGCACGTGTTTGTGTGAACGCGTTTGTGTGTATGTGTGTGATGGGGTGTAGACAAATAAGAGGGGGGGGGGGGGGGGGGGGAGGAATAGAAAGAGAGGTTATTCTGATCGCTTCTCGGCCTTTTGGCTAAGACAGTGATTCAGGAAAATAAATTTTTGTTTATACCCTGGTTGGTTTGTTCAGCCCGTCGTACATGGCGAAAGCCGATACGCGACGTTAAACTGAACTTCATATAGAAAGAGAAAAAACCCAGTTTGAATTGTGAAGAATATTATCAGTCGGCATAAACTGCAGCATTTGTGAGCAGTATGAGAATATGTTGGTATCAGTTGTGGGAAGGGGGGAACCAGACACAAGAGACAGACAGATGGAAAGACAGAGAGACTGAGAAAAAGATAAACAAACACACGCGCGCACGCGCGCACGCACACACACACACACACATGCGCGCGCGCACACACGAATGCACGCACACATTTACAACACACACACACACACACACACACACACACACACACACACACACACACACACACACACACACACACGTACACACACACACATACGCACACGCGCACACACACACACACACACACACATACGCACACGCGCGTGCACGCGCGCGCGCGCGCACGCGCGCACACACACACACACACACACACACACACACACACAAAACACACACACATTACAAACACATAGACAGACAGACAGAGACAGAGAGTGATTGAGAAAGAAAGAAAGAGAGAGAGAAAAACTTGAAAACTTAAACTTTATTTTCCAAGGATATAGATGTTAGGCAAACGCCTATTCTTCCAATCTGTCCTTGATACATATATTGACATAGAAACATAGAACATAAAAGGGGTAGCAAGAGAGAGAGAGAGGGGGAGCCGGAGAGAGAGAGAGAGAGGAGAGAGAGAGAGAGAGAGAGAGAGAGAGAGAGAGAGAGGAGAGAGTGAGAGAGATAGGAGAGAGAAAGATGGAGGGAGGGGGGACAGAGAGAGGGGGGGGGATCGAGAAGAGAGAGAACAACGTTTTAATGAACCGGGCCATCTGCCCATGTCAAAGGGAACAGTGAGAAGGGGACATTGTTAAATCAAACCAAAAAAAGGGGAAAATCCATAACACAAAATATTAAGCAAGTATTAGATATCCTCATACATAAATACACCACACACACAGAGAGAGAGAGACGAGAGAGAGAGAGCGAGAGAGAGAGAGAGAGATCGAGAGAAGAGGAAGAGGAGAGAAGATGAGATGAGAGCGAGAGATGGGGAGAGATGAGAGACGGGGGTGAGAGAGTGAGAGTAGGATGGAGGGGCGGAGATGAGAGAGAGAGAGAGAGAGAGAGAGAGAAAACGTACTACGTCTAGAGTTCTCTCCCTGCCCCACATATTTGTATCCAGACTCGATGTAGTCAAAGTCAAAGTCAAAGTAAGTTTATTTCCCCCAAAAACCAGGGGTACATGAAATTGTTAAATAATGCATGTTACTTCCAAATGAAACATTACACACATAACCAGCAGAGAGAAACATAGCGGTATATAGTGCCTCACAAACCAACCTTACACAATCTAGTATACTCTCTGACATACACACACACACATAAAAAGCTATATATGCATACATCAAATTTAAACATAAAAAATGCAGAGAACTAATTATCCCAATCACTAGTGATGGGATGTAACTACAGAAAAAAAAAAGAACACTGCATGGACACAATATTTGTGTTTTAAAATACCATTTAATCTTACCTAATTGGAAGGGTTTAAAGCCTAAAAAAAAATAAAGAAAGGTCTTAAAAATCTTTTACAATCATCTTAATGAAACTAATGAAGCGAATGAGGATTTTTTTATTTGTTGTTTGGAATAGAGAATGGAACTTAATAATATTTGGTCTTTTCTGGCAAAAGTTTGGCAAATATAGTTTCCTTGGTTCTTGGAAGGCTTGGCATTCAATGATGTAATGGAATTCGTCTCCCAACACACGGTGTTCGCACTTAGGACAGAATCGTTCGTTGTGTGGGATGTTTTGAATCCTACCTGTTTGAATTGGTAGTTTATGGTTTAAAGTTCAAAATTTAACAAATAAAATGGCTAAGTTTTCGGGTAAAGCTTTTAAATAATTTTCAATAACAAAAACGTCCTTATATAGTATGTAATTACTGAAAATTTGCTTTTCATTTAATTGCGAATACCCATGTTGAATAAATTGATCTTTCAAAGAACGTAACACTTTGGACTTAAACCAGTTTAGTGATATGTTAGGATGGGTTTGCTGAGTCCAAAAACCAGTCATTCCTAGGTTATTCAATAAAGTATTAACACACACTAAGAAAGGTGACAGATGTGTGTTCTCTCCATACAGATGTAACATAAAACGATATGTACACTTGTGTGTATGAAGGACCGAAACTTGACTCTGAGAAACAAGGACTCTTGCTTGTCAACCGATAGCCATCATTAGGGATGGGAGAGACAGACTGACTGACTGTCCAACAGACAAACGACGACAAAGACACAACAGAAAGATACAGAGAGAAACGGTCATAGAACTAAGAATGAGTTATCTGTACAGAAAGACTTTTACACACACAGACACAGATGCACAGACACACACAGACAAAAACACAGAGAGACATAGATAGGCAGACACAAACGCACGCATACGCGCGCACACATTTACTGGGGGAGAGAGAGAGAGAGAGAGAGAGAGAGAGAGAGAGAGAGAGAGAGAGAGAGAGAGAGAGAGAGAGAGAGAGACAGACAGACAGACAGACAGACAGACAGACAGACAGACAGAGACAGACAGACAGAGAAACAGAGAAAAAGAAAGAGTCAGTAGAAACATGAGTCTGGTGCTAATAGCGATTGTCATCGTTGGCCAAAAGGATGTCCGAACACGCAGACAATGCTGAGGGATCATATGGACATGCCCCCGTCTCTATGTGTCACCCTGATTGTGCCCCCCACCCCCCCCACCCCTGTCTCTATGTTTCACCCTCATTATGGCCCCGTCTCTGTGTGTCACCCTCATTGTGCCCCCCCCCCCCCCCGTCTCTATGTGTTATCCTCATTGTGCCCCCCCCCCCCCCCCCCCTGTCTATGTGTCACCCTCATTGTGGCCCCGTCTCTGTGTGTCACCCTCATTGTGCCCCCCCCCCCCCCCCGTCTATGTATTATCCTCATTGTGCCCCCCCCCCTCTCTATGTGTCACCCTCATTATGCCCCCGTCTCTATGTGTCACCCTCATTATGGCCCCCGTCTCTATGCGTCATCTTCATTGTGTCCCCGTCTCTATGTGTCACCCTCATTGTGCCCCCACCCCCCCCCCCCCCCCGTCTATGTATTATCCTCATTGTGCCCCCCCTCTCTATGTGTCACCCTCATTATGCCCCCGTCTCTATGTGTCACCCTCATTGTGCCCCCGTCTCTATGTGTCACCCTCATTTGTGCCCCCGTCTCTATGTGTCACCCTCATTGTGCCCCCGTCTCTATGTGTCACCCTCATTATGGCCCCGTCTCTATGTGTCACCCTCATTGTGCCCCCCCCCGTCTCTATGCATTATCCTCATTGTGCCCCCCCCCCCCCCCCCTCTCTATGTGTCACCCTCATTATGCCCCCGTCTCTATGTGTCACCCTCATTGTGCCCCGTCTCTATGTGTCATCTCTCATTGTGTCCCCGTCTCTATGTGTCACCCTCATTGTGCCCTCGTGTGCCGTGCCCGTGCCCCCCCCCCCCCGTCTATGTATTATCCTCATTGTGCCCCCCCCCCCCTCTCTATGTGTCACCCTCATTATGCCCCCGTCTCTATGTGTCACCCTCATTGTGCCCCGGTCTCTATGTGTCACCCTCATTGTGTCCCCGTCTCTATGCGTCATCTTCATTGTGTCCCCGTCTCTATGTGTCACCCTCATTGTGCCCCCGTCTCTATGTGTCACCCTCATTGTGTCCCCGTCTCTATGTGTCACCCTCATTTTGCCCCCGTCTCTATGTGTCACCCTCATTGTGCCCCGGTCTCTATGTGTCACCCTCATTGTGTCCCCGTCTCTATGTGTCACCCTCATTTTGCCCCCGTCTCTATGTGTCACCCTCATTGTGCCCCGGTCTCTATGTGTCACCCTCATTGTGTCCCCGTCTCTATGTGTCACCCTCATTGTGCCCCGGTCTCTATGTGTCACCCTCATTGTGCCCCCGTCTCTATGTGTCACCCTCATTGTGTCCCCGTCTCTATGTGTCACCCTCATTTTGCCCCCGTCTCTAGGTGTCACCCTCATTGTGCCCCCGTCTCTATGTGTCACCCTCATTCCGCCCCCGTCTCTATGTGTCACCCTCATTGTGCCCCCGGCTCTGTGTGTCCCCCTCATTGTGTCCCCGTCTCTGTGTGTCCCCCTCATTGTGTCCCCGTCTCTATGTGTCACCCTCATTGTGTCCCCGTCTCTGTGTGTCCCCCTCATTGTGTCCCCGTCTCTATGTGTCACCCTCATTGTGTCCCCGTCTCTGTGTGTCACCCTCATTGTGTCCCCGTCTCTATATGTCCCCTTCATTGTGTCCCCGTCTCTATATGTCACCCTCATTGTGTCCCCGTCTCTATATGTCACCCTCATTGTGTCCCCGTCTCTATATGTCGCCCTCATTGTGTCCCCGTCTCTATGTGTCACCCTCATTGTGCCCCCGTCTCTATATGTCACCCTCATTGTGTCCCCGTCTCTATGTGTCACCCTCATTGTGCCCCCGTCTCTATATGTCACCCTCATTGTGTCCCCGTCTCTATGTGTCACCCTCATTGTGCCCCCGTCTCTATATGTCACCTTCATTGTGCCCCCGTCTCTATATGTCGCCCTCATTGTGTCCCCGTCTCTATGTGTCACCCTCATTGTGCCCCCGTCTCTATATGTCACCTTCATTGTGTCCCCGTCTATATGTGTCACCATCATTGTGTTCCCGTCTCTGTGTGTCACCCTCATTGTGTCCCCGTCTCTATATGTCACCCTCATTGTGTCCCTGTCTCTATGTGTCACCATCATTGTGTCCCCGTCTATGTGTGTCACCATCATTGTGTCCCCGTCTCTATATGTCACCCTCATTGTGTCCCCGTCTCTATATGTCACCTTCATTGTGTCCCCGTCTATATGTGTCACCATCATTGTGTCCCCGTCTCTGTGTGTCACCCTCATTGTGTCCCCGTCTCTATATGTCACCCTCATTGTGTCCCCGTCTCTATGTGTCACCCATCATTGTGTCCCCGTCTCTGTGTGTCACCCTCATTGTGCCCCCGTCTCTATATGTCACCCTCATTGTGTCCCCGTCTCTATGTGTCACCCTCATTGTGCCCCCGTCTCTATATGTCACCCTCATTGTGTCCCCGTCTCTATATGTCACCCTCATTGTGTCCCCGTCTCTGTGTGTCACCCTCATTGTGCCCCCGTCTCTATATGTCACCCTCATTGTGTCCCCGTCTCTATGTGTCACCCTCATTGTGCCCCCGTCTCTATATGTCACCCTCATTGTGTCCCCCGTCTCTATATGTCACCCTCATTGTGTCCCCTGTCTCTATGTGTCACCATCATTGTGTCCCCGTCTCTATATGTCACCCTCATTGTGTCCCCGTCTCTGTGTGTCACCCTCATTGTGTCCTCGTCTCTATGTGTCACCCTCATTGTGTCCCCGTCTCTGTGTGTCACCCTCATTGTGTCCCCGTCTCTATGTGTCACCCTCATTGTGTTCCCGTCTATATGTGTCCCTCAGATTAGACTTTAGGTTAGGGTTAGGGGTTACAGTTTAGGTTAGGTTAGGGTTAGAAAATAAAGAGACGTTGGTATTTAAGATGGAGGCACGTAGATCCAGGACACCAGACATATAGACACGTATGTGGACATATAGAGACAGAGTCACATAGCGATAAAATTGGTGACACATAGAGATGGGGACACAAGAAACAAACTTGATGACACCTAGAGACGGGGACACATAGAGACACAATTGCTGACACATAGAGACGAGGCACACAGAGACGGGGACACATAGAGACAAAATTGGTGACACATAGAGACGGGGACACATAGAGACAAAATTGGTGACACATAGAGACGGGGGCTCATAGAGACGGGGACACATAGAGACAAAATTGGTGACACATAGAGACGGGGACACATAGAGACAAAATTGGTGACACATAGAGATGGGGATACATAGAGACAAAATTGGTGACACATAGAGACGGGGACACATAGAGACAAATTGGTGACACATAGAGATGGGGACACATAGAGACAAAATTGGTGACACATAGAGACGGGGACACATAGAGACAACATTGGTGACACATAGAGACGGGGACACATATAGACAAATTGGTGGCACACAGAGACGGGGACACATAGAGACAACATTGGTGACACATAGAGACGGGGACACATATAGACAAATTGGTGGCACACAGAGACGGGGACACATAGAGACAACATTGGTGACACATAGAGACGGGGACACATATAGACAAATTGGTGGCACACAGAGACGGGGACATATAGAGACAAATTTGTGGCACACAGAGATGGGGGGGGGGGGGGGGGGGAGGGGCATCGCTACGCAACCGTTACTGAGACACTCAGCCTCTAGTCTGCCACACTAATACTTTAGGGGGAGGGGACAAAAACAGACAGACAGGCTGGTGGGCACGCAAGTTCCCAGGCAGGCAGACAGGTCGACAGACTAAAATCCTTTTTTTATTACAATTATTAGCAAAGCTATCTGTACTGTAAAAAAACTCGGGACGTTACTGGTGTTGCACTGCCTCCAGGATCGTTCGCATCATCTTGAAATCTACTAATGTCCCATATGTGTCTGTTCCAGTCCGGAGGACGTTAAACAATTTACTACTACTAGGTCGACAGATTATTAATTCATGACGAGAGGATGTAAAGCAAAAAGAAGCTTTGTTTAGCTTATTCCTTTATCGTCAATAAAGATCCTTTTGACTTGACATCACTTGGCTTGACAGGCATAGACAGAAACATAGAATAACAGATGAGGCAGGGGTGGTTTGTTTGTTTTTCAAGACAAAGACAGCGAGCAATGCTTTTCATGATTTTCGCTTTTGTTTCTGTGATTTCAGAAATGCCATGTGGGCCTTATGAATAACGACGGAGCAACCCTGTTCTGTGAATCACTCTTCTCCCGTTCGACTTCACTCAATGAATAGGCACGCCTCTAGCCAGCCAGCTGTGACCGTGTTAATCTATATATTAAGCGCAAATATAACGTATCCCTTACAAAAATAAAGATACGAGCTAGTTTCTAAGACTGGCATTGCTATGACCAAAGCCTATGCATACACTTAGCTCTGGCTGCAACAAATCTGAAAAAAAACGTGTGTTTATATGCTTCAGAGAGAACAAGGGGAAATTATTTTGTATCAATCCATCCCCTCAAACCAACGAATGCGTGAATGCGCGTGGTTGGTTCTGTGCTGTAGACATGGCAAAAAGTCCATTCAGTCAAATTATCCGGAAAGTTGATGCTGAAATCTTGCTACGCATGTTAAAATTTTAAGGAAATAAAAGAAAACAGATATAGATCAATTTACTTTTGCAGAAGAAAAGAATCTCCAGAGCAGAATATTCAGCAAAATTCCGCAAAATTAATCAATAAAAGGCCAACACAGAGACAGCAGTGTACCTGCGTCTCGTCATGTTGACGTCATAAAACGGAAAGAAAAATTTATTTTCTCAAACTTTTTTGTTTATCAAAAAGCAGTTAGACTTTAGGCGGACAAATTTCACAACTGTGCAAGAATTTCTTTATCGTCAGTCGTTACGATTCGACAAGTCGTGGTGTTTTCTGTGACGTCATATCCGGGATTAGCAGGAAATGAGGTCGAAGAAATACCTACGTCAGTTCCGGTGGTACATGGGCCGCACTCCCCTCATGGCGTGTCTGGTGACATGTGTCATACTGCTGCAGACACTGATTCTACTCAGAATGAACGGTACGTTTTCTGTCTGTCTGTCTGTCTGTCTCTTTCTCTCTGTCTCTCTCTCTCTCTCTCTCTCTCTCTCTCTCTCTCTCTCTCTCTCTCTCTCTCTCTCTCTCTCTCTCCCTCCCTCCCTCTCTCTCTCTCTCTCTCTCTCTCTCTCTCTCTCTCTCTCTCTCTCTCTCTCTCTCTCTCTCTCTCTCTCTCTCTCTCTCTCTCTCTCTCTCTCTCTCTCTCTCTCTCTCTCTCTCTCTCTCTCTCTGTGCGTGCGTGGGTGCATGCGCGCGAGTGTGTGTATGTGTCTTTCCCACATACTATCGTAAGCGAATGAACTCCCCAAAACTAGGCAAATCCAACATCTCCTTGGTGAAGGTACAAAATACGTAAACGCCAGAAGGCAATAGCAGCCTTCTATTATTCCTTTTATAATAGTACTTTCGTGCTTCAGAAGGTACTGTCATGAAAAGAATAGCTTCAGAAGGTACTGTCATGAAAAGAATAGCTTCAGAAGGTATTATCATGAAAATAATAGCTTCAGAAGGTACTGTCATGAACATAATAGCTTCAGAAGGTACGGTCATTAAAATAATAGCTTCAGAAGGTACTGTCATGAACATAATAGCTTCAGAAGGTACGGTCATTAAAATAATAGCTTCAGAATGTACAGTCATTAAAATAATAGCTTCAGAAGGTACTGTCGTGAACAGAATTGCTTTAGAAGGTACTGTCATGAACAGAATAGCTTCAGAAGGTACTGTCACAGAATAGCTTCAGAAGGTACTGTCATGAACATAATAGCTTCAGAAAATACTGTCATGAAAATAATAGCTTCAGAAGGTACTGTCGTGAAACGAATAGCTTCAGAAGGTACTGTCATGAAAATAATAGCTGCAGAAGGTACTGTCATGAAAAGAATAGCTGCAGAAGGTACTGTCATTAAACGAAAAGCTTCAGAAGGTACTGTCATGACAATAATAGTTTCAGACGGTACTGTAATGAAAGAATAGCTTCAGAAGGTACTGTAATGAAAGAATAGAACGTACTGTAATGAAAGAATAGCTTCAGAGGGTACTGTGATGGAATAATAGCTTCAGAAGGTACTGTATAGAAATAATAGCTTTTTTTTAATGAAAGAATAGCTTCAGAAGGTACTGTCGTGAAAAGAATAGCTTCAGAAGGTACTGTCATTAACAGAATAGCGCCAGAAGATACTGTCATGGCAAGAATGGCTTCAGAAGATACTGTCATGAAAATAATGGCTTCAGAAGATACTGTCATGAAAAGAATGGCTTCAGAAGATACTGTCATGAAAAGAATGGCTTCAGAAGATACTGTCATGAACATAATGGCTTCAGAAGATACTGTCATGAAAAGAATGGCTTCAGAAGGTACTGTCATAAAAGGAATGGCTTCAGAAGATACTGTCATGAAAAGAATGGCTTCAGAAGATATTGTCATGAACATAATGGCTTCAGAAGATACTGTCATGAAAAGAATGGCTTCAGAAGATACTGTCATGAACATAATGGCTTCAGAAGATACTGTCATGAACATAATGGCTTCAGAAGATACTGTCATGAAAAGAATGGCTTCAGAAGGTAATGTCGTGAAAATAATGGCTTCAGAAGGTACTGTCATAACAAGAATGGCTTCAGAAGGTACTGTTGTGAAAATAATAGCTTCAAAAGATACTGTCATTAACAGAATAGCGTCAGAAGGTACTGTCATAAAACGATGTTTCAGAAGGTACTACTATGAAACGAATGGCTTCCGAAGGTACTGTCATGAAAAGAATAGAATAGCTGCAGAAGGTACTGTCGTGAAATGAATAGTTTGAGAAGGTACTGTCATGACAGGAATGGCTTCAGAAGGTACTGTCATAACAGGAATAGCTTCAGAAGGTACCGTCGTGAAAAGAATAGCTTCAGATGGTACTGTCGCAAAAACTATAGCTTCAGAAGGTACTGTCATAACAGGAATAGCTTCAGAAGGCACCGTCGTGAAAAGAATAGCTTCAGATGGTACTGTCGCAAAAACTATAGCTTCAGAAGGTACTGTCATAACAGGAATAGCTTCAGAAGGTACTGTCATGAAACGATTAGCTTCAGAAGGTACTGTCAGAACAGGAATAGCTTCAGAAGGTACTGTCATAAAACGAATAGCTTCAGAAGGTACTGTCATGAAAAGGAATAGCTTCAGAAGGTACTGTCATGAAACGAATGGCTTCAGAAGATACTGTCATGAACAGAATGGCTTCAGAAGGTCCTGTCATGAACAGAATGGCTTCAGAAGATACTGTCATGAAAAGAATGGCTTCAGAAGATACTGTCATGAACATAATGGCTTCAGAAGATACTGTCATGAAACGAATGGCTTCAGAAGGTAC
>CM065701.1:5206184-5226184 GCA_017654935.2 Phymorhynchus buccinoides | reverse complement strand
TCTCTGGTGACAGGAAATATGTGCTAAGAGTCAAAATTGGATTTGTTTAAGTCATAGTGACCACTGGTCATTGTCACTGACCAGTGGTCATCTACATTGTGCAGGGTGCAGTAGTGCTCATGACACACTAATAAACTGTTAAACAGTGAAAATGAGGAATTTACATCAAAATGACCACTGGTCAGTATCAGTGACCACTGGTCAAATGCATTATAAAAGTGTGTAAATTATCAAGTGACAGGAAATAAGCAGTTAAGAATCAAAATTTGATTTTTAAGTCAAAGTTACCACTATTCATTGTCACTGACCACTGGTCATCTACATTGTACAAGGTTCAGTAATGCTCATGACACACTAATAAGCTGTTAAACGGTGAAAAGGGGGAATTTACGCCAAAGTGACCACAGGTCAGTGCCGGCGACCACTGGTCATGTGCATTATGCAAGTGCATAAATTGTCTGGTGACAGGAAATAAGCTGCTAAGAATCAAAATTAGATTTTTTAAGTCAAAATAACCTTTTGGTCCGTCACAAGGTACACAAACCGTGTACAGATCATGTCACATCGACACATGGACATATAGACAATCGGTGTATAGACACGCGGTCATATAGACACATGGACATATAGACACGCGGACATATAAACACGCGGACATATAGACACACTTGATTTTTAAGTCATATACGCACGCGGACATATAGACACGCGGACATATAGACACGCGGACATATAGACACGCGGACATATAGACACGCGGACATATAGACACGCGGACATATCGACATGATTCCCGAAGGGCCAATAGTAAATGAGAGCTGTACAATATGAATTTCTATAGTAATGGAATAGTATGGTACAGCTTAGTGTTTCGGTGAGACTGACTGACTCTCTAACTAGGAGTGGGGGGGTTGGGGGGTGGGGGGGGGGGGGGGGGGGGGGGGGTATTATTTCACCGGTATTTTCACCGCTCGAATGCTGCAGCCAATGGCATTGGTTTGCCTTTGGGGACCTTCCCCAACGCCAACTCTCGTCCTCAAATCCCTTTGGCCGAGAGAGTGGGGATGTACCCCGGGCAAGGCTTCTCCGCTATAAGCAAATAGGAATTGTTCAGAAATATTTAAGGGCAGTAATTTCATGGTGTGTGGGAGTGATCTTGCCTAACTCAATCGGTCAGACAGGGGAAGTCACTCTACCATCAGCTCTACCATCAGCTCTCGTAGCCTATCAACTCGTGTGTTTGAGCAGACATACAGCACTTAGAACACCGTTCTAAAAAAATGTCATTTATATTTTTGCGTCACATATTGCAAGTTTTATCCGTTTGTGGTCACTGGCCATCCCTAATTTTTCTTTTAAAAAATGTTTGCAAGTCGATGACTCGCCTCCTGCGGTTTCAAGCTTCGACGCCATTGTTGCTATGGTATTTGACCGAGTAATGGAGGTAAACAACTCTAATTTTCACGAAGTGCTCTCCCCTAGTTTTTTTTCTGAAAATCGTCTATTGTAACCCAGCCCGCCAGAATAGCATATAGCAGCTGCTTCCTCTGTTATCTGGCAGTCATTGTCGGAAACGACAGACAGGAGGTAACATCAACCAACATTCAATCAACCTCTGAACGTTTCCCCCCCTCTACAGAGTTCCTCACCGTCGGTATCCCCACGGTGACGCGGCGTAACGACTCCTACCTCGTGCAGACGGTGACGTCACTGCTTTCCAACATGGACGCCTTGGACCAAAACGAGGTCGTCATTGTCGTCCTCATCGCCGACCTTGACCTTGCCGCGCGCAACGCCACCAGGCGGCAGCTGCAGGCGTCCTTCGGGGAGGCGATCCGTGTCGGGAATGTGCAGCTAATTGCTCCCCCTTCGGATTTGTATACCAATTTTAAGGTGAGTCTGAAGTGTTATTATTATTATTATTATTATTATTATTTATTATTATTATTATTATTATTATTTATACGCCTAATCAAATGAATGCCCTATGCGTTTACAATAAATAATTGAAAAGAAAGAAAAATATAATAATAAATAACGACAACAATAAACAAACAAGCATACATGCAGGGAGGGTTTCCGTAAAAATAAAATTATAACTGTGCTGACCTTGTCAAATGGTTAAAGGGACGTAACTCCAGCTATCTGACACAAAACATCATCAAGAGGTATTAGGTACTTTCATAGTCACAGAGGCGTCTCTGTGAAATTCGGGTTGCTCCCACCTGGAGAGCGCGTCGCAGCCAGAGTATTGCCCCTTTGACAAGACAAGGGAAGTTGGAGTAGTGTAAGCTGAGGGAAAGTGGAGGATGGAGGGTAGAAGAGCTACCACAGGCAGGTACTGAGGTTTGCAAATGCATAGGTTAGCAGTGGCGTAGGAACGTTTTCAAGCCAGGGGGGGCAGGATTGCCAACGAACCGGGGGGGGGGGGGGGGGGGGGGGGGGGGGGGGGGGGGGGGGGGGGGGGGGGGGGGGGGGGTGGGGGGGGGGGGGGGGGGGGGTGGGGGGGGGGGGGGGGGCAAACGCCACGGACAAAACGAATGGATGGATAGGTTTAAATTACATGACTTAGTCAATCCTACAAAAATACTTTATTATTGAACCCCTGTAACCCCCCTCAAATCCATCTTTGATGCAGTACCAAGTCCATGACAGCAATGTGTAGTGAATGGGCTGAGACTATTAACTCTTTCGTTTCCTTTTGTCCTTTCTGTTTTTTTTGTTGTTTTTGTTTTTTTGCCGTTATAAATTTTTTTTGGGGGCAGAGAGATACGTCTGCCCCCCCCTCCTCGAAGCCAAGGGGGGCAGCTGCCCCCCCCCCCCCCCCCCGTTCCTACACCAGTGCTTAATGTGTTCGTTATGCATTAATAGTATGCACAAACTGTTTTTTTATGCATTTTGTGGGAGTGCGAAGTGGTGTGTAGGGGGGAGGGGGTGCGGGAGATAGGGAGGGTTGATGAGAAGGGGGGGGGGGGGGGGGGGGGGGGGGTAGAAGACATAGCTTGACATATTAAATATAAGAGATTTGGCATGGGAGTGTTTGTAAAATTATTTTAATGCGCGCGTTTATTTTGTCGTTATCAATTTGTGTTGTTTCTTTTATATGTATGTGACGTGCTGCACGGAAATTATCCTGTACTTGAGGACATAATAAATTATTGATTGATTGATTGAGGGGGGGGAGGACATAACTGTGGCCAGGAAATTCATTGTCACAATGCATTTCTAGTTTTCTGATGAAAATCTGTTTAAACGTCCTCCGGTCTGGAACAGACACACATAATATGGACATTAGTAGATATAAAGATGGTGGGAACGATCCTGGAGGCAATGCCCGGAGGCAGTGCAACACCAGGAAAGTCCCGAATGTTTTAGCAATACAGATATTATTGTAAATTCTAGTTTTATTTTTTGCAATCATTTGCTTTATCATTTGATAGTGGACAGATTTGTGCATTGTGCTTGTTTACTATATAAGGTAGTTTGGGGCGCCGGTGATTTGTTGTCAATGTTGCTTTTTGTGTATTTGTGTGTTCGCTTCATAAATTAACTCTTGGCGCTGTCAATTTGTTATCTGTGATGCTTTTTGTATGTTCACTTTCTAATCCAGCTCTTGGCGATGTTGATTTGTTGTCAGTGTTGCTTTTTGCGTGTATGTTCGCTTATAATGGAGTTCTTTCTGCTGATGATTTGTTGTCATTGTTGTTTTTCTTTTTGCAACCCCCTCCCCTGTGACATGGGCAGAAGGCCTGGATCAGTAAAGTGATGAAAATCCGTTTAACGTCCTCCGGTCTGAAACAGACACATATGGGACATTAGTAGATACAAAGATGGTGGGAACGATCCTGGAGGCATTGCCCGGAGGCAGTGCAACACGAGGAAAGTCCCGAATGTTTTAACAATACAGATATTGTAAATTCTAGTTTTCTTGTTTGCAGTAATAATAATAATAGTGAATGCAGAATCATTTATATAGCGCACTCCTCCACCAAATGTGGAGCTATAAAAATTATGCGCTTAGCAATAACAAAAATTAAAAGTAAGAAATTCAGCAACAACAAAAATTATGCGCTCACACACATGCAAATAGACATATACATACATACCACACACATACACACACACACACACACACACACACACACACACACACACACACACACACACACACACACACACACACACACACACACATACACGCCGGCACGCACGTACGCACACACACACACCGTTACCATCACCACCACTCGCCCCACCTAAGAACACAATACACAATACAATCTGTTGAATAAAGCATCAACACTCTCTCTCTCTCTCTCTCTCTCTCTCTCTCTCTCTCTCTCTCTCTCTCTCTCTCCTCTCTGCAGTCTCTCTCTCTCTCTCTCTCTCTCTCTCTCTCTCTCTCTCTGTCTGTCAGGTGACCAAGCAAACCTACGGCCAGCAACTTCCCTACGTGGAGTGGCGCTCCAAGCAGAACTTCGACTACGCTTACCTGATGAGGTACTCCTCCCCGCTGTCCTTCTACTACATGCAGCTGGAGGATGACGTCATCGTGGCCAAGAATTACGTCAGCGCCATACGTCAGTACGTCGACGAGCAGAAGGACTCGTGGACCTGCCTGGAGTTTTCTGAGCTGGGCTTTATCGGTGGGTGGGTAGGGGTGGATGGGGAGGGGGGTGGGATCTGATGGGCGGGGTGGGGTGGGGGGGTGATGGGTTGTTGAAGAGGTGGGTGGGGTGTGGGTGCCGGGGAGTGTGGGGTGGGGGAGGTAATGTCGGTGTGTGCGAATCGTCAGAAATCACTTCGCTGTGGAAGGACGTTGGAACAATAATATCACAAATGCACACACAGACACAGACAGACACGAGAGCACCCCCCCCCCCCCCCCCCCACACACACACACAGAGACAGAGAGAGAGCGAGAGAGAGAGAGAAACACATACACGTGTACACACGCACAAGCATACTCTCTCTCTCTCTCTCTCTCTCTCTCTCTCTCTCTCTCTCTCTCTCTCTCTCTCTCTCGAGTTTGTATATGGGCCAATGGCCGAAGTACAAATGCACCGTCTGAACTCTCTCTCTCTCTCTCTCTCTCAATCAAGTCTCTCTCTCTCTTCTCTCTCTCATCTCTCTCTCTCTCTCTCTCTCTCTCTCTCTCTCTCTCTCTCTCTTCTCTCTCTCTCTCAAGGGCACAGTAAACGACAAGGGGGAAAACTTACTGCATTTATCAACATTATTTTGTCAACAGTTGTGTCCCTTACTATGTAGTATGATGTAGGCTTCTTCAATGCTTTACCCATACTGTATGCCGTGTTTGTTTGTCTTTCTGCCTGTGCGTGCGTGTGTGGGTCGGTCTGTCCGTCTGTGTGGGTCTGTTTGTTTGTGTGGGTCTATCTGTCTGTGTGCGTGCGTACGTCTAAACACTGAAACAGACTCAAGCTGAGGCTTGATATATGGATCTATATACAAATATTGTGTGCCTATGCCGGCACATGGGCGTGCATGCATAGTTGTATATATGTGTGTGTGTGCACGTGCGTTTTCGGCTTGTATTTTCGGCTCTAGTGACCTTGACTCTTGTCCAATTATTTCTTCTTCTTTTTTAATTTTGCCTAGATATCCTAATTACCTATCTGCATGCAAATTTGAGGGTACTAGGATTCTCCCAAAAAAAGTTGCTATCCTAAGATTTAGCCTAAGTATATCAGCTTGAGTCCGTTTCGGTGTTTAGAAATACCGTAACTCTTCGCGGGTGACTATGGTCAGATCAAAAGTCTTAGAAAAAAGCCAGTGCTGAAACACTGACATAATTATGCTGAGCTTTTTGTTTTGCTTCTTTTCCCCCTCAGGTCAGTGCCTCTTCTTCAATCGTCTGTTCTCTCTTCTCCCTCTTCTCTTTGTCTGTCCATTCTCATCTTTCTCTCTTTGTCTGTCCTCCCCCCCCCCCCCCCCCCTCAGGTCAGTGCCTCTTCTTCAATCGTCTGTTCTCTCTTCTCCCTCTTCTCTTTGTCTGTCCATTCTCATCTTTCTCTCACTTCTGCCCCCCCCCCCCCCCCCCCTCAGGTCAGTGCCTCTTCTTCAATCGTCTGTTCTCTCTTCTCCCTCTTCTCTTTGTCTGTCCATTCTCATCTTCTCTCTCACTTTGTCTGTCTCCCCCCCCCCCCCCCCCCCCTCAGGTCAGTGCCTCTTCTTCAATCGTCTGTTCTCTCTTCTCCCTCTTCTCTTTGTCTGTCCATTCTCATCTTTCTCTCACCCCCCCCCCCCCCCTCAGGTCAGTGCCTCTTCTTCAATCGTCTGTTCTCTCTTCTCCTCTCTTCTCTTTGTCTGTCTCTCTTCTCATCTTTCTCTGTCCACCCCCCCCCCCCCCTCCCTCAGGTCAGTGCCTCTTCAATCGTCTGTCTCTCTCTTCTCCCTCTTCTCTTTGTCTGTCCATCCTCTCTCTCTCTCTCCCCCCCCCCCCCCCCTCAGGTCAGTGCCTCTTCTTCAATCGTCTGTTCTCTCTTTCTCCCTCTTCTCTTTGTCTGTCCATTCTCATCTTTCTCTCACCCCCCCCCCCTCAGGTCAGTGCCTCTTCTTCAATCGTCTGTTCTCTCTTCTCCCTCTTCTCTTTGTCTGTCCATTCTCATCTTTCTCTCCCCCCCCCCCCCTCCCTCTTCTCTTTGGTCAGTGCCTCTTCTTCAATCGTGTGTTCTCTCTTTCTCCCTCTTCTCTTTGTCTGTCCATTCTCATCTTTTCTCACCCCCCCCCCCCTCCCTCAGGTCAGTGCCTCTTCTTCAATCGTCTGTTCTCTCTTCTCCCTCTTCTCTTTGTCTGTCCATTCTCATCTTTCTCTCCCCCCCCCCCCCCAGGTCAGTGCCTCTTCTTCAATCGTCTGTTCTCTCTTCTCCCTCTTCTCTTTGTCTGTCCATTCTCATCTTTTCTCTTTGGTCCCCCCCCCCCCCCCCCCCCCCCAGGTCAGTGCCTCTTCTTCAATCGTCTGTTCTCTCTTCTCCCTCTTCTCTTTGTCTGTCCATTCTCATCTTCTCTCCCCCCCCCCCCCCAGGTCAGTGCCTCTTCTTCAATCGTCTGTTCTCTCTTCTCCCTCTTCTCTTTGTCTGTCCATTCTCATCTTTCTCTCCCCCCCCCCCCCCCCAGGTCAGTGCCTCTTCTTCAATCGTCTGTTCTCTCTTCTCCCTCTTCTCTTTGTCTGTCCATTCTCTCATCTCCCCCCCCCTCCCCCCCCCCCCCCCCTCAGGTCAGTGCCTCTTCTTCACTCGTCTGTTCTCTCTTCTCCCTCTTCTCTTTGTCTGTCCATTCTCATCTTTCTCTCCCCCCCCCCCCCCCCCCCCCCAGGTCAGTGCCTCTTCTTCAATCGTCTGTTCTCTCTTCTCCCTCTTCTCTTTGTCTGTCCATTCTCATCTTTCTCTCTCATATCTCTCCTTTCCCCCCCCCCCCCCCAGGTCAGTGCCTCTTCTTCAATCGTCTGTTCTCTCTTCTCCCTCTTCTCTTTGTCTGTCCATTCTCATCTTTCTCTCCCCCCCCCCCCCCAGGTCAGTGCCTCTTCTTCAATCGTCTGTTCTCTCTTCTCCCTCTTCTCTTTGTCTGTCCATTCTCATCTTTCTCCCCCCCCCCCCCCCCCCAGGTCAGTGCCTCTTCTTCAATCGTCTGTTCTCTCTTCTCCCTCTTCTCTTTGTCTGTCCATTCTCATCTTTCTCTCCCCCCCCCCCCCCCCCCAGGTCAGTGCCTCTTCTTCACTCGTCTGTTCTCTCTTCTCCCTCTTCTCTTTGTCTGTCCATTCTCATCTTTCTCTCCCCCCCCCCCCCCCCCCCCAGGTCAGTGCCTCTTCTTCAATCGTCTGTTCTCTCTTCTCCCTCTTCTCTTTGTCTGTCCATTCTCATCTTTCTCTCCCCCCCCCCCCCCCCCCCCCCCCAGGTCAGTGCCTCTTCTTCAATCGTCTGTTCTCTCTTCTCCCTCTTCTCTTTGTCTGTCCATTCTCATCTTCTCTCCCCCCCCCCCCCCCCCCCCAGGTCAGTGCCTCTTCTTCAATCGTCTGTTCTCTCTTCTCCCTCTTCTCTTTGTCTGTCCATTCTTTCATCTTTCTCTCACCCCCCCCCCCCTCAGGTCAGTGCCTCTTCTTCACTCGTCTGTTCTCTCTTCTCCCTCTTCTCTTTGTCTGTCCATTCTCATCTTCTCCCCCCCCCCCCCCCCCCTCAGGTCAGTACCTCTTATTCAATCGTCTGTTGTTCTCTCTTCTCTTTGTCTGTCCATTCTCATCTTTCTCTCACCCCCCCCCCCCCCCTCTCTCCCACTTTCTTCCAATCCATCCACCTATCTACCCATCTATCTATCCTTTTTTTTCTGTCTGTCTGTCTTATCCATACATCTATTAATCAATCTACTTCCCTCCCTTTATCAACCTATTCTTTTCCTCTCTCTCTCTCTCCCCCTCTCTCTCTCTCCCCCTCCTCTTCTGTCTCCATTTTAATTCTTTAAGCCCCCCCCCCCTCTCTCTCTCCTTCCTTTTCTCTTCCCTTTCCTCTCCATCTCTTCTTCTCTGTACCATGTGATTCATGAACAAGAATAATTTAATATGAGAAAATAAAGTTAATTCGGTTGTTTGTTTTCCTGCTGTCTGTTCACTGTTGGTGTCATTTGGCTGCAGGCAAGCTGTTTCGTTCCAAGGACGTGGACAAATTGTCCCAGATGCTGATGATGTTCTACCAGGAGAAAGAGAGAGGCAGAGAGAAAGAGAGAGACAAAAACAGATAAGAGGATAGTGATGTGTTCTGTTTGTCATTACTTTTGTCCCTGCAAGCGAGCTGTTTTTGTTCCAAGGACATGGAGAAATTGTCCCAGATGCTGATGATGTTCTACCAGGAAAGAGAGACAGAGACACAGAGATACAGACAGAGAATAGTGATTTGGTTCTGTTTGTCGTTTGTCCCTGCAGGCAAGCTGTTTGGTTCCAAAGACGTGGACAAATTGTCCCAGATGCTGATGATGTTCTTCCAGGAGAAAGAGAGAGCGAGAGAGAGAGAGAGAGAGAGAGAGAGAGAGAGAGAGAGAGAGAGAGAGAGAGAGAGAGAGAGAGAGAGACAGAGAGACAGAGAGACAAAAACAGATAAGAGCATAGTGATTTTGTTCTGTTTGTCGTTTGTCCCTGCAGGCAAGCTGTTTGGTTACAAAGACGTGGACAAATTGTCCCAGATGCTGATGATGTTCTACAAGGAAAGAGAGACAAGGACAGAGACAGAGACAAACAGACAGAGAATAGTGATTCAGTTTGTCATTTGTCCCTGCAGGCAAGCTGTTTCGTTCCAAGGACGTGGACAAGTTGTCCCAGATGCTGATGATGTTCTACCAGGAGCAGCCGGTGGACTACACCTACCTCTACTTCAACATGCTCATGACGCAGCTCCAGAAAAGGATCAGGACCCCCACCCTCTTCCAGCATCAAGGAATTCACTCCTCTTTCCCAGGTACACGCGTGTGGTGTTTTTTTTTATATAGTAGCTATTGTAGTGTAGAGAGAGACACAGAGAGAGAGAGAGAGAGAGAGAGAGAGAGAGAGAGAGAGAGACGAGAGAGAGACGAGAGAGAGAGAGAGAGAGAGAGAGAGAGACGAGCAGAGAGAGATAGAGAGAGAGAGAGAGCTCCAGAGCATCAGAGAGAGAGAGAGAGAGAGAGAGAGAGAGACGACAAGCAGATAAAGCGAGAGGGGGTTACAGCACAAGGAGACAAACAGATATACAGGTTTTCATGACGCAGCTCCAGAAGAGGATCAGGACCCCCACCCTCTTCCAGCATCACGGAGTGCACTCCTCTTTCCCAGGTATTCCCGCCCCTTATGCAGCATTATTGCATTGACAAGTCAGAGTAGTGGGGAGAGAGACAATGCGAGAAAGATGGTCATGACTCGGCTACAGAAAACGGATTCGAACCCCGACCTTGTTACAGCATCACGGAGTGCACTCCTCTTTCCCAGGTATTCCCGCCCCTTATGCAGCATTATTGCATTGACAAGTCAGAGTAGTGGGGAGAGAGACAATGCGAGAAAGATGGTCATGACTCGGCTCCAGAAAACGGATTCGAACCCCGACCTTGTTACAGCATCACGGAGTGCACTCCTCTTTCCCAGGTATTCCCGCCCCTTATGCAGCATTATTGCATTGACAAGTCAGAGTAGTGGGGAGAGAGACAATGCGAGAAAGATGGTCATGACTCGGCTCCAGAAAACGGATTCGAACCCCGACCTTGTTACAGCATCACGGAGTGCACTCCTCTTTCCCAGGTATTCCCGCCCCTTATGCAGCATTATTGCATTGACAAGTCAGAGTAGTGGGGAGAGAGACAATGCGAGAAAGATGGTCATGACTCGGCTCCAGAAAACGGATTCGAACCCCGACCTTGTTACAGCATCACGGAGTGCACTCCTCTTTCCCAGGTATTCCCGCCCCTTATGCAGCATTATTGCATTGACAAGTCAGAGTAGTGGGGAGAGAGACAATGCGAGAAAGATGGTCATGACTCGGCTCCAGAAAACGGATTCGAACCCCGACCTTGTTACAGCATCAAGGAGTGCACTCCTCTTTCCCAGGTATTCCCGCCCCCCCTTTTTGGGCATGCGATTTTTTGTGTGATTCATCAGGAAGGGGGTTAGGTGGGGTGGGGGTGGGTGGGGGTTAAATGTTGACCATATGACAACTTTTTCGTTGCCACTGGGTTTAACGTGTGCTAAGTGCATGGGCACACGGGACCTCGGTTTATCGTCTCATCCGAAAGACTCCACGTTCAGACCGTAAGGCCTAGTGCAAAGTGAGAGGAAAAATCCCCTGTACCTAGGTTCGAACTCGGGTTAACTTGACACGAGGCGAACGCGCTACCACCACTGTGCCACTCAACACATACCCTTTACATACTGCACTGGCAGAGTACTGGAGAGAGACAGAGACTGCACTGACAGAGTACTGGAGAGACTGAGACTGCACTGACATAGAGTACTGGAGAGAGCGAGAGACAGAGACTGCACTGACATAGAGTACTGGAGAGAGCGAGAGACAGAGACTGCACTGACATAGAGTACTGGAGAGAGCGAGAGACAGAGACTGCACTGACATAGAGTACTGGGGAGAGCGAGAGACAGAGTCTGCTACTGCCGATGCTGCTGCTTCACTACTATTTCTGGAGAGATCGAGAGACTCCTCCTCCTCCTCCTCCTGGGGAGAGCGAGAGACCTCCTCTGCTACTGCCGATGCTGCTCTTCACTCCTTCTTCTTCATCTTCTCCTCCTCCTCCTCCTCTTCCTCCTCCTCCTCCTTTTCCTCTTCCTCCTCCTCCTCTCTTCTTCTCCATTTTCATTTTGCATGCTTCTTTTTGTTTTGATTTTAACTTCCTAGTTTGTTTACTTTTGGATTTTTTTGTTTGGACAGAAATGTAATTTTTTTAAAAGCCTTCAATGTGCCTATTTCTGAACCCAAATCTAGATCTATCAATCAATCAATCAATCTTCTTCCTCTTCCTCATCTTCTTCTTAATACAGTGGAACCTCCCTTATAAGACCTCCCATTATAAGACTCCCTCCCACATAAGACCTACTTCTCTGAGACATTGCCCTTCTTTGTAAGTATTAAAATGACCTCCCTTATAAGACCCCTCCGTTATAAGACCTCATTTTGGATGGTTTTTGGAGGTCTTATAACGGAGGTTCCACTGTATCTGCAACCATGTTATTATTTCTTTTCTTTCTTTTTGCCCCACAGGCAAAATCCAGCCTCTCAAAGACCGTTTCTTCGACAACATGGAGAAACGCTACAAGGGAGACAACCCCCCGGCGGAAGCTTACAGCACCATGAAGACCTACCTCAACTTCTTACCCAGGCTGCCTTACTCGCACGCGGAGGGATACTTCTGGACGGACGGCAGCCCCAAACGGAGCGACACCTTCATCCTGGTCTTCGAAGCTCCTCAGCGGCTGGAGCGAGTGGTGGTCGACACCGGTTCGGAGAGTCACCCCACCGACATTCTGGAGAGCGCCTCTCTGAAAGCCAGCCTGACCCTGCTCAGGAACCCCGCAAGGCTGGACTGCACCAACGACGTGGATCTAGGGGTGTTCTCCGAGGGCAGGATCGACGTGAAGGACGTGGGCAGTTTGCTCAAGTTCAAGGTCATGTGCTTGCAGATCGTCGTGCTGAAGGATCAGGAGTCGTGGGCCATTATTCGAGAGATTGCTGTGTTTCTGAGTTCTGAGGAGGAGGAGGAGAAGAAAGATAAAGGGAAAGAGAGTTGAGGGTATGGGGGGGGTGTAAGAGAGAGGGGAGAGAGATGGCCGTGTTTCTGAGTTCTTCTGATGAGGAGGAGGAGAAGAAAGATAAAGGGAAAGAGAGTTGAGGGTATGGGGGGGGGGGGGGGGGGTGTAAGAGAGAGAGGGGAGAGAGATGGCCGTGTTTCTGAGTTCTTCTGAGGAAGAGGAGGAGAAGAAAGGGAAAGGGAGTTGAGGGTATGGGGGGGTTGTAAGAGAGAGAGGGGAGAGAGATGGCCGTGTTTCTGAGTTCTTCTGAGGAAGAGGAGGAGAAGAAAGGGAAAGGGAGTTGAGGGTATGGGGGGGTTGTAAGAGAGAGGGGAGAGAGATGGCCGTGTTTCTGAGTTCTTCTGAGGAAGAGGAGGAGAAGAAAGAGAAAGGGAAAGGGAGTTGAGGGTATGGGGGGGGGGGGGGGTTGTAAGAGAGAGAGGGGAGAGAGATGGCCGTGTTTCTGAGTTCTTCTGAGGAAGAGGAGGAGAAGAAAGGGAAAGGGAGTTGAGGGTATGGGGGGGTTGTAAGAGAGAGGGGAGAGAGATGGCCGTGTTTCTGAGTTCTTCTGAGGAGAAGAAAGAGGAAGAGAGTTGAGGGTAAGGGATGGTGGGGTGGGTTGTAAGAGAGAGAGTAAGATAGAGAGAGATTGCCGTGTTTCTGAGTTCTTCTTCTGAGGAGCAGAAAGAGGAAGAGAAGGGGAGTTGAGGGTATGGGGTGGTGTGTTGGGTTGTTCATCTGTGAGAGAGAGGGGGGGGGGAGTAAGAGAGAGAGAGAGATTGCCATGTTACTGAGTTCTGAGAAGAAAGTGAAAGGGAGTTGGTGGGTTGGGTTGTGAGAGAGAGGGGTAAGAGAGGGGTGAGGGAAGGAGAGAGAGAGAGAGAGAGAGAGAGAGAGAGGACGAATCTGGTTTAATGATGATAAAGAATAAGCAACACAGGCTTGCTTTCATCTTGCCATCAAGAGAGAGAGAGAGAGAGAGAGAGAGAGAGAGAGAGAGAGAGAGAGAGAGAGAGAACGAATTGACGATAAAGAATAAGCAACACAGGCTTGCTTTCATCTTGCCATCAAGAGAGAGAGAGAGATTGCCCTATCTTCACTTCTTCAGAGAAAGGGAGTTTGGTGAGGGTGGGGTTGGTGAACGGGGTTGTTCGGGTGATAGCCCAGTGAGACACAGAAAGACTGAAGACTAAAAAAAACCTCAAAACTTGTTATTGCTTAATTGCAAAGAGAGACACTGAGAGGCTGAGAAGTCTTGTTTGTTCGAAGGAAACAAAAAAACAGCTTCAATGGTAAGGGGGGGGGGGGGGGGGGGGGTAGTGTAATTGGGGAGTAGTTATGATGGAAGGAAAAGTATGTCAGACCTGTTTACTCTACTCTCTTTTCGAGTAGTATTCTACTCAGTTTGGACCTCTACTACTCTTCAAAACTGAAACTAATGCTCTTTAATCATTGATTACTACTCATTTTCAGTGAACAGTGTTTGATGGTTTAATGAATAAAACTACACAATTTGCACCAAGACTACTCATTTCAGCTATCCAGACTACTCAAGAATTGTGTAGGGAGTAAACAGGTTTGGTATGTGGAAAGAGGACTGGGATGTATGCGTGTGTGTGTGTTTGTGCGTGCGCGTATTTAGCATATTCCAGCTCAACTCATGCTATATATCGTATGAATCTATGAATCAGTGCTAAAAAGGGCCATTGACTTTGCACTAAAGGGTCTTAGTACCTGCTTTTGGTGTGTTTTTAAAATATACTATCACTTGACTAAAATTAAAGTGCGTTATCACTTGACTTTGCATGAAAGAACGTCTATCACTTTGAATTTTTAACAAAACATTGTCGGTTGATCACACACACACACACACACACACACACACACACACACACACACACACACACACACACACACACCTACACTATATGCTTTGACTTTGATCTAAAGGTTCATATCTGCTGTGATGTCCTAAGGGACATTATCACTTGACCTTGTCTTTAAGAATCCTCTCGATTGCATTTTTTGTTTTGTTTTTACTAATGTGTCCATTTAATTGACTGTCCAAAAAGATTATATCCACCGACTGTGTCTAAAAGGACTCATTCACTTAATCTTGTCATAAAGAACTCTATCCGTTGCTATTGTACTTAATGTCCCTCTTATTTGACTTTGTCTTAAAGGACTCTACATGTTGCTATTTCACTTAATGTCCCTCTTATTTGACTTTGTCATAAAGGACTCTATCCGTTGCTATTTCACTTAATGTCCCTCTTATTTGACTTTGTCTTAAAGGACTCTACATGTTGCTATTTTACTTAATGTCCCTCTTATTTGACTTTGTCATAAAGGACTCTATCCGTTGCTATTTCACTTAATGTCCCTCTTATTTGACGCTGTCTTAAAGGACTCTACATGTTGCTATTTCACTTAATGTCCCTCTTATTTGACTTTGTCATAAAGGACTCTATCCGTTGCTATTTCACTTAATGTCCCTCTTATTTGACGCTGTCTTAAAGGACTCTACATGTTGCTATTTCACTTAATGTCCCTCTTATTTGACTTTGTCATAAAGGACTCTACATGTTGCTATTTCACTTAATGTCCCTCTTATTTGACTTTGTCATAAAGGACTCTATCCGTTGCTATTTCACTTAATGTCCCTCTTATTTGACTTTGTCATAAAGGACTCTACATGTTGCTATTTCACTTAATGTCCCTCTTATTTGACTTTGTCATAAAGGACTCTATCCGTTGCTATTTCACTTAATGTCCCTCTTATTTGACGCTGTCTTAAAGGACTCTACATGTTGCTATTTCACTTAATGTCCCTCTTATTTGACTTTGTCATAAAGGACTCTACATGTTGCTATTTCACTTAATGTCCCTCTTATTTGACTTTGTCATAAAGGACTCTATCCGTTGCTATTTCACTTAATGTCCCTCTTATTTGACTTTGTCATAAAGGACTCTACATGTTGCTATTTCACTTAATGTCCCTCTTATTTGACTTTGTCATAAAGGACTCTATCCGTTGCTATTTCACTTAATGTCCCTCTTATTTGACGCTGTCTTAAAGGACTCTACATGTTGCTATTTCACTTAATGTCCCTCTTATTTGACTTTGTCATAAAGGACTCTACATGTTGCTATTTCACTTAATGTCCCTCTTATTTGACTTTGTCATAAAGGACTCTACATGTTGCTATTTCACTTAATGTCCCTCTTATTTGACTTTGTCATAAAGGACTCTACATGTTGCTATTTCACTTAATGTCCCTCTTATTTGACTTTGTCTTAAAGGACTCTACATGTTGCTATTTCACTTAATGTCCCTCTTATTTGACTTTGTCATAAAGGACTCTACATGTTGCTCTTTCACTTAATGTCCCTCTTATTTGACGCTGTCTTAAAAATACACTGACGCACCACGATTAAGTCCCTTGGGTTTTTTTCTAGGTAGCTGTGACCCACATACAAATGTCCCCAACTTCAAATTGAGGCTGCTCTTTAAAATGATGTTTCGTTTTGAAATTGGGGGCATTTTGTATGGGAGTCAAACCTGGTCAAAACATGATTTCTTACCAGCTATACGAGGGAGAACACGTGAAACCCGTGATTTTGACACGTGATCTGGTGGGTCTTTGAAAGGACGTTGTTTCCATTCCGCAAGCAAAGTTTCTGGGGTGGTTTTTTGTTGAGTTTTGACGTTTTGCAGATCGCTCATCTTCACGTTTTCTCATAATAATATTTTCACCTGCCTGTATCCTCGCTCATAGCCATGAACAGATACTCTTGATTTCCATGCAGTATGTTGGGGGGGGGGGGGGGGAGAGAGAGAGAGAGAGAAAAAATGTATTACAGTTGAACTTGTTTGATATTACAGTTTTGGTGTACATATAATGTGTGAAATATGGTGCTTAAAACAGTGTTTGTCTCACAATCGCCACATTTGCTCTCTTTCATTAATGTCTGTGTTGGTGTCTACGTGTGTGTCGATTAGTTTTTCTCGTTTGTAAATGAAAAAAAAGGTTAATGAAAAATAGCATGTATGTTTGCTTATTTAATGTCCATCCTTAAATAAAATCTTGACTTGACTTGACATGTTTATGCTAGTTAGGACTTTATTGTTTTTAATTTTACTTTATTTTATATTTATTAGTTTATTTTCTCCATTTGTGTTTCCCTTATGTTTAATCATGCAATATTCTTCGTCTTCTTCTTCGTCTTCTTCTTCTTCGTCGTCTTCTTCTTCTTCTTCGTCGTCTTCTGCGCTCCCAAGCCATAATGGGTAAGGTACGCATGTGTCCGGTTTTCAGTTTCCACTGGTCCCCCCGCTGCGCACAGCCGACACATTCCGATTTAGGAGGAGCTCAAAGGAGAAGCATTATTTGGAAGATTTTCTTCTTTTTTTTTAAAGGCAGGAGAATGGGCCAATAGACCTCATTCAGAAAGATAGTGGATGATAGAAAGCAAAGGGAAAAACCAGAGTCAAAGAGAGTTGGAGATTAGAGGAAGTTACAAGCACAGAACTTCCAGAAGGTGGGTTAACTATTTTTACGAAAGACCTCCTGGTATCCCCACGGGGAGAGACTCATGGAGGGGGCGGGGTCGTCCAGCTCCCCGTATGGAAGCACGAGGCATCATCCACCCACTGCCCCACGTGCAATATTAAAAACAAAAACCTGCGCGTCATTGTGAATGTTTTTCTGACCTATGAGTGTCTAACAGACATAACAGGCCTTTGGTAAGTTCCATGTTTTGTCTTGTGATGCTCTAATCAAATATCCTCCTCCTGTTGTTCTTGTAATGGTCAACTTAGGACACCCATTTCACCGCAAGGTGGCAATCAAAACAGTAGGGGCTTAGCACGTGATATTCTTAGTTGGGGGTAGAGATGAGTCCCTCCCTCTCCCTCTTTCTCTGGTTTGATTGCCATCTGGCGGTGCAATGGGCGTTCTAAGTCGCTCATTATGAACTGATTGCGCTGGGGTCATGCCGAACTGTCCACGTGTTGATGTGCCAATGTGTCGTGACCACGTGACGTTATGCCCACGTGATATTGTGTCCACGGGGTCACAACAAAAGGTCATAGCAACACGGGGTCACAATGCCCAGTCATAAGGACATGAGGTCACAACCTCACACACACATGGAGAAAGGTGGCAGAGTGGTTAGGATGTTCGCCTGCCAAATGTAATGCGTGACTGCAACGTGAGTGATCCGGATTCGAATCCCGGCCTCGCCCTTTCTTTCTAGTTTGACAGGAAAATCGAACTGTACGTCCAGTCCTTCGGATGGGGACTTAAAGCTAGTCTGACCCACAACAGTTGAAAGTCGGTAAGAGCAGGGAGAAATCCCGCTGCCTGGTATGGCCAAATTGATAGTTAGGTTTTCCAAGTGCGCTCGCACCCCCTCATCACCCTGTGCCCCCCAAAAAAAAAAAAAAAACATTGGGTAAGCGCTGCACTTGCGGCGACGCGCTCTCCGGGGGAGAGCAGCCCAAATTTCACAGAGATAAGTATGTGACTAGAATATACCAAATGCCCCAAAATACCAACAACATGAGGTCACAACGACACGTGGGCACAACGACACGTGCACACAAGGGCACGTAGCCATTGTAATTTATGCAATATGATATTCTATCTGTGCTCCTCCCCTCTCCTCCTTCCCATTCTGGGTTTTTTTCCGTTACCAAAAGTATTCTGTAAATAATGTCTCCTTTAGTGAACATGGATTTTCCAGAACAAAGATGAACCAATGGCGTGTTTCTCTGTGTGTGTGAACGTGTGCGAAACGGGAGAGAAAAGTTCCAAAATAGTTCAGATCACCATTATGATAGATATATGTCATAGGTGGTTTTGACAGAAGTTAGGCGCCTTTTTAAGTAATGTTTTTCTTTGTCCTGAAGATGGACTGTCCCCAAAAGGTGCTTGCTATCGTGTCGTGTTCTAAAAGGTTGTTTCGGGTTCCATTTTTCAATTCATTTCTTTCTTTTTATTTACAAAAGAACCCCACTTTACAGTAGTCACCAATTGTTTTTTGGGGGTCAGGTCGCAGAATCCGAAATCCGCAGTCCAAGGGGAGCGAATCTATGTTAGGCCGTCAGGAGGCAACCAACCGAGGAGACACTGCACTCCTGCTGAGTCACTTCAGTGGAGTTCAGCCTGTTCTGAGCAGGACACACCTACTAAGCCCCCTACTGACGACACTAATGTCTTGGTCGTGGAGCCAGCGTAAGTGAGGTCCTCCTCCGAGGGCGCCACCACGTCCGTCCACCGACAGCTCCCCAGAACACACTGATCCCCATGACTTTGACCAGAACGCACCAAGGGCATAAACTGGATTTGTAATCGAAACTGAGGTCACCATAAGAGCAGGGCATGCAAGGCCACAGAATTCGAGATTTAAACAAACAAATTAATGATTGATGGAAATGAAGCGGTTGACTGTGATGATGATGATGATGCTATGGAGTTGCTTGTTGCCGTGAGAGTACGTGACAGGGCCTGCACTCTACGCCACCTTCCATAATGATATCCCCGCGCTAACCAGGTCCGGGAACCACAGACACCTGCAGTGTTGGTTTTGAAATGGGGCTTTATACTGCTTCCCAGCGACACGAAAGGGCGATAATTTTAGGGCTGAACTGACCATGCCACCCTAGTGACGAGTCAGGGACAGATAATTTCCTGTGGCTCTATACTACTACTTCATGACAGGCAAGGGCGATAATCTTATGTAGGTGGCGCACGCATCACAGTGCACGAGACAGGGGCAGATAATTTTTTCAGTAGAAAGCCTCATTAGAGCAACACTCTCAGAATCGCATCCGTTAAAGACACACTGACCTACCACGATTAAGTCTATTGTTTTTTGGGGGGTAGCTGTGACCCACATATAAATGCCCCCAACTTATATTGAGGCTGCTCTTTAAAATGATAATTCGTTTTCAATTCGGGGGCATTTGTATGGGAGTCAAACCTGGTCAAAACAAGATTTCTTACCAGCTATAAGAGGGAATACGATTTTGATCCGTATTATTTTCCCAGGTCGAGAGGACGTAAAGCTCAAATTTACGATACGATCCGTATTATTTACCTTTATCATTCTGATCACTTCTCGGCCTTTTGGCTAAGACATTGATTCAGCAACATAATTTTTTGTTTATACCTTGGTTGGTTTGTTCAGCCCGTCGTACATGGCGAAAGCCGATACGCGACGTTAAACTGAACTTCCATCCGACACGTGATCGGGTGGGTCCTTAAGCGAATGAAGCTCATCTGTGTGGTTAAAGTCTTCACGTTGAGTCCAAAGCGCACTCACTGTGGATAGGGGTCGGCCATTGCCATCATTTGGAGGACTATAATTATCTGCTGGGGTAATAGTGATCGTTACAACCACTCTTTACAATAATGCTGTACATAAAGTGGTAAGACTGAAGTCTATGTGAAGCACGATCTTTAAACGCACAGCCGGCATATATTAAGCTTTCACGCGAGGCGCGCGTCTAATTAAAAATACACCTGTATTGTTAAAAATTCGGGACTTTCCTGGTGTTGCATTGCCTCCGGGCATTGTCTCCAGGATCGTTCCCACCATCTTTATATCTACTAATGTCCCGTGTGTGTCTGTTCCAGACCAGAGGACGTTAAGCAGAATTTCACACGCGTGCGTCATCATTTCAATCGCTGCTCGCGACAGAGACGGTTCAACCGTTCTTTTTTCCCTG
>CM065701.1:5176184-5196184 GCA_017654935.2 Phymorhynchus buccinoides | reverse complement strand
TGGAGGAGTTTCCAGTCAACCTGTACAAACCCGCGTTCAACACCTCCGTAGGCTACTGCGCGATCCAGAAAGCCTCCTCAACCACGTGGAAGTTCATCTTCAACAGCATCCGAAGAAGAATGACCGGCAAAGGGATTGTAGGAATCCCGCCCAGCGTTCCTTTCGCTCACAGAGACGTGCTGTTCGCCTTTGTCAGAGAGCCTTACGCCCGCCTGTTGTCGGCCTACGTCGACAAACTGTTCTCTCCTAACGCCATGTTCTGGCGGAAGACGGGGCGCTACATCGTGGAGAACTTCCGACGCAACGCGTCCTCTCTCAGCCTGCAGTGCGGACATGACGTGACGTTCCCAGAATTCGTCCGATACTTCATCCGCTCCCAGCATACGGGTCTTCACCGCGACGGCCATTTTGTGCCCGTCCACGACCACTGCCGGTTCTGCGACTTCGCTTACAGATACATCGGGCACTTAGAAACCATCCGCGAAGACTTGCCTTTCTTGTTGAAAACCATGCAGTCCCCTATCCCCTACAACACCACCCCATCCTACTACAGCGAAGGCACCGTATCTTTCAACACGCACCGCGTATTGACTCTAGACCGCTCGGACACCGAGCGTTGCATGGACTTCGACCAAGCCAGCCGACGTCTGTGGAAGACGTTCCAAATGCGAGGCCTCATCAGCAAGAGGCACAAGTTTCCCTTAACGCTGAACCAGACCCGGAACATCACAGAGCAGGAGCTGATCAGCGCGGAGGTGAGAGCTCTCGGTGAAGCAAGGGACAAGGGAGCTGTTCGTGAGCAAACACGGGAGGCCTTGAGGGAAGCCTTCGCCTCAGTTCCCATGGAGGAGCGCAGAGAGGTGCAGAGACTGCTGCTGCTGGATTGTCACATGTTTGGCTATGACCCCCAACCTCAAGACGTCTTTCCTCGCCGGGACTTCACCCCTGATCCTCACTTCAGTTACTTTGACTTGTACAAGTGACTTCACCCCCTGGCCCTCACTTAAGTTACTTTGACTTGTACATGTGACTTCGCCCCTGATCCTCACTTCAGTTACCTTGACTTATGCAAGTGATTTCACCCCTGATCCCCACCAGTTATTTTGACTTGTACAAGTGACTTCACCCCTGGTATTCATTTTTTTTAAATTACTTTGACTTGTACAAGTGACTTCACCCCTGACCCTCACTTCAGTCACTTTGACTTGTACAAGTGACTTCACCCCTGATCCTCATTTTGGTTACTTTGACTTGTACAAGTGACTTCACCCCTGACCCTCACTTCAGTTACTTTGACTTGTACAAGTGACTTCACCCCTGGTATTCATTTTTATTACTTTGACTTGTACAAGTGACTTCACCCCTGACCCTCACTTGTCACTTTGACTTGTACAAGTTACTTCACCCCTGATCCTCATTTTGGTTACTTTGACTTGTACAAGTGACTTCACCCCTGACCCTCACTTCAGTTACTTTGACTTGTACAAGTGATGTTCGTACAAACTGTGAGATTATTCAGTTATGTCAGCTTTTAAGGGTAAAGCCATTAAACCCTGAATTAAGTTTACTTTGATTTGTATAAGTGATGTTAGTAAAAACAGTGAGATTATTCAGTTATGTCGACTTTCAAGGGTAAAGCCACTAAACCCTGACATTAGTTGCTCATGAGTGAAAGTAAAGCATCCTCTCAATCCTGAAATGACGTGTCACAATATTCTCTGAATCTTCCCAGTCCTGAAGTGGTGACCGCATTAAAAATAATGTTCAATATGTGTGTGTGTGTGTGTGTGTGTGTGTGTGTGTGTGTGTGTGTGTGTCTGTGGGGATAGTGTTAGAAGTGCACGTCTATTATCTTATTTCAATCTGCCATCAATATTTTGGCAGAAATGTTTAATTTTATGGGGAGCGTGATTCCGGATGACAAGATGGCCAACCCTGAAGACTCTTTCTATCAGCTTTTTCAATCCTGATTTCAGGAGCATGCCTGAACTACTTTTACCAATGGTTACTTTGACTTGTACAAATGATATTAGTAATATAAGTAGATTATTCAGATATGTCGACTTTCAAGGGTAAACCCTGACTTTAGTTTACTTTGACTTGTACAAAATGATGCGAGTAAAAACTGTGAGCTTAGTCATTTATGTACACTTTCATTCAAGGGTATAGTAGGCCTTAACCCTTTCACCGCCAATGTCGCATTATGCACCACAATGGTTTAACACCATGTCTCTAAATGCAGGCATCAAATCAGGACCTGTTATCCGAAGACGCTATTTTCTTCATTTTGGGAGGTAAGGATAGGCCTAATGTTATACATGTCACAGAGGAATTCACAATATTGCAGATAATTGTTTTCTCTACCCAGTTAAGTTTAATGGTATTCTTTGGCTGAAAATTGTTAAACCCTGGTTTGAAGAAATATATAAGCAAGAAACAAGAGGCATACGTGTGTGCATAATATGTATTAGCAGACCAGTACATTTAACAGTAATAGAGGTAAAAACCGAGTAGATTATCCTTGATTTTCAGTGTCCTACGTTTGTGAATTTTTACTGTTTCTGCTCGTTTTGCAACCATTGTGACATATGTCACAGTAGAAACTGGAACGCATTTCAGAAAGATAACGCATTTAAGAAACAGCCAGAACAGTTATGAAAAACATTATATGACAAAAGCTTCATTTTATGTATTTGAACATCATTGTAACTTTTCAGATCTAACATGCAAGAACCAAAAATGATTTTTAAAGCATTTTAAAATATGCAATTTTGAAGAAATATCAACACAAAAAACTTTCGCTGGTTTTACCACTTAGTATTGTTTCGAGAATGCTGCAAGCTTTTAATAATTATATTCCTGCCAAATTTGATGTCTTCTGTGACTGAAGAATTACACGAGATAAAAATATAAAATAAAAATATTCTGGTTTTAACTATGCCTGCCCCCTTAAACTTCGTAAGATTATTCAGTGATGTCAACTTTCAAAGGTAAGCCTAGCGTTAGTTTACTTTCACTTAGTTTAACTTGTACAATAAATATCATTAAACATTGTCAGATTATTCAGTTATGTCAACTTTCAACGGTAAGCCTAGCGTTAGTTTACTTTCACTTAGTTTAACTTGTACAATAAATATCATTAAACATTGTCAGATTATTCAGTTATGTCAACTTTCAACGGTAAGCCTGGCGTTAGTTTACTTTCACTTAGTTTGACTTGTACAATAAATATCATTAAACATTGTCAGATTATTCAGTTATGTCAACTTTCAACGGTAAGCCTGACGTTAGTTTACTTTCACTTAGTTTGACTTGTACAATAAATATCATTAAACATTGTCAGATTATTCAGTTATGTCAACTTTCAACGGTAAGCCTGACGTTAGTTTACTTTCACTTAGTTTGACTTGTACAATAAATATCATTAAACATTGTAAAATGATTCGGTTATGTCGACTTTTCTGCGTTTGTTGCATCAGAACAGGTTCCATCCCAAAAATGACTCAGAGGCAGTGCAGTGTCCCCTCTAGCGGGTTGTCTGTCTTCGGTTGATCTGACATTGGCCAATGGGGTGGGGACTTCCATCTTAAAGACCCACTACGTCACGTGTCAAAATCACGGTTTTCCCGTTTTGTTCTTCTTATAGCTGGTAAGAAATCTTAAGAAATCTTCCTAGCATAAGAGGGAATGTGACACGTGACGTGGGGGGTCTTTAACAGTGCATAGTGTAAAAAACAAAAAATCCTCGGAATGAGCGGTGTGTCATTCTTTCTCACCCCTGCTCTCTCTCTCTCTGTCTCTCCTTCTCTTTCTTTCTCTGTCTCCCGCTCTCTCTCCATATTACACCAGGCTTTTTCCTTTTTTGTACCAATAACAGTTATATTCGGAAGACAATATACACCTCTCTTTCTTGTGTTTACAATGAAAACGACATAATGACATAATCACATGAATATAAATACCATATTTGCATGGAACAAAAAACACATACGCCCAGAAAAGCAAGCAGAAAAAAACTATCTCTGTGTTAACAAAAATACATGAAAACAAAATTCAAAACCATTCAGATTTGAGAATACTAAAACAAATTTTATTTATATAATTATATAAAAGAAGTTTTAATAGAAAGCATACAATACACAGAAAGAATAGCCATTTAAACAATATTTTTAGTGACTTTGAAATTAAAACAATCAACACTTAAAATTAGCAGAAAACAGAAAGTACTGACCATCTAAGTAGAATATTTTTTAAAATACAGAAAACCCCCCCCCCCACTAAAAACACAAATTACACATAAAAAGATATCATAACATGATAATTATATTATTCCATTGATTGGGTTTGTTTTCTTTTATTAAAAGAACAAATTGAATATGATTGTGCGGCTGCAGTACTGAACCAGTATGAGAAGAATCGCACCCAAAAAAGGATTATAGTTAAACAAATTCCTAGAGAGAGGCGAGGGGGCGCGGGGTGTCATAAAAAGAGACTCAAACAGAGACAGAACAAGAAGAACAATTGTATGAGTGTGTATTAATCTAGTAGTACTGCAATCAACCCAAATCAATATTTTCTCTGTGCGTAGCACTGAAGCCTGACTGACAGTCATTGCTAAACAATAATATACGAGTTTTCACTGATACTTTGACTGCCATTCTCTGGACTTTAACTGCAGTGACAACACCAGCTGTTGACAAAACCCTGACGGCAGATTTCCCCAACAATAAAGGCCTCCGAAAAAACCAACCAACCAAAACAAAGCGACTAACCTTCCGTATTAACAAATGTTGATTGTGGTCAAAGATTCTAAAAGGGTAAGATGGACTACTTAAAGACCCGGCACGTCACGTGTCAAAATCACGTTTTTTACATGTTTTCCCTCTTATGGCTAGTAAGGAATCTTAAGAAATCTTCTTAGCATAAGCAGGAATGTGGCACGTGACGTGGGGGGTCTTTAAGAGTTACGGCGAACCGGGCTGATAGAGTTATCGTTAGTGGGAACAGTACACCACACACAGTGGAGGCTATCTAAAAACTCAGACTGGAATTTGAACGGAGAATTCATCTGGCCTATCGACGTGTAAATGTGTACTGTTTTTAAGGGACATAACCAGTGTTTCTGTCCTCACTACTCATATAGGGAAAAGAGACCGGATGTTAGTCTTTTATTTTCAGTGTCTTTGTTGTGGTTTCCTAACCACCCCTTATACTATAAGTACCTACCGTATTTTTCGGACTATAAGGCGATACTTTGTTTTTCTCAGACTGACACTCCAGCACCTTATTAATTCAACTCCCCCTGTGGGGATAATACCGGGGGGGTCTTTTGTATAAATAGTTCCCCCACCTTCTGGAAGTTGTGCTTGTAACTTCCTCTAAACTGTCACTCTATTTGACTCTGCCTTTTCCCTTTGCTTCTACTATCTGTCTTGCCTTTCCGGTCCATTCGCCTGCCTTTTTTTTCCAATAAACACTTTCAAAAAGATTTCCTCCAGCCCAAGTCGGACATGCTGGGCCTGATTATTTCTTACTTAGGCGCATAACGGCAGCATGACGCATCTGCGCTCATAATTGACAGGAAACTGTCTGAGCGATCGAAGAAGAAGAAGAAATTAATGTGACTAATAATATAGTAAGAAACTAGAGGAACAACATCTGAATTTTGTGTAAAATGTGTGGCATGCATCTTATAAAGGTGCGCCTTATAGTCCGAACAATATGGTATGTATACCGGTCTGTTTTCAATCATGGCTGCCAGGTAGCAAGAGGGGGCAGCTGCTATTCCCGAGGACTGGGCTAGAAATGGCTTCAACGGGAGATGCCCTGCCCGGGGTACATCCCCACTCTCTTGGCCAAGAGGACTTTTAAGGCAGTTGGTGTTGGGGAAGGTCCCCAAAGGCCAACCAGCCCCTTTGGCTGCAACACGAGGAGCCGGTTCATGCGTCTCCTAGGTGGAGAGTCATAGTCTTCCGCAAAAACAAGACTAAAGGGCCAGACACACTGCATACGATTCGATCCCAATACGATACCATTGCGACGATGTCTGTGAGTCATGATTCGCGTGAAACACTTCTGTCTAAACATGACTAAAGGGCCAGCCACACTGCATACGACTCGATCCCAATACGATACGATTGCGACGATGTCTGTGAGTCATGATTCGCGTGAAACACTTCTGTCTAAACATGACTACTTTTTTTTTCCATTCACTGTTCTCACGTACACACCAATACACCAATTAAATAAAATGTCCGATACAAAAATAAGATATTTTGTCAGATTCCTGTACTGCGGGAGACTACAAATATGGTGAACATAATTATTAATTACAGTAAAAAAAAATATCGCTTAAGTCAAAATTGAAGGGACTGAAATTTCATTTCGAGACAGCCAATATTTTGAGTTCAAAAGACTTTTCAACATTAGAGATTATTATACTGGGACCCAAACATTATTGTGAGTTACCCAGTGGTTTTGAGTTATCCGTTCTCCACTGTAGTATGATGTCATCAGATCCATACTAGGCAGCAGAAGTTTACATCAATCGTGCCTCACAAATGTCACAATCGGACGGCACTGAATCGAATCTACACAGTTTGTCTGGTCCATATTCAGCCATACCACGATTTCACAATACTGTAGAAAATCATATTTTTGTGCAGCCAACTCTCACGTTACTGTTGGTGACCAAGGTGTAGAGTGGCACAGTGGTAGCGCGTTCGCTTCGTGTCAAGTAAACCCCGAAACAGGGGATTTTTCGAACCTGAGTACAGGGGATCTTTCCTCTCTTTCGGATGAGACGATAAACCGAGGTCCTGTGTGCCCATGCTCTTAGCACACGTTAAACCCAGTGGCAACGAAAAAGTTGTCATTTGGTCAAAATTTACCCCCGCCCCCCCCCCCCCCCCCCCCCCCCCCCTCTTTTCTTCCTCATCATTCACACAAAAAATCGCATGCACAAAAAAAAAAAAAAAATGGTTGGCGCGCCTCTGGCTCCAGGTGGGAGCAACCCGAATTTCACAGAGATGCCTCTGTGACTATAAAGTACCTAATACCAAGGAGACACTACAAAGTATTAGCGCACTAGCTAAACAAGATGGGGAGAAAAGGATACTTTAAATCGGATCCCAAAATGATACATTTCTGTCAGCACGAAAAAGAAAGCTGTGCACGCCATTCAAAATACATTGGAACCTCCCAATCAAGACCTTGAAAATTCAACACAAACAAATTGGTCTTAAAGACCCACCAGATCACGACGTGTCAAAATCACGGGTTTTACGTGTCTTCCCTCATATAGCTGGTAAGAAATTTTGTTTTGACCAGGTTTGACTCCCATACAAAATGCCCCCAAATTCAAAACGAAACATTTTAAAGAGCGGCCTCAATTTGAAGTTGGGGGAATTTGTATGTGGGTCACAGCTACCCAGAAAAAACCCAAGCGACTTAATCGTGGTGGGTCAGTGGGTCTTTAAAGACCCACCAGATAACATGTCAAAATCATGGGTTTCACGTGTTTTCCCTCTTATAACTGGTAAGAAATCTTTTGTTTTGACCAGGTTTGACTCCCATACAAAATGCCCCCAAATTCAAAACAAACATCACTTTATTAAAGAGCAGCCTCAATATGAAGGTGGGGGAATTTGTATGTGGGTCACAGCTACCGAGAAAAAAACCAAGGGACTTAATCGTGGTGGGTCAGTGGGTCCCTAATAGGGAGGTGGACACTCAGTAGCCCGAATGTGAAAGGGGAAAAAATCGGTGAAAACGTTTTTGATCATAATATTATCTTAGAGGGAGTCTTACTAGGGAAGGTAGGGAGGTCCCACTGTAACACTTGGGACTAAAGTGACCTGAGAAAAGAGAACTTGACACTGGCTTTTTGTCGTTAGAACTAACAGTTAGCATTTCTGACTGAAAAGGGAAAAATGTACAACAAGAAATCAAGCACACAAACCTATTTCCTGTAGCTTACAGACACACAAACGCACACTGCAATGTCTTAGTTAGCGCAACACATTTCATGGAGAGAAGGTGAAAAAAGGGAGCGACAACGAGACCGTCCATTTGGCTGGCATTGAAAAGATTGCCAGACTTGCGGTGAAAGACAAAGATAGACACATCAGTAGAAAACGTTCATTCCATCATCATTACAAAGCCATTTTCCCCCCCAAAGTCGGAGTGCGGCTGCCCACGTGGTAGGGTAATCAAAAACGGTCACACACGTAATGTTCTCATCCCTAGCTGATGCACTTGTACCATAGTGTTCAAGTGCTTCCGCTGTTGTTGGGATGATCCCTGGAGTCTTTTAGCCAGGGTAAGCCAGCAACAACAAAAGCCATTCAACATTAGCCCTGTTCTCCCCAACACAACGGGGCTCACGGCACTTTACAACAACACTAAATCACACAATGGGCTCTACACTTGAGTAGATCCAAAATCCCTGCTGAGATGTTGCAAAAAGAGAGGGCCCAAGGCCCCACCCCCACCCATCCTCACCCACCCTCACTCAAACATGGGTGAAAGTGAAACATTCTCTCAATCCTGAAATGACACGTTTCAATGTTCTCTGAATCTTCCCAATCCTGAAATGGTGACCGCATTTAAAAAAATAATTTCCAATATGTGTGTATCTGTGTATACAGGATGGGTGGGGACAGTGTTAGAATCGCTTATATCTGTCATCTTGTCTTTAATCTGCCATCAATTCTGGCAGAAATGTTTTATTTTATAAGACGGTGGATCCGGATGACAAGATGGCCAATCCTGAAGACTCTTTCAAACTTAAAAACGTCATATTATTTCTGGAGAATGCCTGAACTATTTTCACCCATGCCCGCATGTTCTAACAGTGACACGGCACATGGAAACAAACTATAAAAGAAAGAAAGAAAACATCCACACACATTTGCCAACATTCTTGACACAAACTTTACTTGCCTTTAAAATAATGCTAAAACCAGACAACGCTTTAAACAACGATTTATTGAAATATACCCCTCAAAGCCTCTCCTTTTTTATACTTGTATATTTAAGGCTACAAAAAAAAGTCACAAATCCACACAGACTAAGAATACCCACAATGCATTTAAAAAGAGGGAAAACAAACTCATCAACAAAGGTACTAATCTCTTACAGATTCGCACAACAACAATCTTTTGGAGAAAAAAACACCCCAAAAAAAAACCAACAACAATCTTTTGACAGATATCTAAAGCATTTTCTTATACAAAATAAAAGCAAATTATCAACAGGTTGTCACTGGCTCAGATTTTTTTCCTGATGATCATTTATATTCTAAGAACAAGTTAACAGGCAAGAGACTAGCTCCACTGATGAGTAACGCAAGGAAAGGACTGGTCAGGATACTGTAATGGTTATATCAAGATACTTTCATCAGCCAATGCATCAGAGTACAAATGAAATTGTTTTGGCTTTGCACAAGACACAATCTAACAACAACGAAAGCATGCACATAGATGGACAACCAATTTATTTAAAAAAAAATGAAATCCACCAACACATACATACACGTGTGCATACACATTTATACCAACACACACCTCCATCCCACACACAAGACCATGATAATTTGTTAATAATTCACTACATTTCAAACATTTTTATTCATAAAATTTTTTTTAAACTTGGAAACTGCTTCATTATGAGAGCTTACCTTACAAACACACATACGCAAACAGCTTTAAAATGTTTTTGACATATCGTTATACATGATTAGAATGATTAGAAACAGAAGAAACAGAAGTCCCATCTAAATTGCGTAGATTAAACAACCATTAACCCTTTCAGTGCCGCCTATTAGTCTGCAGCGCGATTCTTGAATGCGGCAAAATCAGTACTTAGCGGCAACGTATACTCATGGCTGCTCCCGGGAAATTTCAAAAATCCTGCAAGGGGGCGGCCCCAGCGGAGTGCAGGAGCAGCACACACACACATTTACTGCTCTTTTTTCACCCCTCTAGACTACATTCCTTTGAAAATAGCAAATGCATATATAGGCCATTTTTTATTGTACAAGTTTGTGTGTGTGTGTGTAAGAAAATCGTTGTTTCTCAAATTCTCATAATCCGGCGACGCCGGCTCTAGGCAATTTAAAAATCCTGCAATTCAGGACATCCTTGAAAGAAAGAGCATCCATGTATAATATATACATTGGTGGCAAGTGCTGAAGCAATATAGAAATATATATGTCATCGGCACTTAAGGGGTTAACATCTAAGAGAAAAAGACAGAAAAATTACTTTTCACTTATCACATACCTCATCAATTTAACGTTTTTTTTTAAAAATCAACCAAGCAAGGTTTAACATATGGAATGCCGTTCGCTAAAGCTTTACATTCAAACCAGCGCACACAACATTGCAAATAAGTTCACAAAGAGAGGCGACTCTGCCTAAACAGACAGAAATGCTGAAACAACAAAGAAAGTTTTGTCCTTTGGGTAGTTTCGTTGCACCATTTCAAAACAATTGCATGTGTCATGTTCTGACACTCGTTTGGTTTTTTTGTGTAAATTTGTTTTCTCTCAGTAATTGAATCAATATACAATATTTTGATTGAAGCAGAACTTTGATGCTGTTTGATTTGAGCACAACATAGAAACATCTTTCAACAGACAAAGTAAAGTGTTTATCTGTTCAAAAATAGTTTTGATTAAAACCAAAAAAAATTATAAGAAAAAATACTCTGAATACAGAACTTCTTCTTTGTCAATTGCTCAGTCTCCTGTCAATTATGAGCGCAGATGCGTCATGCTGCCATTATGTGCCTAACTAAGAAATAGGCCCAGCATGTCCGTCTTCGGCTGGAGACAATCTTTGTAAGAGTCTTCAGGAAAGGCAGGAGAATGGACCGGTAAAGCAGAAAGATAGTAGATGACAGTAAGCAAAGGGAAAAGGCAGAGTCAAAAGCATGATCATGCCATCAACATATCAAACCTAACTTAAAATTAATGCAGAGTTAAAAAAAAAAAAGATTTGTGCAGTGCTTTTTTTAATAAACGTTCCTTGGACTGTATCGATAATTTATTTAATTTTTTTTAATCTCCCTTGATTTTGAATTGCTCAAACATTGGTTGCCCAGTTTCACATCAGATGACAGAAACGTTTTCAAGCAGACTGACACAAACAAGTTGACACTGACACAATGTGACACTGGCACACAAAGTGACACTGACACAAACAGTTGACACTGACACACAAGTTGACACTGACACACAAAGTGACACAAACAAGTTGCACTGACACACAGCGACACAAACAAGTTGATACTGACACAAAGTGACACAAACAAGTTGATACTGACACAATCTCCCTTGATTTTGAATTGCACAAACAAGTTGATACTGACACACAGCGACACAAACAAGTTGATACTGACACAAAGACACAAACAAGTTGATTCACACAGACTGACACAAACAAGTTGACACTGACACAACAGTGACACAAACAAGTTGATACTGACACACTGACACAAACAAGTTGATACTGACACAGCGACACAAACAAGTTGATACTGACACACAAAGTGACACAAACAAGTTGTACTGACACACAGCGACACAAACAAGTTGATACTGACACAAAGTGACACAAACAAGTTGATACTGACACACAGCGACACAAACAAGTTGATACTGACACACAGCGACACAAACAAGTTGATACTGACACAAAGTGACACAAACAAGTTGATACTGACACACAGTGACACAAACAAGTTGATACTGACACACAGCGACACAAACAAGTTGATACTGACACAAAGTGACGCAAACAAGTTGCACTGACACAAAGTGACACAAAGAAGTTGACACTGACACAAAGCAGCAACTCAAAGCGACAATGTCGGAGAGGTGAGAAAGGGGAGACAATTGAGAGGGCAAACATTCTGTTGGCACAACAACAACAAAAAAATTTTAAAAATTGTTACCGGGGCACTTTTGTGCCAAAAGTTCTCCCATCATCTGGAAGTTCTGTGCTAGCAACTTCAAGTAATCTAACACTCTTTGACTCTGCCTTTTCCCTTTGCTTACTGTCATCTACTATCTTTCTGCCTTTCTGGTCCATTCTCCAGCCTTTGATCTAGAAACACTTACAAAGATTATAAAGGCCATTATAGGTAGAAGAAACTGCCAAAACGTTTGGCAGTTTAACCCTTTCGCCGCCAGCCATTTTTTTCAGCCCCAGAATACCATCTGTGACATGTATAACATTAGGCCTATCCTCACCTCCCAAAATTAAGAACATAGGGTCTTTGGATAACAGGCCCTGATTTGATGCTTTTACTGACATGCTAAGCCATTGAGGTGCATAAATGCGACATTGGCGGTGAAAGGGTTAATTTACATACTACTACCCGTGTTAGCTGCGTAAGACACACTTATGATTACTGTACCTGTAGTCTGACTACAGTTAAAGAGGGGGGTGGGGTGGGATTACAGCACCACAAAAGGGACATTAAGTGTCAAACTGAGCATTCTGAGAAAAGTATACATTTGAAAACTTCAGACAATTCTCTTTCTAATGATACAAGAACCATTCTTCTTTCTTTTTCCGTTCCAAAGTTATGAGCCTTTAAAGTTAGTAGGGTGAGCACTGGCCATCCTGAGAAAACAGTCTAAAGTCTAGCCTAGCTGAAGAAAATGCATTGACCTACTCGTTTTAAAGCACTTATAAAACCATTTTAGAGACCATATTAAAGATTGTCCTTTATAAATATGAAAGATGACATGTTAGAGAACACGAAAATACCCATATCTCAAAATTGACCAAAAAATGAGATTTTTGACTTTGCAAGCCTGTTGTGAGAAACAAGCCCAGCGACTTAATGTCCCTTTTCGTGGTGCTGGGTCACATATATTCAGAATGAGTTGATCGCGTTTCGTGTTTTAACAAGGGGCACAGAGTATCATATGTGCGGTAAACGCCTTGGACAAAACAGTCAGTCATGAACTAAAGCCAACCCAGAAAAACGTTTCATGTCCTGAAAATAAAACCACACACACACACAAAACACGCATCATGGCAAAGTCAGTGACGTCATTTACACACTAAAACTATAACCTACAAATCGATTGTGACAGACAAAAAAAATCGTTGAATTGAGAATCGGTACAACAGCTTGCATAATGAGAACCATCGGTTTGCTATACTCCGAAAGTTCACCATATTAGACAAAAGCAAATTTGCGACAAAGAACGACGGGTATAGATAGATTGCATCATCACAAGATTCACCATTTTGTACAGAAATATACACCATGCCACTTTACCAGGTTACATTTTCTTGATTGACTATATCAATGGATACAACAATCAGCTTACACGCACAGAGGCACACATCACACACATACACACACGCACGCACACACACACACACAGGAGCGCCTGAAAAATCATTATCATCGTCATTAGTAGATAAACTCTTGCATATCGTCGGTGAAGTTCAAAAACCTTGCATCTCAATTTTTTGGGGGGTTGAGTTAGATACATAGTCAGCTTTCTAATTTTTCCCGCCACCTTCCACCAAAAGCTCGTATCTCTAACGACTTTCTATCTGGGGTAAATGAGGCTGTGAAAATAGAAGAAAAACTCGTAAATTAAGGACAAAAACCTCGTATCTTTGTTCTTTTCAAGTGTAAAAAAGCAATTTTAACAAAATGCAGGACAAAACTCGCAATGTCTTGAACAACATATTCATCATAGTTAATCAATTGTGGTCAACGCGGTTAATTTTTTAAAGTTTTTTTTTCCATTTTTCTCAAAACTACCAAAATTGAGATACGAGGTTTTTGAATTTCACCGACGATACGTTAGATCAGAACAGGCTGCACTGATCTCCGCCAAAGCGACTCAGCAGTAGCGCAGTGTCTCCTCTGGAGGCTGCCTACTGACGACCCAACACTGAATGCTTCCGATGGACCGATGCGGCCGAACAAAGGAAGATGCGGTCGTCGTGACCTTGGCCTAGGACCGAACAGCAATGAAGTTATACCACTGCATGGGTTGAAAAAGAAACAAAAAAGTGCATACACAGAGAGGGAGGGTGGTGAGAGAGAGAAAACAAGACAGAGAGAGATACATAAGAAGCAACGTTAAATCAGAGCAGAAAAATGAAAACCCTAATAATCCCACGCTGACTATCAACGACGGCTATCACAGACAATGCAGCCTGGTCAGACACAGGCTGGAGACTATGACTGTACACACACACACACACACACACATGGATGGATGGATGCACCTGCAGAAAATCCAAAAACAGGCAAGGCAGGGGTCCCCTGTTGGGGGGTCAGGGGGGCAACGAAGAAAAAGAAAAATCATACTCAATTTGAAGCTTATTCCAGGCTTGTAAAGTGATAATTCAACACTTTTTTCCCCTTGAACTTTGAATCAATTTTTTTTGGGGGGGTCAAAATTTTGAAAAACAGGCGCTGCCTGGTATCCGAGGCAAGTTGCATCCACACACACATATACACACACACACACACACACTCACTCTCTCTCTCTCTACCATACTTCCTTTACACTATAGTTTAAGCCGACGCATGAAGCTGAACTCGTGCAACAATCAATGACACAAAGACTACCACGCATTCAATCAGTCACGGACAGAATCAATACAACACTACCACACATTCAATCAGTCACGGACAGAATCAATACAACACTACCACACATTCAATCAGTCACGGACAGAATCAATACAACACTACCACACATTCAATCAGTCACGGACAGAATCAATACAACACTACCACACATTCAATCAGTCACGGACAGAATCAATACAACACTACAATCATCAACAAACCGTAACACTAAAATTCATAGATTCTTTTATTTTTTTGGCCAGAGGGTTAGTCATTCTTCTGGTTTAAAAGCACAAACATACTATCTCCAAAGAAATCCAGGAAGCCGATAGTACCTCTTAGCTTAACCCAAGAGAATGGTAGTACCTGCTGGCGTATATCCCTCAACATCCAATCCCACATACCGTAATTTTCGGCCTATAAGACGCAACTTTTTTTTAACCGCATGTTACGCCCTGCACCTTATCTGCTGATGATAGTGCCTTATCTATACCCTAGATACAAAAACCACACGTTACGCCCTGCACCTTATCTGCTGATGATAGTGCCTTATCTATACCCTAGATACAAAAACCGCACGTTACGCCCTGCACCTTATCTGCTGATGATAGTGCCTTATCTATACCCTAAATACAAAAACCGCACGTTACCCTCTGCACCTTATCTGCTGATGACAGTGCCTTATCTATACCCTAGATACAAAAACCGCACGTTACGCCCTGCACCTTATCTGCTGATGACAGTGCCTTATCTATACCCTAAATACAAAAACTTTTTGCAGATTTGCATGTACCTAAAATGATAAACTTGCTTAATATGTTATCACAGACATATCATTTCTCTGGACATTAAAGCACAAAAGGTCTAATAAAATGTTAAAAAAGTGACACCAATTGCTACTGATGTGTGGAACACAATTCGAAATAACGTGTACATGATGACATAAGTTTGTCTCTGTCAGTCCCCGTAGAAGTCTAATTAAAGACGAAGATTTGGAGCAGCAGCCTGGCTTTTTTGTTTGTGGCACAAGCCACAAACCTATAACTCACTTTGTCGGTCTGTCGGTCGGTCCCAAATTGTCGCACGCCACAAACGATTGCGAATCCGCGCTTCTTGTTTTTTTCTGTTCAATAGCTACTGAAGGCTATTTATCATACCTAAACCATTTTTGTTCAACTGCTTTGTTATTTTAAATGGTTTTTCATCCTCTTCACAGAGTGATTCACCCTTCATTACAAATCAAATGTGCCAATCAAATTTCCGTGCGTTTTCCTCTATTTAGTTACGCCTTATCTGTGACCAAAATACATTGTTCTTCAAAATAGTTGGGGTGCGCCTTATTGCGCTGTAGCGCTCATAGGTTGAAAATTATGGTAGTTCTAACTTGTACAGACTAAAGAAAGTGAGCCATAGCGCCTCATAGGTCGAAAATTATGGTAGTTCTAACCTGTACAGACTAAAGAAAGTGAGCCATAGCGCCTCATAGGTTGAAAATTATGGTAGTTCTAACCTGTACACACTAAAGAAAGTGCGCCATAGCGCCTCATAGGTCAAAAATTATGGTAGTTCTAACCTGTACACACTAAAGAAAGTGCGCCATAGCGCCTCATAGGTCAAAAATTATGGTAGTTCTAACCTGTACACACTAAAGAAAGTGCGCCATAGCGCCTCATAGGTCAAAAATTATGGTAGTTCTAACCTGTACACAGTAAAGAAAGTGCGCCATAGCGCCTCATAGGTCAAAAATTACGGCAGTTCTAATTTGTACAAACTAAAGAAAGCCACGGCGGACTGTCCCCACGCGCAATAACATCACAATAACAGTCTTTGATACACTGACAAACCCCTTGACTATCAAACACTACTGAAAGCACCACCGCGAACACCATCCAATGTCGAAAGCACTGACACTGCGCAAAGCTCTTCCGAGGAAAACAACTACTCACAGAAATAGGAATTACACACATAATGACATATGCATGGATGACAAGATGGCCAACCCTGAAGACTCTTTCTATCAGATTTTTTAATCCTGATTTCAGGAGCATGCCGGAACTACTTCAACCCGTGCATATGTATGTCTCCGATACTTCTTCACCTTAAACCTTCCCCACTGCCCCCTTCCACAGCTTTGTGTGACGGCCTGGAAGGAAGTATGTCACTCAGACCTAGAATCAAGACGCATGGTTTTCAAACTTCCCTTAGTGTTCAATACATCTTGACAAATCACGCCAAAACAGTTTTGCGTTGTCCGCTTCTTTTGACCTCAATAGACTAGAAAACTTACCATGTTCTCTTTTAAAAGCTGATCAATGAATTGCTTCTGCTTTTGAACTCTTCTTTCACAAAAATTAACAATAGCATTAATCATTGCTAATCTTGTCTCAGATAAGACAATGACCTTCTGATTTGTCAAGCGATATTTTTTTTCCAGCAAATTCGGGAGTTGATCTTTCTAGAACAGAATACGTGAGAAAAAAAATGTTAATTTCCCAAATGCGATTATAAAAAAATCTAGGTTAATTTCAAAGTTTATAGACATAAAACCAAACGCCAAAATGTATTGGAGAGACTATTTGAAAGGCATTGGTCTTCTTTATCGATCCATGTACTGATGATGACAGCAAAACGTTTCACTTTTCAACTTCAAACTTTGATGGAATGTTCTTCGGAGAACGTTTTAACCCCCTCCACATATAACACTTCATCTGTTAACCCCTTGACTGCCACCAATGTATTACGTACTGACCTGATGACATCACTGATGACGTCATCAGATGAAGAGGAATAACCCTAATAAGCTGGCTTTTGCTCTAACACAGTCAAGAGAGTAATATCCCCAGACCATTTTGCCAGATTGGCTCTATCAGTTGTCTTTTTCATGGCATGGTTTGCCCAATGTTTGTTTTTTTAATTTTTGTCTGGCAGTCAAGGGGTTAGCATGTAATGCTGCCAACAAACAATTAGAATTTAATCTTCGGTAGGGAATCATGAATTCTCTGAAATTTGAAACATTGACAAATTCAAACCAAAAAAATACTTTTGAGGCTTCGATCAGTAACTCACAAGACATCCAGGTTGCACCCAACAACAACAAAACATCAAACAACAACGATGAAAAATATTTCGTTTTAGCAATAATCTGAATTTTGAACATCTTTTGGACAATCTATGTCTATAATATACCCACCAGGATTAGGCTTCCAAATTTGAGGCCATTCCAATTATAAGCATATCCTCTTGTCTAAAACCAAAATCCTCCGCAATTGGTAAATCTTCTATTCACAATTTATTCCTCTGAAATTTGCTCTCATCTTTCAACAAAATGCAAAAGTCAGAACATTAAAAATCCTCATAACTTTGCAACTCGTAGATACCAAAACATCACCAGTTCTCAGTTATTTTTTCAATGCTCTAAAATTTCCAAAGTTGTCCTTCAGAAACAGAAATCGAGTGAACTTTGCACATCCTGTTTTCGACATAAAAATAATTTTTATAATAAAATTTGCACATTTTAAGCCAGAAATGATAAAATCTTCAAAAACTGCGAGTTTAAAAAAATAGATTCTGAGCCCTCACGCATTTGGCGAAATCAATGCTCTTGTCAACTATAATATATCCTCTACTGTTCTGGAAATGTGCCCATCCCAAATCATAAACCTTCGAGAAAATTAGCCAGCGAATTCTCCGAACACTCAGCTTAGTCGATATTGCAACCTAGCCTCAAAATCCTGGGATGGTAATCACGAGCGTGTCTTGAACAGTCAACACGGGTAGTAGTATGCAAATTACACCCAAACTCCCAAAACGATTGGCTGCTTAGCCTAATTTACATTCTACTACTACCCGCGTTAACTCTCTAAGACACACCCCGACGATCATAGCCACACCCACATTTACCGCAGGAAGGGAGGTAATTTGGGGACAGAAAAAAACCCAGATTGCTCGTTGTTCCGTGAACTGATTATCTTCTCTTCAAAAATGTGGGTTTTGCGGAGGTGCTCTTTCTTGGCTGTCCGGGCCGGTTGGTTCCAAGGCTACTACGTAGGGGGCAGCTCGTCCTCTGGGAGAAACTGGACGTGGGTGAAGGGGAACTTCCCCTTGCGCCCGTTGACCTCCCCGTCCCACTGACCGTCGATGTTGATGGACAGCACCTTCACTATCTCCCCTTTCTGCCAGGATAGTAACCACAAAAAATAGATAGATGATAGATGGTTAAAAGAGACAAGCCCCTTCCACCATAAACGGTGATATCGGAGCTAGTCACTGTGTGTCAAAGCACAAAATAGAACAGTTCTCCCACGTTAAACCACAAACACATTTCTAAAAAACGATAAAACAATCTTATAAAAAATGTTCACTTCCTTTAAAAACTCGAATATCACACACTTGAACATCTCTAAAAAGCTTACCGAGTGACATCTTTGTAAAATATTTGTCTCTTATTTCACTGAGGTCGTCACACTCGGTAAGCACATGTTTTAAAGTATAAGAACAGTTGCAAGCGAAACAATGGGGTCCGAATGTATCCCTAAAACAGTGATAGAAAAAAAACCTGCTAAAGTCCCTTGGTTTAATAATGAATGTAAGGAAGCTATTAGAAATCGTAGGAAAGCACTTAGGAAATTCCGAAAACATCCAACGAAAGAAAATCGAATCGAGTATAAGAGACTAAAAGCTAAAGCGAAATACATTATCAAAAGAAGTAAAAAACACTCATGGCATAATTTGTGTTCGTCTTTGAATTCTAAAACATCAAAAGAATAAAAGGAAAAAAATCTTCCGGTTTGAAACATCTGAAAATAAATGATAAACCCATCTTTGATAGTAACCACAAAAAGTAGAAATAAATAATGTATAAAAAAAATATACATATTAAAATTTTAAAAAAATTTAAAAATTAAAAAGAAGAAATAAATATGATAATACAGAACCAGGGGTGCAACTACACACAATGAAAAAACCCTGAAAGGCAGGGGTCTAGCGGTAATGTCCCCCTGCAGCTGAAAAACAAAAATGATTTATGAAGGTATTTTAGTTTGCTTTTTTACACAATTTATACAAATGCTTATTTTAAAGTGTTTGAAAAATACAGTAGACACAAAGATCTTGTTTGAAAAATTTTGGAAAAAAAAGGAAATTCCTTCTGGTGCAATTCAAAAACAGGAAATCCATGTATACCAGGAAAAGTTGCACCCATGCAGAACTAGTCACACAGGAAGGAAGGTTGCACAGTGGATAAGACGTTCGCCTGCCAATTTCAATGCGTGACTGCAGCGTGAGTGACCCGGGTTCGAATTCCGGCCTTGTCCTTTCTTTCTAGTTTGACGGGAAAATCGAACTGAGCGTCCGAGTCCTTCGGATGGGGGCTTAGAGCTAGT
>CM065701.1:5163684-5168684 GCA_017654935.2 Phymorhynchus buccinoides | reverse complement strand
TACCATCTCTGAAATACAGAAGAATTCGTGGGGATCTGATAAATACATACAAAATTTTTCACAGTGATAACAATACTAATAAATTTTTGTTCCAGCTAACAACTGACTCAAGAACCCGTAACAGTGATTTAAAAATACTAACCCAGTATAGCCGAACTAATATTAGAAAAAAATTATTTTCTAACAGAGTAACAAAGTTTTGGAATACTCTTCCTGCACATATTAAACGAGCACAGAATCTAACACAGTTCTAAAACCTCCTTGATAAATACACCAACATATCAAAACTTCAATATGAGCATGACTAAAACTTAAAAGGCAGATTTGCCAAAAACAAAATATAAAAACCTCTCAGCTGTGCAAAAGTTCAAACAAAAATGAAAGGACAGTGAAGAGGCCGCAAGGCCTAATGTCCTAACTACCTGACCTGACCTAGATTATATAAATCAGGCAGATATTACAGTTATCCATACAATTCACACAATCACTATGTCACATGCACTCATTGATCACTTAGTTTCTGATGCATACACATCTGCAAGTGCACGCGCACACACATGTGCGTACATATATCACCATGAACAAACACACGCACTCTCACACACGCACACAAACACACACACACACACACACACACACACACACACACACACACACACACACACACACACACACACACACACACACACACACACACACACACACACACACACACACACACACACACACACACACACACACACACACACACACACTGAGAATACTCACCGGTTTAATCAGCGTTGTAGTATCCAAGTAGTGTGAGCGGTAGAACTTCAACAAACTTGGAATATTGTCGAAGTCGATGTCACCGATTTTGAAGCGCGTTGCCCCCCCGGCCGTGATCTTGTTGATGATGTAGTGGCTGACCTTGTCATCCTCCCTGTGCACAAGGTTTATTTATTTTATTTATTAACCCTTTCTTCTCCACTGTCGCCTCTCGGCACCACAATGATTTAACACCCATGTCACTGAAAGGCATCAAATGAGGGTCTGGTATCCAGTGACCTTATGTTCTTAATTTTGGGAGGTAAGGACAGGCCCTATTTTATGCATGTCACAGAGGAATCCCCAATATTTCAGACAAAATATTTTCTCTACCCGGGTAAGTTCAATGGTAAATTTTGGATGAGGAATGGCTAGCACTGAAAGGGTTAAGAAGATTTGTATAACGCATACCTTTAAGCTCTGTGCGCTTTACAAAATCACTAGAAAATTAAAAACGAATAAAAGGCATATAACACACACGCACACATGTATACACACGCGCGCGCACGCGCAAGCAAAACACATGTAGACCATAATTATAGACATTATATACATATCATTGAATGAAGAAAATCAAAGATATAAATGCACAGACATACCCATGCAAGCGATCCAAAATATAAATTGTAAGAACAACATAAAGAAAGGGTTGCACACAATCTCACACGCATTAGTCCAGACATACACAGACATACACACACACACTCATAGACACCACACATACTCACAGAATCCCATTATCATTCACGAGAACAAATATACAGTCTGAATGTTCAGTGGGTCACTTAACTCAATGGCATCCTGACGCATTTTCGTTGGTGAAATTCAAAAACCTCGCATCTCAATTTTGGTAGTTTTGAGGAAAAAAATTTAAAATGTTTAAAAATTAACAACCGCGTTGACCACAATTGATTAACTATGATGAATGTCGTTCAAGACATTGCGAGTTTAGTCCTGCATTTCGTTATAATTACTTTAAAAATTAAAAAAAAAGACTTGAAAAGAACGAAGATACGAGGTTTTTGTACTTAACTAGATCTGAATTTGGGACTTACGAGTTTTTCTTCTATTTTCACAACCTCATTTTCCCCAGATAGAAAGTCGTTAGAGATACAAGCTTTGGGTGGAAGGTGGTGCGAAAAAATTAGAGAGATGAATATGTATCTAACTCAAACCCCCCAAAAATTGAGATACAAGGTTTTTTAATTTCACTGACAACATGTGATATGTGGTGTCATCATCGAGGAAGAATCGCCTAACTCAGTAACTGTATGAGAAAGAAATCCAAAGCTGTCAGCTTGACGAATTCTATTCAAGGGAAGTAAACCTGTGTGCACTCCATATTTTGGTCATTTCTAAACTCGTTTCGCTCCCTTAGACCACATTAATGCATCTTACTTTGCATTTGTACTTGTACTTGTAAAGGTTTGTAGCACTTGGGAGAAACCAATTTCTATAAAAAGTCTGAACTGCCGTTTCCCTATTGCTATACAATGTACCTGAAGTAAAAACCTGAAATCCTCTTTCATTTCTCTTTTCGTCTATGCCTGTTTTGTTTGTGTGTATGGCTGGAGTGATTTGTTGGGATTTTTTGTAATTATTAAAAATCATGCGATTTCTAGGTTCGCAGCTTAGACACTAAGTTAGTGCAATGGATGAGAAGCGATTGAGTTAATCACGAAATCAAATTTACTGATACTATTCTTCATTCTATAAAATGGGAGAAAACAATCATAAAATGGAAATTTCTTGCTACAAAATGTGCACAACCGCCAAAAGATTACCAATTTTAAAAAAATCAAAAATTATTTTTAAAAACTGTTTGATCAAATAATGAATATCACTACACATTTATCAAGATATATAGATTTACATATTTTACTTAAACAGTATACAGTATACAGTACACAGACACAGGCTACAAAAACAAACATGCGTATGGACACACATACACACAGACAAACACAGATAATTGTGTGTGTGTTTTTCATTCATAACGAATGAAGTGAATCATCACAAATCATTTCCGAGATGGAAAAAGATATTGGAGTGTTTATAGACAAGAAACTCAAATTTGACGAACATATAAATAATAAGGTCAACAAGGCTAACGCTATCATGGGAATTATCCGAAGAACATACCAGTTTATGAACGAACGTACGTTTCTACTACTATACAAGTCACTGGTTAGACCCCATGTAGAATATGCAAATCAAGTTTGGTCACCACTATATAAGACTAAGAGACAACAAATTGTATTAGAGAATGTTCAGAGAAGAGCGACAAGACTAGTACCAGGATTGAAAGACCTAAATTATGAAGAACGACTGAGGAAACTAGGGCTACCAACACTAAAATATAGAAGAGCAAGAGGAGACATGATTGAAATGTATAAAATTCTCACTGGAAAATACGACAGCCAGGTGTCTAAGTTTATACCACTGCATAATTCAGAGCAATACACTCGTGGTCATCAATACAAAGTGGCAAAACACCGGATAAATTTAAACCTAAGAAAGAACTCTTTTGTCTGCCGTAGTGTAGATGTGTGGAATAATATGCCAGCCAACGTAGTGAATGCGCCATCAGTTCAATCTTTTGAATCACGCCTGGATAAACTGTGGAGGGACGAACCCTTCAAATACAATGCCGACCACGATCAAACTATCAAAGTAACCACTACCTCGGAGCCGACAGAAGAGGCCTAGGGTGGCCTGCAGTCGGACATCATCCTATGTATTACTCTACTATCAATATTCACTTTGTTTGTGTATCACTCATGACATAAATCATAAATTATGCAAAAGTGCAACCCCTGGACTGCCATATAACGCATCATCACATACATGCTTGATGATGTCACTGGTGATAGCGTCAGATAAAGGGGAATAACTGTCTCTGGTATGCTACTTTCTGCTTTGACACAGTCAAAAGAGTAAGGCAGCGGACACATTACATGCAGGTTACGTACAGCAACCCATAATTAAAAGAAAGAAGGAAAAAATATACGGATTAATCTAGGGGAAATATGGGCACATGTGCTTATTTTTTTCCTTCTTTCTTTTACTTATTTACGATTTTGCATGGGATTTCCGCGTCCACTGTGTACGCGGCCTAATAGTCATATCCCCAGACCATTTTGCCAGATTGGCTCTATCAGTTCTTATTTTTATGTCATGATTTGTAACATTATTTTTTTGTCTAATTTTCTCTGGGGTAATTTTATATCTGCTTAGGAAGATAAATAAATAGTTTTCCTCTTACTCTTACTATTTGCTCAGGAAGAATTCATTCTGCAAACATCATACGAGTATTATACTTTTATAGGTAATTTATAAAGATTAGGGATCTGAAACAAGAAGAAGTGGTAAGTAGACTTAAAATGACCACAAATGATAACATTAACAGGGACACTGGTTGTTTGCTATTTTATGTGCAAAATATGAACTGAGTTTCACTTTCACTGTTTACAACAAAACAAAAAACAATCACATTTAGTTTTACAGTGGAACCTCCCTTATAAAACCTCCCATTATAAGGCTCCCTCCCATATAACTTATTTATTATAAGACCTACTTATCTGAGACATTGCCCTTCTTTGTAAGTATTAAAATTACCTCTCTTAGAATTGACCCCTCCCTTATAAGACCTCATTTTGGATGATTTTTGAAGGTCTTATAAGTGAGGTTCTACTGCATAACCATGGCTTTTCAATTGCTTCATGAATACAAGTTTCTCAATCTCTCACTCAGTCTCAGTCTCATGGTACCAGCCATCACTACCAGTACCACTGTCATTCATTAAATTCAGTTTTACCATGTAGTTATTTAAAAATTCTCTTATACTACTAGTAGTAGTAGTACTAGTAGTGGCGAGTGACTCACTTCACACAGAGTACAAAGCCTCCTTGTACCGTACTGCTTCCCCTGACTAGAAACACTCCTTCTCTTTTGTCCTTCAGGATGTCGTTGGCTTCGTCTCTCGACAGGGGGCCAAAGTACCAGCTGAAATAGCATCGTCATCATTGTCATTGCTTTCATTATCATCATCATTACGATCATCATCATCATCATCCCATTTTCATTATCAAAATAATCACCAACCATTATCATGAATAAAGAAACACTCCTCTTTTGTTCTTTAGGATACATGGGTGCGACTACACAAAATGAAAAAACCTGGAAGGCCAGGG
>CM065701.1:5147416-5163184 GCA_017654935.2 Phymorhynchus buccinoides | reverse complement strand
TGGAACCTATTACTACAGTGTTATTGAAATGGCAAAGCACAGGGTCAGGTCATTATGTCGGCCTTGGCGTGATATACTACACCAACAAAGTTGAACAACTGACTTTAACAAATTTGCCTACACAAAATGTTGGGTCTTTTTCTGTAACATCTTCCCCTAAAAAAAAGATAAAATGAAAAATGAAACGTTATTATGAAGATGATGATGACGAAAATGACGATGATTGTTATCTTCTTCTCATAGGCCTCTGTACAAGACGCCAAACCTTCAAGCAAAGAGAAGTTGATTTTGTGAATGTCGGTTTTTACTTGCTTACCTTTACCGTTTGTTTTTTGGTGGGTGTTTTTTTTAAAGACCCCCCACGTCACGTTTCAAAATCACGGGTTTCACGTCTATTTTCCCCCTCTTATAAATGGAAAGAAATGCTTGCTTTGACCAAGTTTTGACTCCCATATAAAAGCCCCCAAATTCAAACCGAGGGACTTAATCGTGGTGCGTCAGTGTGTCTTTAATAAACGAACTCTATTAATTCACCCATTGTTTCTTGAAATCAAGCGAGGACTTTTAGCCTAAGAATGTATTTATTTCATGGAACATGTTCAGCTTGTGACAAAGACTTTCCACGGACTAATGTGGAATCGAAACTAAGTGCTTGCACAACTTTGGCTAAATTTTGTGGGGGGTGGGGGCTGGGGGGGCGTGGTTCTCGTTTTTAAAAACCCCCATTGCTGATCATCTTTTGACTTTAGGTTGTTTAATTCTTTTTTTTTTTAAAGGTAACTAAGGGTGTAGCATAATTTTGGTTACGTTGTAATAGATTATTGAATGTTTTGTTTGTACTTCTTGATTTCAAAGCATCGTTGTTCAACATTTTGACTTTAGTTTGCTTCGTTCAAAAAAGTAACTAAGGGCCTTCACTATTTTCATTACTTTGAAAAAAAAGAAAGAAAAAAAAGTTGTCAGTCGAGGTTCTTGGTTTCAAAGCATTATCGTTCATCTCTTGACTTTAAAGACTGAGACTCTTTACGCTAGGAATCCATGGGGTGGATTTTTTTTACCTCTATTGAAAGAGTAATCCTCCTCCTACCTCCTCCTCGTCCTCCTCCTCCTCCTTCTTTTTCCTCCTCCTCCTCCTCCTCCTGCTCCTCCTCCTGCTCCTCCGCCTCCGCCTCCTTCCCCTACCTCCTCCTCTTCCTCCTCCTCCTCCTCCTCCTCCTCCTCCTCCTTCTTCTTCTTCCTCTTTTCTTATTGTGCATTCCTCCTTAGGCCATATGATCATAAGGTATGTATTTGTCAGGTTTTCAGTTAGTGTTCACGTGGTATCCTCGCTGTATTCAGCGACACTTTCCGATTTCGGAGGATCTCAAAGGATAGCCGTATTTTGAATAAGGACTTTTAGGTGGGGAAAAGCACGAGCATGGGGTCGAACAAGGCAGAACATAGTACATGACGTAAAGCAGAGTCAAGACAGAAGACAGATTGGAGAAAGTTACAAGCACAGAACTCCAGAAGGTGGGGGGAACTATATGTACGGAAAGACCCCAGTATCCCCGCGGGTAGGAAAGGGCATCCAGCCATGCATGTCTGGTGCTGACTGGCCTTTCAACTGCCTTACTTTGTTCCCCACGAGTCTAGTGTTAAAAAGAAAGAAGTAATTGTGTGGCTGAAGTTCTGGTTTCACGACGCGTAAGTTCTTTACAGAAAACCCTAAAATAAGTGGAAGAAAGAAGGATAAAAGTGTACGCATATAGAGAAAAATTCGGACACGTGCGCAAATCTTTTCCCTTCTTTGTTTTTTCACTATTTATGGATTGCGCACGGGTTTCCGCATGGAATATCCGCTTATGTGTGTACACGGCCTAAAGAGTAATGGCAACATGTGATGTGTGTGTGTGTGTGTGTGTGTGATGTGTGTGTGTGTGTGTGTGTGTGTGTGTGTGTTGGTGTATGGGCGTGCATACGCACGTGTGTCTGTGTTTGTGTGTGGACGCGCGCGCGCGTGTATGTGTGTGTATGCGTGGTGTACGTGTTGTTGTGTGTGTGTGTGTGCACGTGTTTGTGTGAACGCGTGTATATGTATGTGTGTGATGGGGTGTAGACAAATAAGAGGGTGGAGGAATAGAAAGAGAGGTTATTCTGATCGCTTCTCGGCCTTTTCGTCTAAGACAGTTATTCAGGAACATAAAAAAAAAAATATACCTTGGTTGGTTTGTTCAGCCCGTCCGTACATGGCGAAAGCGATACGCGACGTTAAACTGAACTTCCTATAGAAAGAGAAAACACCCAGTTTGAATTGTGAAGAATATTATCAGTCGGCATAAACTGCAGCATTTGTGAGCAGTATGAGAATATGTTGGTATCAGTTGTGGGAAGGGGGGAACCAGACACAAGAGACAGACAGATGGAAAGACAGAGAGACTGAGAAAAAGATAGACAAACAAACACACGCGTGCACGCACACACACGCACACACACACAAAACGCACACAAAGCACACACACACACCACACACCACACACCCACACACACACATGTACGCGCGCCACACGAATGCACGGACACATTTGCACCACCCCCCCCCCCCCCCTCTCCCCCCTTTCCCCCTCCCCCCCCCTCACCACACCCCCCCCCCCAAAAACACAAACACACACAAACACACACAAAAAAAAACACACACACACACGCACTCGCAACGCACGCACGCACATACGCACGCACACACACACCACACCACACACACAACACACACACAAACACACTACACATTACAAAACACATAGACAGACAAGAGAGTGCGTGAGAGAGAAAGAAAAGAGAGAGAGAGAGAAATTGAAAACTTAAACTTAAACTTTATTTTCCAAGGATAAAGATTGTTAGGCAACGCCTATTCTTCCAATCTGTCCTAGATACATATTGACATAGAACACAGAGCATAAACGTGACAAGACGCGAGGAGAGAGAGAGAGAGAGAGAGGAGGGGGGGTGGAGAGAAAGAGAGAGAGAGAGAGAACACATTGAAACACATTGAACAATTTGAACACAATTTTAATGTTTCAGGCCTCCGGCTTATAACGTAGGAGTTGCGGTGCACACATACAAAGAAATGATAATAAATGTGTAATAATTAATATACTAACAGCATCAATCATGGATGTTGCTTATCATATCTGAGACACGAGTTATTCCTCTTTTACTCAGTGCATAGTAGATGTACATAGCAATATCTCTAGTAATATGTATGTTATCATTCGCAAGTAGTTGTTTTAGTTCGATAGAATCAACATTCGAAAACTGTCTGTGCTTCAATATGTATTTTTCTCTGAGAGGAGTATAAACATTGCATCTCAATAAAAAGTGCAGTTCGTTCTCAATTTGGTTACATAATGGGCATGTTTGAACATTGTTTTTGTATTTGATATTGATGTTCAGGTCGTTTATGATAAGACGAAATCTTGTAAAATGTATTTTACACTTGTTAACTGTTATGTAGGCTAAATAGGATTCTGGTTGTAAGAGAGACTTGAATGAATAGTAAGTACTGAAGCGATCACTTGAATTAAGCTTACTAACCCAATCCTGCTGATAACAATCAACCATCCTTTGCCTGAAGATCTTCTTAAAAATTTTAACATTACCAACCCCTCCCGCTAACCAGACATCAGAGAACCCATATCTATCAAGACAGCATTTTATATCGTAAGCCCAGTTATTTTGTATTGTTCTACCCTCGGTGATGTTCATAAAGCTACTTGTGTATTTGTCAAGGAAAGATAGGCTTGCTTGGGGATCCTGTTCAGTTCCATCTGCGATGTACACTTGTGCGTATGAAGGACCGAAACTTGACTCTGAGGAAAAAGGACTCTTGCTTGTCAACCGATAGCCATCATTAGGGATGGGAGAGACAGACTGACTGACTGACCAACAGACAAACGAAGACAAAGACACAACAGAAAGATACAGAGAGAAACGGTCATAGAACTAAGAATGAGTACAGAATCTGTACAGAAAGACTTTTACACACACAGATGCACAGACACACACAGACAAAAACACAGAGAGACATAGATAGGCAGACACAAACGCACGCATACGCGCGCACACATTTACTGGGGGAGAGAGAGAGAGAGAGAGATAGAGAGAGAGAGACGAGAGAGAGAGAGAGAGAGACAGACAGACAGACAGAGAGACAGACAGGACAGACAGACAGACAGAGACAGACAGACAGTACAACAGACAGAGGAAACAGAGAAAAAGAAAGAGTCCAGTAGAAACATGAGTCTGGTGCTAATAGCGATTGTCATCGTTGGCCAAAGGATGTCCGAAACACGCAGACAATGCTGAGGGATCATATGGACATGCCCCCGTCCCTATGTGTCACCCTGATTGTGCCCCCCCCCCCCCCCCCCTGTCTCTATGTATTCACCTCATTATGGCCCCGTCTCTGTTGTGTCACCCTCATTGTGCCCCCCCCCCCTCCCCGTCTCTCTATGTGCTATCCTCATTGTGCCCCCCCCCCCCCCCCCCCCCCCTGTCTATGTGTCACCCTCATTATGGCCCCGTCTCTGTGTGTCACCCTCATTGTGCCCCCCCCCCCCCCGTCTCTATGTGTTATCCTCATTGTCCCCCCCCCCCCCCCCCCTGTCTATGTGTCACCCTCATTTATGGCCCCGTCTCTGTGTGTCACCCTCATTGTGCCCCGCCCCCCGCCCCCCCCCGTCTATGTGTTATCCTCATTGTGCCCCCCCCCCCCCCCCGTCTCTATGTGTCACCCTCATTATGCCCCGTCTCTATGTGGCACCCTCATTGTGCCCCCCCCCCCCTCCCCGTCTGTGTGTTTATCCTCATTGTGCCCCCCCCCCCTGTCTATGTGTCACCCTCTCTTTATTGCCCCGTCTCTGTGTGTCACCCTCATTGTGCCCACCCCCCCCCCGTCTATGTATTATCCTCATTGTGCCCCCCCCTCTCTATGTGTCACCCTCATTATGCCCCCGTCTCTATGGGGGGTGTGTCCCCACCCTCATTGTGCCCCCGTCTCTATGTGTCATCTTCATTGTGTCCCCCCGTCTCTATGTGTCACCCTCATTGTGCCCCCGTCTCTATGTGTCATCCTCATTGTGCCCCCGTCTCTGTGGTCACCTCCTCATTGTGCCCCCGTCTCTATGTGTCACCCCTCATTGTGCCCCCCGTCTCTATGTGTCACCCTCATTGTGTCCCCGTCTCTATATGTCCCCTTCATTGTGTCCCCGTCTCTATGTGTCACCCTCATTGTGTCCCCGTCTCTATATGTCACCCTCATTGTGTCCCCGTCTCTATGTGTCACCCTCATTGTGCCCCCGTCTCTTATGTCACCCTCATTGTGTCCCCGTCTCTATGTGTCCCCCTCATTGTGCCCCCGTCTCTATATGTCCCCCTCATTGTGTCCCCGTCTCTATATGTCACCTTCATTGTGTCCCCGTCTATATGTCACCATCATTGTGTCCCTGTCTCTATATGTCACCCTCATTGTGTCCCTGTCTCTCTATGTGTCACCCTCATTGTGCCGCCATCTCTATGTGTCACCCTCATTGTGTCCCCGTCTCTATAATGATCACCCTCTATTGTGTCCCCATCTCTATGTGTCACATCATTGTGTCCCCGTCTCTATGTGTCACCCTCATTGTGCCCCCGTCTCTATATGTCACCCTCCATTGTGTCCCCGTCTTATATGTGTCACCCTATATTGTGTACCCCGTCTATATGTGTCACCCATCATGTGTCCCCGTCTCTATCTGTGTCACCTTCATTGTGTCCCCGTCTATATGTCACCATCATTGTGTCCCCGTCTCTATATATCACCTTCATTGTGTCCCCGTCTATATGTCACCCTCATTGTGTCATTGTGTCGTCTCTATATGTCACCTTCATTGTGTCCCCGTCTATATGTGTCACCCTCATTGTGTCCCCGTCTCTATATGTCACCTCATACGTGAGCCCCGTCTCTAATATGTGTCACCCTCATTGTGCCCCCGTCTTGTATGTGTCACCCTCATTGTGCCCCCGTCTCTATAAATTGTCACCCACATTGTGTCCCCGTCTCAGATGTGTCACCATCATTGTGTCCCCGTCTATATGTGTCACCCTCATTGTGTCCCCGTCTCTATGTGTCACCCTCATGGTGACACCGTCTCTATGTGTCACCATCACGCTTGTGTCCCCGTCTCTATGTGTCCCCTTCACCTCATTGCTGCCCCCATCTCTATGTGTCACCTATCATTGTGTCCCCGTCTCTATGTGGACACCCTCATTGTGTCCACCGTCTCTATAATGTCACCCTCATTGTGTCCCCGTTATGTGTGTCACGCCTCATTGTGGACCCTGTCTCTATGTGTCACCATCATTGTGTCCCCGTCTATATGTGTCACCCTCATTGTGTCCCCGTCTCTGTGTGTCACCCTCATTGTGTCCTCGTCTCTATGTGTCACCATCATTGTGTCCCCGTCTCAATATGTCACCCTCATTGTGTCCCCGTCTCTATATGTGTTACCCTCATTGGTGTCCTCGTCTCAAATGTGTCACCCTCTTTGTGTCCCCGTCTCTGTGTGTCACCCATCATTGTGTCCCCGTCTATTTGTGTCCCTCAGATTAGACTTTAGGTTACAGGTTACAGTTTAGGTTAGGTTAGGGTTAGAAAATAAAGAGACGTTGGTATTTAAGATGGAGGCACGTAGATCCAGGACACAAGACATATAGACACGTATATGGACATATAGAGACAGTCACATAGCGATAAAATTGGTGACACATAGAGATGGGGACACATAGAGAGACAAATTGGATGGTGACACCTAGCCGATGGAGACGGGGGACACATAGAGACACAATTGCTGACACATAGAGACGATGCACACACAGAGACGGGGACACATAGAGACTGGGGAAAATTGGTGACACATAGAGACGGGGACACATAGAGACACAATTGCTGACATATAGAGACGAGACACACAGAGACGGGGACACATACAGACAAAATTTGGTTGACACATAGAGACGGGGACACATAGAGACAAAAATTGGTGACACACATAGAGACGGGGACACATAGAGACAAAATTGGTGACATTTGACCCGTAGAGACGGGGACACATAGAGACAAAATTGGTGGCACATAGAGACGGGGACACATAGAGACAAAATTGGTGACACATAGAGACGGGGACACATAGAGACAAAATTGGTGACACACAGAGACGGGGACACATAGAGACAAAATTGGTGACACATAGAGACGGGGACAGCACATAGAGACAACATTGGTGGACACATAGAGACGGGGACACATAGACACAAGATTGGGGACACACAGAGACGGGACCACATAGAGACAAATTGGTGACACACAGAGAGGGGGGGATCAGAGTGGGTGGGGGGGGGGGGGGGGGAGGGGCATCGCTACGCAACCGTTACTGAGACACTCAGCCTCTAGTCTGCCACACTAACACTTTAGGGGGAGGGGACAAAAACAGACAGACAGGCTGGTGGGCACGCACGTTCGCAGGCGAGATTGGGCAGACAGGTGTCGACAGACTAAATCCTTTTTTATTACAACTAGCGCAAACGCCGGGAACAGTGTAACCCATGTCCGCGTAACGCCTAGTAACGGTAATGCCAAGTACTGGTAACGCCGAGTACAGCAAATTTGAAGCGATTCGGTTAAGAAACGGCGGAGTCGTATAGCGCGCGCGTTTCTGAACCGATTCGCTTCCGGGCTGGTACACGGATAGTCACCGTCCCCGGTGATCTTCCTGCCAAATTCGAAGGCAATCGGTCCAGAAACACCGGAGATACGGGCGCCGAGAGGCTGGCGGATGCGCGTTTCGCGCATTTGCCGAACCGCGCAAATGACACGGGCGCATTTGTGAAACCGCGCAAATGATACGGCCGCCTCGGTTGCCGTTGCCATCGCCCCGTGAGGGCTCACAGCAAATTTGAAGCGATTCGGTCGAAAAACGGCGGAGTTGTAAGGCCCGTTTCGTGTTTCAGACACACAGGACACACACACACACACACACACACGGACACTTGGCTTTTTACTATATGATGATGATTATTAGCAAAGCTATCTGTACTGTTAACAAATCGGGACGTTACTGGTGTTGCATTGCCTCCAGGATCGTTCGCATCATCTTTAAATCTACTAATGTCCCATATGTGTCTGTTCCAGTCCGGAGGACGTTAAACATATTTACTACTTACTACAAGGTCGACAGATTATTAATTCATGACGAGAGGATGTAAAACAAAAAGAAGCTTTGTCTAGCTTATTCCTTTATCGTCAATAAAGATCCTTTGGACGTGACTTCATTTGGCTTGACAGGCATAGACAGAAGCATAGAATAACAGATGAGGCGGTGGGTGGTTTGTTTGTTTTTCAAGACAAAGACAGCGAGCAATGTTTTTCATGATTTTCGCTTTTGTTTCTGTGATTTCAGAAATGCCATGTGGGCCTTATGAATAACGACGGAGCAACCCTGTTCTGTGAATCACTCTTCTCCCGTTCGACGTCACTCAATGAATAGGCACGCCTCTAGCCAGCCAGCTGTGACCGTGTTAATCTATATATTAAGCGCAAATATAACGTATCCCTTACAAAAATAAAGATACGAGCTAGTTTCTAAGACTGGCATTGCTATGACCAAAGCCTATGCATACACTTAGCTCTGGCTGCAACAAATCTGAAAAAACGTGTTTATATGCTTCAGAGAGAACAAGGGGAAATCATTTTGTATCAATCCATCCCCTCAAACCAACGAATGCGTGAATGCGCGTGGTTGGTTCTGTGCTGTAGACATGGCCAAAAGTCCATTCAGTCAAATTATCCGCAAAGTTGATGCTGAAATCTTGCTACGCATGTTAAAAAATTAAGGAAATAAAAGAAAATTCAGTTTTAACCCCCCCCCCCCCCCCCAGATATAGATCAATATACTTTTGCAGAAGAAAAGAATCTCCGGAGCAGAATATTCAGCAAAATTAATCATTAAAAGGCCAACACAGAGACAGCAGTGTACCTGCGTCTCGTCATTTTGACGACATAAAACGGAAAGAAAAATTAATTTTCTCAAACATTTTTGTTTATCAAAAAGCAGTTAGACCTTAGGCGGACGAATTTCACAACTGTGCAAGAATTTCTTCATCGTCAGTCGTTACGATTCGACAAGTCGTGGTGTTTTCTGTGACGTCATATCCGGGATTAGCAGGAAATGAGGTCGAAGAAATACCTACGTCAGTTCCGGTGGTACATGGGCCGCACTCCCCTCATGGCGTGTCTGGTGACATGTGTCATATTGCTGCAGACACTGATTCTACTCAGAATGAACGGTACGCTCTGTGTGCCTGTCTGTTGTCTGTGTGCCTGTCTGTCTGTTGTCTGTCTGTCTGTCTGTCTGTTTGTTTGTCTGGTGACGTGTGTCATACTGCTGCTGACATTGGTTCTACTCAGAAAGAACAGTTACATTCTCTGTCTGTTCTGTCTGTCTGTCTGTTCTTCTCTCTCTCTCTCTCTCTCTCTCTCTCTCTCTCTCTCTCTCTCTCTCTCTCTCTCTCTCTCTCTCTCTCTCTCTCTCTCTCTCTCTCTCTCTCCTCATTAAAATGAGTGCAGTTAATAATATTAGGTTTGATTTTGTTATTGTTGTGCTACTATATAGGGTTGTTTTTTTGCATTCTTATATTGCTTTGTCTGTGCTCATTTTCATTTTCCATTTCTACTTTTATATTTGTCACTTTTTTTTTTCTCCAGAGGGCTGGATGTAAAAAAGCATGTTATTGCTTATTCTATTACCCTCTATAAAATTCATTCAATTCAATTCAATTCAATTCCTCTCCCTCTCTCTCTCTCCTCTCTCTCTCTCTCTCTGTCTCTCTCTCTCTCTCCTTCTCTCTCTCTCTCTCTCTCTCTCCTCTCTCTCTCTCTCTGTGCGTGCGTGGTGGGTGCATGCGCGCGAGTGTGTGTATGTGTCTTTCCCACATACTATCGTAAGCGAATGAACTCCCCAAAACTAGGCAAATCCAACATCTCCTTGGCTAAGGTACAAAATACGTAAACGTCAGAAGGCAATAGCAGCCTTCTATATTCCTTTTATAATAGTACTTTCGGGCTTCAGAAGGTACTGTCATGAAAAGAATAGCTTCAGAAGGTACTGTCATGAAAAGAACAGCTTCAGAAGGTATTATCATGAAAATAATAGCTTCAGAAGGTACTGTCATTAAAATAATAGCTTCAGAAGGTACTGTCATTAAAATAATAGCTTCAGAATGCACAGTCATTAAAATAATAGCTTCAGAATGCACAGTCATTAAAATAATAGCTTCAGAAGATACTGTCATGAGCAGAATGGCTTCAGAAGATACTGTCATGAAAAGAATAGCTGCATAAAGTACTGTCATGAAAATAATAGCTTCAGAAGGTACTGTCATGAAAAGAATAGCTGCAGAAGGTACTGTCATGAAAAGAATAGCTTCAGAATGTACTGTCATGTAAGAATAGCTTCAGAAGGTACTGTGATGAAAGAATAGCTTTAGAAGGTAATGTAATGAATGAATAGCTTCAGAAGGTACTGTAATAAAAGAATAGAACGTATTGTAATGAAATAATAGCTTCAGAAGGTACTGTATAGAAATAATAGCTTTTTTTTAAAATGAAAGAATAGTTTCAGAAGGTACTGTAATGAAAGAATAGCTTCAGAAGGTACTGTCGTGAAAAGAATAGCTTCAGAAGGTACTGTCATGAAAATAATAGCTTCAGAAGATACTGTCATGACAAGAATGGCTTCAGAAGTTACTGTCATAACAAGAATAGCTTCAGAAGGTACTGTCGTGGAAATAATAGCTTCAAAAGATACTGTCATTAACAGAATAGCGTCAGAAGGTACTGTCATGAGACGATGTTTCAGAAGGTACTGTCGTGAAATGAATAGTTTGAGAAGGTACTGTCATGACAGGAATGGCTTCAGAAGGTACTGTCATAAAAGGAATAGCTTCAGAAGGTACCGTTGTGAAAAGAATAGCTTCAGAAGGTACCGTTGTGAAAAGAATAGATTCAGATGGTACTGTTGTGAAAAGAATAGCTTCAGATGGTACTGTCACAACAAGAATAGCTTCAGAAGGTACTGTTGTGAAAAGAATAGCTTCAGATGGTACTGTTGTGAAAAGAATAGCTTCAGAAAGTACTGTCATAACAGGAATAGCTTCAGAAGGTACTGTCATAACAGGAATAGCTTCAGAAGGTACTGTCATGAAACGATTAGCTTCAGAAAGTACTGTCATAACAGGAATAGCTTCAGAAGGTACTGTCATAACAGGAATAGCTTCAGAAGGTACTGTCATGAAACGATTAGCTTCAGAAGGTACTGTCAGAAAACGAATAGCTTCAGAAGGTACTGTCATAAAATGAATAGCTTCGGAAGGTACTGTCATGAACAGAATGGCTTCAGAAGGTACTGTCACGAAAACAATAGCTTCAGAAGGTACTGTCATAACAGGAATAGCTTCAGAAAGTACTGTCATTAAACGATTAGCTTCAGAAGGTACTGTCATAACAGGAATAGCTTCAGAAGGTACTGTCATAACAGGAATAGCTTCAGAAGGTACTGTCATGAAACGAATAGCTTCAGAAGGTACTGTCACGAAAACAATAGCTTCAGAAGGTACTGTTCATAAAAGGAATAACTTCAGAAGATACTACTCATGAAACGAATAGCTTCACAAGGTACTGTCATCAAACGAATAGCTCCAGAAGGTACTGTCATAAAAGGAATAGCTGCCGAAGATACTACTATGAAAAGAATGGCTTCAGAAGGTACTGTCATGAAACGAATAGCTCCAGAAGGTACTGTCGTGAAAAAATTAAAAAAAAATTAAGGATGATAGTACCTTCTGTCTTTCTACCCGGCGAAATGAAAGTGCGTGAAAAAAATAATCGCAGAAGAGAGTAATGTTCTCTTGTGAAACTTGACCAGTCAACGACCCAAACAGTGCTAATTGTCTTCCAGTGCTTCCGGACAGTCCACGCCTCTTGACCATTACGCCCTCCTTCCCCCTTGACCAGTGATTCCCTTTGGCCAAAGATGATCAGGTCTAGATTTTGTGCTTGGACTATGGCATCCGTGAACCCACTCACAATCCTTCGAGAGACGCTTAGAGATGAGTGTCTTTGGTTCCTTCTCATTTATAATACTAGGCTGGGGCACGAATTTGCGGTCGAGGAGTCCTCTCGTAGCTATAGAACTGCTGTTGTTGTTGTTGTGCTTTTCGTCTGTCTCTCTGTCTCCCCCGTCTGTATCGCTGTCTGTCTCTCTGTCTCCGTATAACATTGGCATAGGTAAGGTGAGGGGAGGTGTAGAGTGGCATAGAGGTAACGCGTTCGCCTTTGTGTCAAGTAAACCCGAGTTCGAACCTGGGTACGGGGGTGGGGGGGGGGGGGGTTCCTCTCACTTTGCACTAGGCCTTACGGTCTGAACGAGGAGTCTTTCGGATGAGACGATAAACCGAGGTCCCGTGTGCCCATGCACTTAGCACATGTTAAACCCAGTGGCAACAAAAAAAGTTGTCATTTGGTCAAAATTTACTTCCCCTACCCACCCCCCTTTCCTTCCTCACCAGTCACACAAAAATTGCATGCATAAACAAAATTGGGCGGCGCGCGCATCTGGCGGCGGCGACGCGCTCTCCAGTTGGGAGCAACCCGAATTTCACAGAGACGCCTCTGTGACTATAAAGTACCTAATACTAATATATCAACATAATGTTATATTTGTGTGTCTCTTTCTCGCTCTCTCCCTACCACCCCACCCTCTCTCTCTCTCTCTCTCTCTCTCTCTCTCTCTCTCTCTCTCTCTCTCTCTCTCTCTCTCTCTCTCTCTCTCTCTCTCTCTCTCTCTCTCTCTCTCTCTCTCTCCCCATTGTTCACAATACTATACGCCCCCAAGCTTAGTAAAGTTATTGACAGACAGATGCAGCCTAAGTCGCCATACACCGATGAGCTGGTATGAAAATCAATCGTTTGATAACTGTGTGTAGTGTGCGTTCAATGCATACATCCTTTGTGGCTGACTAGGCCTCTAGCTAATAGTGTTGCCCTGCCCTCCTGTACTGTGCACCTCGGCATCGGTTTACTGATGAGCTGTCCAGCTGTGCTAGTTGACAGATCGATAATAAATAAAGCCACGGAAATATATTTTAAAACATCAAAGAGATGGATAGGTCGGCGTGTGTAGAGTTAGTTCTTTGTTGTCTATGCTCTGTCTGTCTGTCTGTCTGTCTCTCACCCTCCTGTGTCAATATATCTCATTCCTTCTCTCTCTCTCTCTTCTCTCTGTCTGTGACTGTCTTTCTGTCTCTTCTCTCTCTCTCTCCCTCTCTCTCTCTCTCTCCTTCTCTCTCTCTCCTCTCTCTCTCTCTCTCTCCTTCCTCTCTCTCTCCTTCTCTCTCCTCTCTCTCTCTCTCTCTCTCCTTCCTCTCTCTCTCTCTCTATCCTCTCTCTCTTCTTTCTCTCTCTCTCCTCTCTCTCTCTCTCCTCTCTCTCTCTCTCTCTCTCTCTCTCTCTCTCTCTCTCTCTCTCTCTCTCTCCTCATCTTTCTCTCTCTCTCTCTCTCTCTCTCCTCTCTCTCTCTCTCTCCTCTCTCTCTCCTTCTCTCTCTCTACCTTCCTCATCCTCTCTCTCTCTCTCTCTCTCTCTCTCTCTCTCTCTCTCTCTCTCTCTCCTCTCCTTATCTCTCTCTCTACTTCCTCTCTCTCTCTCTCTCTCTCTCTCTCTCCTTCTCTCCTTCTCTCTCTCTCTCTCTCTCTCCTTCTCTCTCTCTCCTCTCTCTCTCTCTCTCTCTCTCTCTCTCTCTCTCTCTCTCTCTCCTTCCTCTCTCTCTCTCTCTCTCTCATCTCTCTCTCTCCTCTCTCTCTCGCTCTCTCTCTCTCTCTCTCTCTCTCTCTCTCTCTCTCTCTCTCTCTCTCTCTCTCTTAATGTTGTCAACCTCCCTCTTTCCTCACTCTCTCTTTGTCTCTCTCTGACTGTCTTTCTGTCTCTCTGTCTCCTCTCTCTTTCTCTCTCTCTCTCTCTCTCTCTCTCTCTCTCTCTCTCTCTCTCTCGCTCTCTCTCTCTCTTTCTGTCTCTCACACTCTCTCTCTCTCCCTCTCTCTCTCTCTCTCTCTCTCTCTCTCTCTCTCTCTCTCTCTCTCTCTCTCTCTCTCTCTCTCCTTCTCTCTCTCTCTCTCTCTCTCTCGCTGGCTCGCAACATCTTGACTTAAGGAGAAACATGACACTTTCTTTTCCACAGCCTCCCCCCCCCCCTTCCACCCCCTCTCTTACATCAATGGAAGCAACAGATGGACCACCCCCCCCCCCCCCCCTCATTACCCCACCACCCAAATCCTTTGGCCTTTTCTATTGTTAGAGCGTTTGCTCACCACATTATACAGAAGGTGTGGTTCAGTAGTTTTGATATTCCCTTGCAGTATTAGACATTGTTTCCTCCGAAGTCGGAGTGCGGTTGTCTACGTGGCAGGGTAACCCAAACACGGTCGCACACGTAATGTTCTCATCCCTAGCTGGTGCATTTTGTACCATACTGTTCGAGTGCTTCGGCTGTTGGGATAATCCCTGGAGTCTTTAAGCCAGGGTACAACAACAACAGTATAAACATTCACCTGAAGCCAGGGCCCACAGTAAAGTGAGTGTGAACATTGTGAAAACGGCGCAAAGTTGTACTTTAACACACACACCCTTGCCTCATGTTTACGACCCTCGATCTTCAAAGTCTGCTTCTTTCAGTTATATGAAAATAATCCTACGCTGATCTAAAAAGCCTAAATTTTGCAAAGAGTGATAACTTCGCAGCCCACAAACATTGCAAAGAATGAAGCCAACTTTCTCCCTTCCTACCTGGAAGGTGAAAAGGTGGAAGGTGGGAAGTGTTAGTGTTGTTGTAGGCAGTGAGTGAAGGTTAAAGAATGGAAGTTTTAAAAAAAAAACAGGCTTCAGTCAGCTCCGGAGTGCGAGCTCTTTGTATATTCAGGCTTGTGGGCTGATCCTAGCCCTATCCCTTTTCATGAGAATGGCAGAGTGCTGCTTCTTGGTGAAACTTTTCAATGTGAAATTTGAGGGGGAGGGGGGGGGGGTGTAAAGTAAATGATAACCGAAAACTGTGTAATAAATTAAATGATTGTCGACATTGATAGAAAATCAAGGTACGGCTTACGGGGCCGCTACACTGCATACGATTCGATTGTGGCATCCCGCGATCCGATTGTGACATTCGTGATGCATCATTCACGTGAAATGTTTCTGTCTGAATGAATCTGATGAAATCCTACTAGTTACGTTCGCTAGACTTGCAGTCCCCCGTACACGAATCTGATGAAATATCTGTTGTGGGTTTTGTTTTTTTATCAGACATTTTATTTGATTCGTGTATTCGGGTCTACGTTGTGTATAGTGCGCGGAAACAGCAGACTCTTTTTAGACCGAAGTATTAGTGTACAGTGGCAGGTGAGGTAGGCGCGTAGCGCATTCGCTTCGTGTATAAGTAAACCCGAGTTCGAACCTGGGTACAAGGGATTTTTTTCCTCTCACTTTGCACTAGGCCTTACGGTCTGAACGTGGAGTCTTTCGGATGAGACGATAAACCGAGGTCCCGTGTGCCCATGCACTTAGCACACGTTAAACCCAGTGGCAACGAAAAAGTTGCCATATGGTCAAAATGTTTACCCCTCCCTTCCTTCCTCGTCAGTCACAAAAATCGC
>CM065701.1:5114403-5146916 GCA_017654935.2 Phymorhynchus buccinoides | reverse complement strand
GACCACAAGCGATTTGGGGCGTTTTTACTGTTGTTTCTATCTTGGAGTTTACAAAGGCAATGTCATAATTCACATTGCCTTATCAGACTCAAACTGTACTCTGTCTATTATTTAAACTGTCTTGTTACTATCTCTTTTTAAGTTGTACCCCCCTGCATCGTCCGACGTGGCTCTGCCCCTGTACCCTGGCCGGGGCCATGGGTCCCCTGGATCCCTGCCTTTCCGTTTTTTCCCATTGGAGAGTTGCACCCTGCAATAAAGAATGATAACGGTGTGTCATGATGATTGAAGATGATTTATTATAGTAATATATTAATACTCTTTTCAGTGTGACTACGCTGGCTGCAATCGTAAGTTCACCACCATCTACAACCTCACTCCGCACCCGCCGGCTCACTAACGGCTCCTGCACGGAGAAGTGCCGCGTGGAGGGCTGCAACGCCGCTTCCCAAAGCGACACTGGAACTGGCACATGAAAGAACACACGGGGACGAGAGGTATATATCGCTCAGTCGATGATATGATGATGATGAGCATGTCCACTAGACCCCGGTCATAGGACATTGACCTATTAAAATGAAAATGTATGTATTGCGTTCTCCCCCCTGTCAGGACAAATGTTCTGATGAACTTTTTTTATCACTGCCATGCTTTGTCTTCTTGATTTGGCAAGAGTCAGGACATTGTCCTTAGATGATTTCTCTTGTCTCAGGACCAGTTTTGTCCTATCACTGGATTTCGGTACATCACTGTATGATGATGATAGTGATAATGATTGATTCCTCGCTTCCACAAAGCGACACCGTGGAACTGCACATGAAAGAACACACTGGGGGCGAGATAACATATCGTCCCGTCGATGATATTGATGATGATGATGATTCCTCCCTTCCTACAAAGTGACACTATAGAGGTAGTAGATGTGTTTCAAAAATGGTGGATGATAGTGCCGATGACAGTTTATTATAACCAGGTGCCTCATTCAGAAACCCAGAAAAGACAGAACTAAGTATGCGCATTTATGCAGTTCAATCGCTTGTTAGTCTGTGTATCTATATGATCGACATGTTCCTCACCCACACTGAACATAGTATACGCTACCAGCTGCAGTGTATTTCTTATCTCGAATCAGGGACAAATCAGCGGCGCAAAATAATCTAGAATCCCTAAGGCCGGGATTCAAACCCGTCACTCATTCTGCATCACGCACGTTGAAATCGGCAGCGAACGTCTTAGCCACTGTGCCACCTTTCTGCCTGCCAACGCACCCTACCTTATGTTTTCAAGGATTTTGTAGAAGCACCGCGATCTATCTGTGTGCTTGCAGTGTCCGCACCCAGGCTGTGACATGTTGTTCCTGTCTGCGATCACATCGGTCCCACGCCCGCACCCACAATGGAGAAGGAGGTGGAGCTCAGGTGTCAGTTTGGACGGCTGTGGGAAGGTGTTTTCACCGCATGTGTCGCCTCAACAGCACGAGAGGCAGCACCCGGGAGAACCTTAACAAGTTACTTTGAGGTATTTATAATGTTGATGACGATGAATGTTTCAACCGCATTGTCGCTCAACCACGAGAGGCAGCACAACCGAGGAAAACATTCAAGTGTAAACTTTGAGGTAATGATGATGATGATGATGAGATGATGGTGATGGTGATGATTATGATGATGATGATGATGAAAGTGTTCAACCGCATGTGTCACTTCAACAGCACACCTGGAAAGAAACTTTACAGTGTAACTGAGGTAATGAGATGTGTTGATGAGGTGCTGATGCTGATGATATATAATAATAGCAACTAGCGCAACGATGAGTAACCGGTAACGCCTAGTAAGCGGTAACGCAACTACTGTAACGCTGATAACAGCAAATTTTGAAGCGTTTGGTTAAGAAGGTGGATTTAGACCCCGTTCCGTTGCGCTGCTCTGAGAGTGACGCGCTCTCCCGTTCTCTCAAATTGCTGCCAGGCTTTGCCCTGCACAGCAAGCTGACAGCAAATTTGGAAGCGATTCGGTAAGAACTGGGCGGAGTTATTTGTGAAAGGTACGCGCGTATATCGCGCGCGTTCGCCTCGATTCACTTTCGATAGTCACCGTCCCCGGTCCATACTACCTGCCAAATTTGAAGGCAATCGGTCCAGAATGACCACGAGATACTGGCGACGGAGGCCTTTGATGAGCGTGTTGCTCGCATTTGCCACCGCTCAATGCCCGGCCCCCCGCCTCGTTGCCGTTGCCATTGCCGCCGTTAGGCTCGACAGCAAATTTGAAGCGGATTTGGTCGAAAAGACTGCAGAGTTATAAGGCCCGTTTTGTGTTTCAGACACACAGACGGACATTGGCTTTTTATTATATATGTGATCTTTTTTCCTCTGTAACTTTTAGTGATATGGCTGAGATGATTTTCAGTATGTTCAGACAATTTTGAATATTAAAATGTTCTATATTTCTGTCCTTTTCAGGGCTGCCGTGGGCGTTACAGACGGCCAGCAGCTGAAGCGACACAGCGCGAAGCACCTGAAGCCTCCGCAAGTCAAGTGACCAGTGCGACAAGACTTCATGCGGCCAGAGACACCTCAAGGGCCCGCATCAGCACATCAGGGGTGAAGCATTCACCTGTCCGCTAGAGGGTGAGTGATGTCAACATGTCCTGTTAGCTATGTACATGATATAATATGCCAGTATGCCAGCACCTCAGGGCAACGCATCACGCACAACAGGGGTGAAGCCTTTCAACCTGTCCGCTAAGAGGGTGATTGGAGGTCAGACATGTCCTGTTATGCTAGTACAAGGTTTTTGGAATATATATCCAGTATGCCAGCACCTCCAAGGTCCCGCATCACTCCACAGGTGAATCCTTTCACGCTAGTCCGCTAGAGGGTGGATTGAGGTCCACAATGTCCTGTTATGCTAGTAACGTGATATAAGTATGCCAGTATGCCAGCACCTCAATGGTCCACAATCACGCACACAGGGTGAAGCCTATTCACCTGTCCGCTTAGAGGGTGAGTGGTGGTCGAGATACACGTCTACATTTTGCACTCTTTCCCCGGGTCGTCACAGGGATATGCCGCAGGAACACAGTGATACGCATACCGTATTTTTTAAGGAGTGCATTGGGGTACCTTATAAACGTACCTTCCTGTGGGGATACAGGGGTCTTTCTACCATAGTTCCACCACCTCTTTAACTTTGCATTCTCTTTGACTGTGCCCTTACCCTTTTGCTTTTCTGTCATCTCTGTCTTTCTGCCTTATTTGGCCCCATTCTCACTGCGTATTAAAAAAGAAATCCCACATAGTCTCATTTGAGCTCCTCCCAACCGGAATGTGTTGGCTGCATGACAGCGGATAACCATTGGGAAAAACAAAACCGGATCCTTCTCTGATGGGACTGGTTTTAAAATTGCTAGCGCGATCACTGATTGGCTTGATGCTTTGATTGACTAGGCTAAAGTAGGGGCCTCTACAACAACGGCAAGCTTTACTATTCTTCTTTGACTAAATCATCACCTCAATCTAAGCCGCTATTACAACAGTGAACTTTGTCAGAGATAAAATGAAGATTGTTAGCGAGATCGTGATGAAGTGGCGGGGTCCTGAAAACAGCCACAGATGTGGGTTTCTCCCTGCCCGAGGTTGTGCACTTGGCGACCGGGGTAGTAGGAAGTAGTCGCTACCTTCTACTGCCGCGCTTCACCATTTTGTTGCTTTTAATTTAGTTTTTGATTTAGACAAGCCAGGACGATAATAGTCTAGACTATTGTGGGTCAGATTTAAATTCTAACACAGTCTCTTTTAATTTATAACTCAGAAAATCGATAATTTCTGTTTCCTTGGCAGTGAAGGGTTTATTCTTCAGCTGCGACTCTTTTTCAGTGATTTTAGTGTTTTAGGTTGTAATAATAGAACTAAAGCATCGCACACCACACGCTACTCATTTCAGTGACCCAGACTAAATCAAGACTTATGTATTGTAAAATGAAATACAGTTCATTCTTCTTAATAAAAAAAGAGTGGTTGTTGCAGTAATGATGAGAGTGCATGGGGTCCTGAAAGCAGCCCAGATGGGGTTGTCTCCCCTGCCCGCATTTTGCATGTGGCGAACAGATGGGTGGGGAGGAGTCGCTACACATCTGAACTGCCTTGCGGCTTCACATTTTGTTGTTTTAATTTGACCCCTTTCACTCCGGCTCCCTGTCTACTACAAGGCGTGTGATGTCAAATGATTATGTCATAACATCCATGTCACAGTCCTAAATGATATGTTTTTGGTTGTAGACCAAGTCGGAATATGATTTAGTATATCTCTTGACCATTTTCTCAGATTGATCTAACACGTCTTTAAAAATTTTGTAGCAAGAAATCGATAATTCTCTGTTTTTTACTCTGGCTATGAAGTTGATTCTTCACTTGCGACTCATTTTCAGTGACCGTTGTTGATGAGCTTGAAGGTAACGTGTTTGTTTGTGGTTGGTAATGAGTGGACAAATATTTCACACCGAAAAGCTACCGGTAATTTTCGGGTTTAAGCGATATTGTTTCTCCAATTTCGACCTATGCTCCTAATAACGAGGGTGCCTTATTTTGTACAAAATCGTGAGAAGAGAGGCACGAATGCCGTGTTCCTTCAGTCTACTGTAGTCAGACGTAGAAGTGGGCACAGAGTCGCCGATACGAGAATATTCAACGTTAAAATGCGTAATCAATATCCATATTATCGTCCGAGGGACTCGATACCGTCCAAAGAGATGCCATAACCCTTCATTTGGATGCAAAAGCATCATAGAGCTTATACGCCATATTCTAATCATTTTCGCGAGAATTGTCCCAAACTTCACGGAAGCAGGCACAAAACGGAGTTTTGATTATTTGGAAGGGGCCAATTCTCGTTTAATAGACTGCGTAATGCGGTCGGTAACCGTTTGCACAGACGACGTACCGGCTTCAGATTGTGCTTTCTTTTGCGAGGTGCGCTCACCTTATAAACGAGGGCGCCTTTTGCTTTAATTTTGTCAGACTTTGCTTTAAAATGGCCATATTCGCCTGATACACAGCAGCGCATAATGATCCGAAAATTAAGGTACTGCATTTCAGCGACCCAGACTAACTCAAGGACTTGTGACTAGGGGAACCAGGTCTGCATTGGATTCCCCATAAACTCAAATGACACAGTTTCAAATTCTTCTTAAATAAAAAAGACATGCTTCGTCCATTGCACTACGGTCAGTTGTTAAGTTAATGTGTTCTTCATTCACCTTTGTCAAGGTCTTTTTGAAGAGCAAATTTGTTATTCACCGCAATTGTATTTTTTATTTCATGTGCTTGTGTAGTGTAAGCGTTTGTGATGCTTTTTAATTCAATTGTAATTGTTTTAAAAATGAGTGTTGGCAGTAGTGATGATAGTGCAGGGTCCATGATCAGCCAAAGATGTGGGTTGTCTCCCCTGCCCGAGGTTTGCATGTGCGAACGTGGGTGCGGAGGAGTGCGCTAACCTTCTGAACTGCCGCGCTTCACATTTTGTTTCTTTTATTTTTAACCCTTCACGGCCGGCCCCCCTGTCGACTACAGGGCGGTGTGTCATCAGATGTCATAACTTACCATGTCCATAGCCCTGGATGAGTTGTGTTGGTTTAGACAAGCCAGAGAAAGAAATATCTCTAGAACCATTTTTCTCAGATGAGTACTAACAGTCTCTTTCAATTTTATAATAAGCTAAATCGTACTTTCTGTTCTTCCTCTGGCCGTGAAGGGTGATTCTTCACTGCGACTGCATTTTCAGTGATTTTTATTGTTTGGATGGTTGTAATGAATAGGACTAAGCATCTCACACGCAAAGCTACTCATTTCACCGACCCAGACTACTACGAGACTTGTGTTTTGTAGTCCGCCTACACTCAGTTAAGAAATAACAGTTTGAATTCTTCTTAAATAAAAAGAAACGAATGTTGTTTGCATAGTGATTGTAGATGCAGGGGTCCTGAATCAGCCACAGATGGTGGGTTGTCTCCCCTGCCCGCAGTTTGCATGTGGCGAACATAGGGTGGGGGAGGAGTCGCTACCTTCTGAACTGCTGCGCTTCACATTTTGTTGCTTTTAATTTTAACCCCTTCACTGCCGGCTCCCTGTCTACTTCAGGGCGTGTGATGTCAATGATGATGTCATAACTTACCATGTCACAGTCAATGAAATGATATGTTTTTGGTTTAGACAAGTCAGGCCATGATTTATATATCTCTGGACCATTTTCTCAGATTGAGTCTAAACATAATTATGTCTCTTTTAAATTTTATAATGAGAAAATCGATAATTTCTCTGTTTTCCACTGGCAGTGAAGAGGTTTGATTCTTCACTGCGACTCATTTTTGGTGAACAGTGTTTGATGAGCTGAGGTAACACTGTTTGTTTGATGGTTGTAATGAATAGGACCAAATATTTCACACAAAAGCTACCTTAATTTTACGGGTTATAAGGCGATATTGTTTTCTTTCTCCAATTTTGACCTATGCGCTTAATAAACGAGGGCGCCCTATTGGTGAACAAGATTGTGAGAAGAGAGGCAACGAATGCCGTGTTCAGTTCAGTCTACTGTGAGTCAGACGTAGAAAGTGGTCACGAGTCGCCGATACGACGAATATTCACGTTAAAATTGCTTCAAAATCCCTATTATCGTCCGAGACTCGAGATACCGTCCAAACAGATGTCATAGCCCTTCATTGGATGCAAAAAGCATCATAGAGCTTATAACGCCATAATTCTATAACTTTTCGCGAAGAAAATTGTCCAAACACAACAACAGTTTGCATAATTTTTAAAAGCAGCACAAACGGTAGTTTGATTATTTGAAAGGGGAGCCAACTCTTGTTTATGACTGCAGTAATGGCGGTCGGTAAGCGTTTACAGGACACGTACAGGCTTCAGAGTTTGACTTTCTTTTGCGAGGTGTGCATCCGCCTTATAAACGAGGGCGCCTTTTTCTTTAATTTTGTCAGAATTTGCTTGAAAATGGCCCTATTCGCCTTATACACCAGCAGCACCTAATGATCCGAAAAATATGGTACTCATTTCAGCGACCAGACTACTCAAGACTTGTGCAGGGGGTAAACAGGTCTGCACTTGGAGTCCCCATACACTCAAAATGAAACGGTTCAATTCTTCTTAAATAAAAAAGAAATGCGTCGTCCATTCACTACGGTCATTGTTAAGTTTAATGTGTTGTCTTCATTCACCTTTGTCAGTCTTTTTGAAGGACGAAAATTTGGTTTTATTCACCGCATTTATTATTTCATCTTCACATGCTTGTGTGAGTGTAGCGTTTTGATGCTTTTTAATTCAATTGTATATTTTTTTTTAAATGAAGTGTTGGCAGTAGTGATGAGAGTGCAGGGGTCCAGAAATCAGTCACAGATGTGGGTTGTCTCCCCTGCCCGAGGTTTGCATGTGCGCGAAACGTGGGGTGCGGGAGGAGTCGCTACCTTCTGAACTGCCCCGCGCTTCACATTTTGTTGCTTTTAATTTTACCCCCCCCTTCACTGCCGGCCCCCTGTCTACTACAGGGCGTGTGATGTCATTGATGATGTCATAACTTACCATGTCATAGCCCTGGAATGAGTTTTTGGTTTAGACAAGCCAGGAAAGAAATATCCCTAGACGATTTTCTCAGATTGAGTCTAACAGGTCTCTTTTTTAAATTTTATAATAAGAAAATTGATAAATTTCTGTTTTCCTCTGGCAGTGAAGGGTTGATTCTTCACTACGACTCATTTTCAGTGATTTTTAGTGTTTGATGGTTGTAATGAATAGGACTAAGCATCTCACACCAAAGCTACTCATTTCAGCTAACCAGACTACTCAAGACTTGTGTGTTGTAGTCCCCATACACTCAAGATGAAATACAGTTGAATTCTTCTTAAATAAAAAAGAAAAGAAGTGTTGTTGGCAGTAATGATGAGAGTGCAGGGGTCCTGAAATCAGCCACAGATGTGGGTTGTCTCCCCTGCCCGCAGTTTGCATGTGGCGAACATAGGGTGGGGGAGGAGTCGCTACCTTCTGAACTGCTGCGCTTCACATTTTGTTGCTTTTAATTTTAACCCCTTCACTGCCCGCTCCCTGTCTACTTCAGGGCGTGTGATGTCAATGATGATGTCATAACTTACCATGTCACAGCCCTGGAATGATGGTTTTTGGTTTAGACAAGCCAGGAAAGATATATCTCTAGACCATTTTCTCAGATTGAGTCTAACAGGTCTCTTTAAAATTTTGTAGTAAGAAAATCGATAATTTCTCTGTTTTCCACTGGCAGTGAAGAGGTTGATTCTTCACTGCGACTCATTTTCAGTGAACAGTGTTTGATGAGCTGAGGTAACAGTGTTTGTTTGATGGTTGTAATGAATAGGACCAAATATTTCACACCAAAGCTACCGTAATTTTCGGGTTATAAGGCGATATTGTTTTTCTCCAATTTCGACCTATGCGCCTAATAAACGAAGGCGCCTTATTAGTGTACAAAATCGTGAGAAGAGAGGCAACGAATGCCGTGTTCAGTTCAGTCTACTGTGAGTCAGACGTAGAAAGTGGTCACGAGTCGCCGATACGACGAATATTCACGTTAAAATGCTTAATCAAAATCCATATTATCGTCCGAGACTCGGATACCGTCCAAAGAGATGCCATAACCCTTCATTGGATGCAAAAAGCATCATAGAGCTTATAACGCCATAATTCTATCATTTTTCGCGAAGAATTGTCCAAACATATCAACAGGAAGCAGCACAAACGGAAGTTTGATTATTTGAAAGGGGAGCCAATTCTCGTTTATGACTGCAGTAATGGCGGTCGGTAAGCGTTTACAGGACGCGTACAGGCTTCAGAGTTTGACTTTCTTTTGCGAGGTGCGCATCGCCTTATAAACGAAGGCGCCTTTTGCTTTAATTTTGTCAGAATTTGCTTGAAAATGGCCCTATTCGCCTTATACACAGCAGCGCCTAATGATCCGAAAAATACGGTACTCATTTCAGCGACCAGACTACTCAAGACTTGTGCAGGGGGTAACCAGGTCTGCACTGGAGTCCCCATACACTCAAAATGAAACAGTTCAATTCTTCTTAAATAAAAAAAGAAATGCGTCGTCCATTCACTACGGTCATTGTTAAGTTTAATGTGTTGTCTTCATTCACCTTTGTCAAAGTCTTTTTGAAGGACGAAAATTTGGTTTTATTCACCGCATTTATTTATTTCATGTGCTTGTGTGAGTGTAGCGTTTTGATGCTTTTTAATTCAATTGTATATTTTTTTTAAAATGAAGTGTTGGCAGTAGTGATGAGAGTGCAGGGGTCCAGAAATCAGCCACAGATGTGGGTTGTCTCCCCTGCCCGAGGTTTGCATGTGGCGAACGTGGGGTGCGGGAGGAGTCGCTACCTTCTGAACTGCTGCGCTTCACATTTTGTTGCTTTTAATTTTAACCCCTTCACTGCCGGCCCCCTGTCTACTACAGGGCGTGTGATGTCATTGATGATGTCATAACTTACCATGTCACAGCCCTGAAATGAGTTTTTGGTTTAGACAAGCCAGGAAAGAAATATCTCTAGACCATTTTCTCAGATTGAGTCTAACAGGTCTCTTTAAAAATTTATAATAAGAAAATCGATAATTTTCTGTTTTCCTCTGGCAGTGAAGGGTTGATTCTTCACTGCGACTCATTTTCAGTGATTTTTAGTGTTTGATGGTTGTAATGAATAGGACTAAGCATCTCACACCAAAGCTACTCATTTCAGCTAACCAGACTACTCAAGACTTGTGTGTTGTAGTCCCCATACACTCAAGATGAAATACAGTTGAATTCTTCTTAAATAAAAAAGAAAAGAAGTGTTGTTGGCAGTAGTGATGAGAGTGCAGGGGTCCTGAAATCAGCCACAGATGTGGGTTGTCTCCCCTGCCCGCAGTTTGCATGTGGCGAACATAGGGTGGGGGAGGAGTCGCTACCTTCTGAACTGCTGCGCTTCACATTTTGTTGCTTTTAATTTGAACCCCTTCACTGCCGGCCCCCTGTCTACTACAGGGCATGTGATGTTATTGATGATGTCATAACTTATGTCACAGCCCTGAAATGATAAATGTTTGGTTTAGACAAGCCAGGAAACATATATCTCTAGACCATTTTGTCAGATTGTCACAGGGTGCAACAGCAGTTTCACAGCTCTCATCACCCTGTTAGTATGTTGACCTCCTCAAGCACAAGGAGCCGGAGAAGAATGATTATGAAGACAATGGTGATGATTATGACATTGATGATGATTGTCACAGGGTGCAACAGCAGTTTCACAGCTCTCATCACCCTGTTAGTATGTTGACCTCCTCAAGCACAAGGAGCCGGAGAAGAATGATTATGAAGACAATGGTGATGATTATGACAAATGACATTGATGATGATTGTCACAGGGTGTAACAGCAGTTTCACGATGATGATGACAAATGTATGATGATTGTCGCAGGTGTAACAGCAGTTTCACGATGACGACAACAAATGTATGATGATTGTCGCAGGTGTAACAGCAGTTTCACGATGATGACGACAAATGTATGATGATTGTCGCAGGGTGTAACAGCAGTTTCACGATGATGACGACAACAAATGTATGATGATTGTCGCAGGGTGTAACAGCAGTTTCACGATGATGACGACAAATGTATGATGATTGTCGCAGGTGTAACAGCAGTTTCACGATGATGACGACAAATGTATGATGATTGTCGCAGGTGTAACAGCAGTTTCACGATGATGACGACAAATGTATGATGATTGTCGCAGGGTGTAACAGCAGTTTCACGATGACGACAACAAATGTATGATGATTGTCGCAGGTGTAACAGCAGTTTCACGATGACGACAACAAATGTATGATGATTGTCGCAGGTGTAACAGCAGTTTCACGATGATGACGACAAATGTATGATGATTGTCGCAGGGTGTAACAGCAGTTTCACGATGATGACGACAACAAATGTATGATGATTGTCGCAGGTGTAACAGCAGTTTCACGATGATGACGACAACAAATGTATGATGATTGTCGCAGGGTGTAACAGCAGTTTCACGGCGCGCAGCACCCTCTACGTCCACCTCAACAAGCACAAGGAGTCGGAGAAGATCCTGTACTTCTGCCCGCTGGACGGCTGCAGCTCGAGGTACCCCAGCAAGCCGCAGCTGAGGTCCCACATGCTGCAGCACTATGTGGACCTGCCTGAGGAGGAGGCGGGGCTGGGGCCCAGGCAGGAGATTGCACAGCTGTTGAGGGTCTACGATGAGGAGGGCACAGGTAGGGAGGGATGGGGGGAGAGATTAGCTGTTGAGAGTGTACGATGAGGAGGGCACAGGTAGGGAGAGAGAAGGGGAGAGGGTGAAGGGGGTAGAGAGAGGAGGAGAGAGAGAGAGAGAGAATGTGAGAGGAGGGGAGAGCAGGAGAGAGCTAAGCTGTTGAGGGTGTACGATGATGAGGGAACAGGTGGGGGGGGGGGGTGTGAGAGATGGTGGGGGAGGAGAGAGGGAGAGAGACAGAAGATTGCTCAGACACAAGACTCAAGACAGGTAGGAAGAGAGAGAGGGGGGGGGAAAGCGAGAAAAAGACAGGAAATTGCCCAACTCAACTGTTGAGGGTGTGCGTTGCGGAGGGAACAGGTGGGGGGGGGGGGGGGGGGGGGGGGGGGGGGGGAGTAGGGAGAGAGAGAGAAGCGAGGAGGGGAGATCGCCCAGCTGTGAGAGAGAGAGAGAGAGGAGGGGAGAGATAGGGAGAAGGGGAGAGAGAAAGAGGAGGGGTGGGGCCCAGGCAGGATGTATACAGCTGTTGAGGGTGTATGATGATGAGGGCACAGGTAGGGAGACAGAGGAGGGGAGGGAGAAAATCGCCCAGTTGTTGAGTGCACAGTGATGAGGGGACTGACTAGTAGGTTGATTGAGAGAGGAAGACCGTGAACGCATGAGTTGAATGACAATCTCCAGGCATGGTAATCTTCAGAGAATTATCTGAATTCAGAGGAAAAGTGAATGCAGAAAATCAAATGTCAGAAGGGGTTGAGAAGATGCGCTTTCCCAAAGTTTGAACAGTTTTAGTTAACATATTCTTTGGAGAGATGAGCCCCTCCCCTCTCTCTCTCTCTCTCTCTCTCACTACGCCCAACTAAGAATATCACGTGCTAAGCCCCTACCGGTTTGACTGCCCCCTGGCGGTCAAATTATCATCCTAAGTTGCCCATTGCCTCCTGATCACCGTAAAGGGCTTGTGATCTTTAGATTACACCAAGAGACAACATCTGAAACCCTGTAATATTTTGAGAGTCAAAAAATACTTTTCCTCCATTACCACGCCTGATCTCTGATAGTGAGTCTTTGTTGTTGTGCGACTTGCAGGGCTGCGGGAAAATTGAGGGGTGCGGGTAGGGGTGTTAGGTTTTGTGTTGAATCGTAAATGCGGCAAGAAGTTCGATTGATATTATGTTCTCGATTGGTTCACTCTCAAATGGACACTTCCAGTTACTGATTGGGGCAGCCAAGACTGCTCTATTTATCATTACTTTGCAGTTTGCAAAGCTTAAAGCAGAATTGTGTTCCATTTGCTGATGTAGCCGACACCGGGCCACGGACCCGGCTTCTTTTTTCCTCCTTTTTGGTTTTCTGAGAATCTCATCACTGGTAGAATCGAATTTTTGGTTTAGCAGTTACTGGTCTTGTTAACTAAACTTACTGTTCAACAGAGAAACACCCAAATCAACAGATACTGTTGCTGTTTTCTTTACATATATGAAATATGTTACACATAAGTTACTGAACACCGAAGGATCTTGAACATTGAAGCACAGTGACACCAAGAAGCATAAAGAAGTCCAGAGTCGCAAACATTTTGCTTGATAACGAAATAATCAAAAGTTAATGTTCATTTTGACCCTGATGCACGACATCACAATGTTTGTCCCTGGAAATAAGTTTCTGTCCATAGTTTCTAACCCTTTCATCGCCACTGTCGCCTCTTAGCACCACAATGATTGAACAGCCGTGTCACTGAAAGGCATCAAATGAGGGTCTGCTATCCAGTGACCTTGTGTTCTTCATTTTGGGAGGTAAGGATGGGCCCTGTTTTGTGCATGTCACAAGAGGAATCCCCAATGTTGCAGACATAATGTTTTCTCTACCCAGGTAAATTTAACCCCTTCACTGCCGTATAACGTATCACCTACTGACTTAGTGACATCACTGATGACATCAGATGAAGGGGAATAACTGATATGCTGGCTTTTGCTCTAACAGTCAAGAGAGTTATATCCCCAGACCATTTTGCCAGATTAGCTCTATCAGTTGTCTTTTTCATGGCATGATTTGTCCAATGATTTTTTTCTTTAATTTTCTCTGGCAGTCAAGGGGTTAATGGATCGTTTTGGCTGAACAATGGCTGGCGTTGAAAGGGTTAAGCAGTTTGGCCCTGGAGACTGCAACAGAGGGTAGGCGGCCCTTTACAACGGCTGTTTAGTGATGTGTCGCTTTTGTTCCAGCCATGGAAGGAGAGGAAGCGGGCGGTGAGGGAGGCGTGGAGATCAGCACTGACCAGCTGACCAACGCAGCGGTCACCCAGCTGCTGTCCATGCCCGTGGCCATCACCGCTGACCCCAGTGACCCCACCGCACAGCACAACAACACCGCCACCGCCACTGTTAACACCGCCATGCAGCCCATCATCAGTCTGGGTGAGTGGCTCTTGGGCTTGGGTTGAAATAGTTCAGCAAAAGTATTTTAACATAAAACTTTGATTTTGTTTTTACTTTGTGTTTTTATTCCTTTCAACACTAGCCAGTCCTCAGCCAAAATTTACCATTAAACTTACCTGGATTCCTCTGTGACATATTTAAAGTAAGGCCTATCCTTACCTCCCAAAATTAACAGAATATGGTCTTTGGATAACAGACCCTGATTTGATGCCTTTTAGTGACTTGGGTGTTAACCCTTTCACCGCCAACGTCACATTTTTGCACCACAATGATTTAACACCCATGTCACAAAAAAAGGCATCAAATCAGGGTCTGTTATCCAAAGATCCTATTCTCTTAATTTTGGGAGGTAAGGATCTACTTTAAGCATGTCACAGAGGAATTCCTAATATTATCCAAAGATCCTATTCTCTTAATGTTGGGAGGTAAGGATAGGCCTTACTTTAAGCATGTCACAGAGGAATTCCTAATATTACAGACAGATTGTTTTTCTTCTACCCAGGTAAGTCTCATAGAAATGTTTTGCTAAAAAATGGCTGGCGGCGAAAGGGTTAAATCATTGTGGTGCAAAAATGCGACATTGGCGGTGAAAGGGTTAAAGTAGTTCAGGCATTGAAAAAGCTGATAGAAAAGAGTTCAGGATTGGTCGTTTTCGTCATCCGGAACCACGGTCTTCATAAAATCAAACCTTTGTGCTAAAGTTGATGGCAGATTGAAACAAGATGATAGACATGCAATTCTAACACCGTCCCCACCCATCCTGTATATATATACACAGACACACACACATTGGAAGCTATTTTTTTTATGCGGTCACCCTTCAGGATTGGGAAGATTCAGCGAACATTGAAACGTGTCATTTCAGGATGGAGAGAATGTTCTGCTTTCAGTTTCACCCATGCTCCTGAAAACGTAGAGATTGTGCATTTTTTATGAAGTTGACCTACTCATCACCCCCACCCCCTCCTTTTTTATTTTTAAAAGACCATCAGTATGTAATATGAGTATGGATTGTTGTGGCTGTACTATTCAGGGTTCTTTTTTTCTCTCTCCTAATTTCAGTGAAAAATTTGACATGGGTTGTGTGATGTCATTGATGATTTTGTAACTTTTGATGTCATAGTCCTGGAATGCTGTTTTTGTGTTGTTTTTTTTTGACAAGTCCAGAAGGATAATATATCTCGACCATTGAGTCTGAACAGGTCTCTTTTTTAATTTAAAAAAAAAAAGGTCTCTTTTTAATTTTATAACAATAATAAAAAAAATATTGTATCAATTGCCAGTGATCGTGTTAACTGGTAATTATTAGTAAAATACTGTTTGCAAGACCAAAATACTCAGAAAAATTTGACCTGTCAGTCCCAGGGACTGATAAATGTTTGCTAGCACTGTTAAATTGTTTTAACAGAGGCTTTAATATTGTGGTTTTCACTGAAACTTTGTTTTTTTGTTTCCCTGGGACCGGTTTTGACACCGGTTGTTGGGGGGGCATTGGGACTGGTTTTCAAAATTTCTAGCGCGAGCGCTGGATTTTTCTCTAGCACTGAAGGGGTTAAGTCAATGAATAAAAGAAAAGGGGGGGGGGGGGGGGGGGGGGGGGGGGGGTTGAAGAAGACCTAACTGTTGTAATACCATCTAATTTATGGCGTTCTTTCCCTTGAACACGCAGTATATTTCAAGGGTTCTGGAATTTGACCACCTATTTTATTGAAAAAGTTACAGAAAAAAACTATTTTTTGGACTACAAGGTTTACCGTTGTATAATGCGTACCCCCCAAAAATGTTTTGCCCAACTTTCAGATGTTCTTATTATATTATCTTACTGTTTTATTAGTCACGTTGTAAGGCGCAGGGGTCTGAGTCTGGAGAAAAAAAAGTATCGCCTTATAGTCCGAAAAATACGGTAACATTTTTTAATCAAAGAATTGTTTTTCCCCTGCTTCGTTTCAGAATCTAATCTTCGTCGCCCGGTGCTGAAGAACAGAAGTGGGTGCGCCCGCACCGATTTCCAGAGCAACCACAGAATCAGCAGTCACTCCCGACAGCGTTTGCAACATCAACAACAACAGCAACAACAACAGCAACAAGAGGGTCAGGCAGAGGCTGGGGGTCAAGCGGTGGTGTTCACGGAGACTGACCTGTCCTCAGTCCCTTGTGGTCAGTGGTCATGTGTTGGTTGTACTCTTCTCCCATTATTTACGTTCTGTGTTTTGCAGACTAGAAGGCGTATCTTGTTGCAAGGCACACACATCCCAATTTCATGCAAAATTCTGATTTTGTTTTATTAATGGTTTGTCACCATATTATTAGTCATGTAAACACAGGTGTCTCAGTGTGATAAACAAGAAGTAAAGTACAGCCTTCTAGTCTGTTTCTGTTTTGTTGGAAGAGTTTCTCACCATATTGTTAGTCGGTATTATAAGGTGATGGTGATGATGATGACAACAATGATGATGATGATGGCAACAATGATGATGATGACAACGATGATGATGATGGCAATGATGATGATGACAACAATGATGATGACGATTGTTGCAGATTCCATGATGAAGCCAGAAGAAGTGATGTACACCACCACAGACTCTTCCCTGACAGCTCTTTCCTTCAGAGATCCACAAACTGGAATGTCCTTCCTCAACACACAGCTACTACAGGTGTGTGTGTGTCTGTCTGTCTGTCTGTGTGTGTGTGTCTGTCTGTGTGTGTGTGTGTGTCTGTCTGTCTGTCTGTGTGTGTGTGTGCTCCCTGACAGCTCTTTCCTTCAGAGATCCACAAACTGGAATGTCCTTCCTCAACACACAGCTACTACAGGTGTGTGTGTGTCTGTCTGTCTGTGTGTGTGTGTGCTCCCTGACAGCTCTTTCCTTCAGAGATCTACACACTGGAATGTCCTTCCTCAACACACAGCTACTACAGGTGTGTGTGTCTGTCTGTCTGTCTGTGTGTGTGTGTGCTCCCTGACAGCTCTTTCCTTCAGAGATCTACACACTGGAATGTCCTTCCTCAACACACAGCTACTACAGGTGTGTGTGTGTCTGTCTATGTGTCTGTCTGTGTGTGTGTGTGCTCCCTGACAGCTCTTTCCTTCAGAGATCTACACACTGGAATGTCCTTCCTCAACACACAACTACTGTGCGTGTGTGTCTGTCTATGTGTCTGTCTGTGTGTGTGTGCATTTATTGATGTTTGAGATAAATACATATAAATTTAGTATTTGATACTTTACTGTAACAGGCGTCTGTGAAATTTGAGTTGCTCCTACCTGGAGAGCACATCGCAGACAGAGGCGCGCCACCCATTTTTCCATTTTTTTTTAAATTTGCATGCGATTTTTTGTGTGACTGATGAGGAAGGAAAAGGGGTGTGTGTGTGTTAAATTTTGACCAAATGACAACTTTTTCGTTGCCACTGGGTTTAACGTGTGCTAGGTACACGGGCACACGGGACCTCGGTTTATCGTCTCATCCGAAAAACTCCACGTTCAGACCGTAAGGCTTAGTGCAGAGTGAGAGGAAAAATCCCCTGTACCCAGGTTTGAACTTGGGTTTATTGTCTACGAGGCGAACGCAGACCTGTTTACCCATATGGTTTCGCCATATTTTGTACACATATTTGACAGAAATATGATTAATATGGTACATGGGGGGGGGGGGGGAGGAAATATGGTGAAATGGTAAAAAGATCTATCATTTCTCTGTATTGCCTGATTTGAGAAATGTGTGTGTATGTTGTTAAATCTAACCGGATGACACTTTTGACACAGTATTTCTATAGTTATACAGATGTTTGCGCTCCTGTTTTTCAGTCTTTCCCGTTGGAGCACCGTATTTTTCAGACTATAAGGCGCACCTTTGTATAAGACGCACCCCCACATTTTACCCAAAATTCACATTCTGTTGTTATATTTTCTTACTATTTTATGAGTCACATTATAAGCCGCAGGGGTCTGAGTCTGGGAAAATCGCCTTATAGTCCGAGAAATATGGTACTCCTATTTTATTTAAAATACACTTAGTTTGGCTTTCAAATACACGAAGCCCAATTTCAGGGTAAACAGGTCTGCGAACGCGTTACCTGTGTGCCACTGTACGCCAGTCTACACCAAATTTATGTATTGACATGTGGCTGTTTGTTTCAGGACGATCCTCCCCAGACCATGTTCTACACCGGGGGGGACTCCCTGGGGCTGACTGTGGACAGCACGGACCTCCACCACAGTGTGCTGGACATGGTGCCTTCCCACTTCACCAACACCACCATCAATTTGAATGATCTGGTTTAGTGTACTCCGCCACCAACACACAGTGTGCTGGACATGGTGCCTTCCCACTTCACCAACACCACCATCAAAATGGTGTCTTCCCACTTCACTAACACCACCATCAACCTGAAACGATCTAGTTTAGCGTACTCCACCACCAGTTAGATTATGGTGTCTTCCCACTTCACCAACACCTCCATCAATTTGAATGATCTGGTTTAATGTACTCCGCCACCAGTTAGATTATGGTGTCTTCCCATTTCACCAACACCTCCATCAATTTGAACAATCTGGTTTAGTGTACTCCGCCTTCAACATACAGTGTGCTGGACATGGTGCCTTCCCACTTCACCAACACCACCATCAACCTGAATGATCTGGTTTAGTGTACTTTGCCACCAGTTAGATATATGGTGCCTTCCCACTTCACCAACATCACCATCAACCTGAATGATCTGGTTTAGCGTATACTCCGCCACCAGTTATATATATATGGTGCCTTCCCATTTCACCACCACCATCAACCTGAATGATCTGGTTTAGTGGACTCCGCCACCAGTTAGATTATGGTGTCTTCCCACTTCACCAACACCACATCATCCTGAACGATCTGGTTTAGTGGACTCCGCCACCAGTTAGATTATGGTGTCTTCCCATTTCACCAACACCTCCATCAATTTGAACGATCTGGTTTCGTGTACTCCACCATCAACACAGTGTGTTGGACATGGTGCCTTCCCACTTCACCAACACCACCATTAATTTGAATGATCTGGTTTAGTGTACTCCACCATCAACACACAGTGTGCTGGACATTCCCACTTCACCAACACCACCATCAACCTGAATGATCTGGTTTAGTGTACTCCGCCATCAATAGAAAAAGGAAACGCTTTCAACATTTTTTTTTGGCAAATACGTATGCAGGTCTCTGTTTAGTTATTAGATATGTAAGCTTTGGAGAAGTTTTGACACACTGTTCGGTGGGTGATATGTCTCATGCCTGTGTGTGTGTGTTGAAAAAATGATGTGAATGTTGAATTCATGAGCGATCAAATGTTGAACTTTCAGACGTGATGGTGTTATATCGGTTTTCTTGGAAAATGACTGAACGAGCGAGTGTTAAACTTTCCGTTGCTTGCTATGAAAATGGCTATGAATGAGGGAGAAAGGGTTAAGCTTTCCGTTGTTTTCTCAGAAAATGATGAATGAATGAGTGAGAAAGGGTTAAGCTTTCCATTGTTTTCTCAGAAAATGGCTATGAATGAGTGAGAAAGGGTTAAGCTTTCCATTGTTTTCTCAGAAAATGGCTATGAATGAGTGAGAAAGGGTTAAGCTTTCCATTGTTTTCTCAGAAAATGGCTATGAATGAGTGAGAAAGGGTTAAGCTTTCCGTTGTTTTCTCAGAAAATGGCTATGAATGAGTGAGAAAGGGTTAAGCTTTCCATTGTTTTCTCAGAAAATGGCTATGAATGAGTGAGAAAGGGTTAAGCTTTCCGTTGTTTTCTCAGAAAAATGATGAATGAGTGAGAAAGGGTTAAGCTTTCCGTTGTTTTCTCAGAAAATGATGATGAATGAAGGAGAAAGGGTTAAGCAGGGATGCATCTAGAGCGCAGCATTGCCGCAAAATTGTTGATGTTCCCGCAAAAATAAAAATATGCTGCAGGAAAATCCCCCCAAATTTTGTGAAATCCCGCAAACGAAAAAATCGTTTGAAAATAACTTGTTCGGCACTAGGCCTAGATTGCGTGGCTGCGTGGGCTGTACCGAGTCTGCATTTCCTTTTGACAGTAAAGAACGAGTATTTTGATTGGGTCTTAAAAATAGCATAGCCAATTAACGGCTTTCTCTTTCATTTACTATTTCCGGGCGCAGTGTAAGCGAGCCCGCTCAAAAATGGCATCGCTTCTGGATTATTTTACTGTGACTTCTAAAAAGAAAGAAAACAGTGCGACTATGGTTATGTCCCACATGGTTAATTCCGAGAGGACGTAAAACAAAACTTTTCTTCTTCTTCGCGACTGTGGAATGCAACATTGATCAACAACCTTGTTGTTCCTCATCAGCAGTTAGTGATGACAACGGGGAAAGTTCATCGAATGACGAAGCATCGGATCAGGACTGTGATGTCACCGACGATCCCATTGCTAGTAGTGTCGCTCCACCACCTTTCAAAAAGCGAAAGCATGAGTTCATGGAAAGTTGGAAAAAAAGCAGACCTTGGCTAGAATTTGACAGCGAATCAAAAGCAATGTTTTGTGACTGGTGCTTACAAAGCAAAAAGAACAATGCGTTCACCACAGGTTGTAAAAATTTCCGCACTACACCCCTTGATCGACACGTTAACTGGCATTGATTTACCCCCGCCCCCCCCTAACTATTTCCAGATCCCCCCAAATTTCCACACCAAGGGGGGCAATGCCTCCCAGTTTAGAAATTTCTAGATGCATCCCTGGTTAAGCTTTCCATTGTTTTCTCAGAAAATGGCTATGAATGAGTGAGAAAGGGTTAAGCTTTCCGTTGTTTTCTCAGAAAATGGCTATGAATGAGGGAGAAAGGGTTAAGCTTTCCGTTGTTTTCTCAGAAAATGGCTATGAATGAGGGAGAAAGGGTTAAGCTTTCCGTTGTTTTCTCAGAAAATTATGATGAATGAAGGAGAAAGGGTTAAGCTTTCCGTTGTTTTCTCAGAAAACGATGATGAATGAAGGAGAAAGGGTTAAGCTTTCCGTTGTTTTCTCAGAAAATGGCTATGAATGAGTGAGAAAGGGTTAAGCTTTCCGTTGTTTTCTCAGAAAATGACGATGAATGAAGGAGAAAGGGTTAAGCTTTCCGTTGTTTTCTCAGAAAATGGCTATGAATGAAGGAGAAAGGGTTAAGCTTTAGAAGGTTGAGTGACTATGAATGAGGGAGAGAGTGTTAAGCTTTCTGTTCTTTTCTTCGTAAATGACTGAATGAGTAGTGAGAGTGTTGAACATGATGTTTCATACCGGTTTCTATAATGAGAAAATGAACTGTGTGATACAGAACCTTTGTGATTCATATGCAACAAATAAAGCAAAGGATGATGAAATGTCTGTGCTTTTTGTGTGTGTTGTCTGTTTATTGTTGATGGTTGTCTGTTTATTCTTGATGGTGTCTGTTTATTCTTGATTGTTGTCTGTTTATTCTTGATTGTTGTCTGTTTATTCTTCCTTGATTGTTGTCTGTTTATTCTTGATTGTTGTCTGTTTATTCTTCCTTGATTGTTTGTTTATTCTTGATTGTTGTCTGTTTATTCTTCCTTGATTGTTGTCTGTTTATTCTTGATGTCTGTTTATTCTTCCTTGATTGTTGTCTGTTTATTCTTGATTGTTGTCTGTTTATTCTTCCTTGATTGTTTGTTTATTCTTGATTGTTGTCTGTTTATTCTTCCTTGATTGTTGTCTGTTTATTCTTGATGTCTGTTTATTCTTCCTTGATTGTTGTCTGTTTATTCTTCCTTGATTGTTGTCTGTTTATTCTTGATGTCTGTTTATTCTTCCTTGATTGTTGTCTGTTTATTCTTGATTGTTGTCTGTTTATTCTTCCTTGATTGTTTGTTTATTCTTGATTGTTGTCTGTTTATTCTTCCTTGATTGTTGTCTGTTTATTCTTGATGTTGTCTGTTTATTCTTCCTTGATTGTTGTCTGTTTATTCTTCCTTGATTGTTGTCTGTTTATTCTTGATTGTTGTCTGTTTATTCTTCCTTGATTGTTGTCTGTTTATTCTTGATTGTTGTCTGTTTATGCTTGATTGTTGTCTGTTTATTCTTGATTGTTGTCTGTTTATTCTTGATTGTTGTCTGTTTATTCTTGATTGTTGTCTGTTTATTCTTGATTGTTGTCTGTTTATGCTTGATTGTTGTCTGTTTATTCTTGATTGTTGTCTGTTTATTCTTGATTGTTGTCTGTTTATTCTTGATTGTTGTCTGTTTATGCTTGCTTTTATTCTCCTGCTTTTGTAAGAAAAGAGAGAACTGGAGATGTGGTGTGTCTTCTTCTTTTGAGTTCCCAAGCAATATGGCCATAACGAGCTAACTACTTTGTCTGGTTTGCATTTTTCTCTGGTCTCCCCGCTGCATTCAGCCAATACCAGGGCTCCCAGGGACCCCCATTTAGGGGTCTATGAAGCACTAAGATTCTAAAGGACCCTCTAAAAGAATATGCAGGGGGTCCCAGGGATGCACTAGAAAAATTATTTTTAGCATTCGCAATGCCACTGGGATCCTCTATCCTGCCTCTAGGACCCTCTATATTGTAAGTGAAGGAGTCCCTGGGACCCCTTATTTTGCGGGACGATTGGGAGCCATGAATGCATTCCGATTTCGGAGATCTGCTAAGTCAAAGCTGAAAGGAATGAAATTTTGTTCCCCCCTGTGAGGATGCCGGTGGGTCTTTCGTACAAATAGTTTCCCCACCTTCTGGAAGTTCTGTGCTTGTAACTTCCTCTAATCTGTCACTCTTTTTGACTTGGCCTTTCCTCTTTGCCTACTGTCATCTACTATCTTTCTGGTCCATTCTCCTGCCTTTTATTTACTATTCTAGAAATTACTAGCCGAAGACGGACATGCTGGGCCTAACTATGTCTTAGTTAAGCGCATAACGGCAGCATGACGCATCTGCGCTCATGTGACAAGTGACTGAGTGATCAGAGAAGAATAAGAATGATTGATTGGGAATACTTACCAAGACATTCGGTGCCAAACCTGGCCGGTGAGAGTGGAGCTCCAGGAGAAGCTGTGGGGGCCAACAAAGGCGCTACAAAAGGTGGTGTAGAGTGGCACAGTGGTATCGTGTTCGCTTCGTGTCAAGTAAACCCGAGTTCGAACCTGGGTACAGGGGATTTTTTCCTCTCATTCTGCGCTAGGCCTTAACGGTCTGAACGTGGAGTCTTTCGGATGAGACGATAAACCGAGGTCCCGTGTGCCCATGCACTTAGCATACGTTAAACCCAGTGGCAGCGAAAAAGTTGTCATTTGGTCCAAATTTACCCCCCCCCCCCCCCCCCCCCTCCTCATCAGTGACAAAAATCGCATGCAAAAAAAACAAAAAAAAAATTGGGTGGCGCGCCTCTGGCTGCGACGCGCTCTCCGTGTGGGAGCAGCCCGAATTTCACAGAGACGCCTCTGTGACTATAAAGTACCTAATACCTAATGCAAAAGACAGCAGACTTTGCCATCGGGACTGGACTAAAGATTGGAACATGGCCAATGGGAACGCAGAAGAAGAAGAAGATATTGGGGGGGGGGACATTATTGTGAAACGTCCGAATTAATGTTAATGTTTTTTGCGTTAGCTCCTTTCCACAATACAGTTCAAGCGGAGGGGCCTAGGATGCTCAAATGTGGCATGCAGGTAGGTACCCCAGCACTTGACATGACAATGAAACGTTTGAACGGAGGGGCCTAGGATGCTCAAATGTGGCATGCAGGTAGGTACCCCAGCACTTGACATGACAATGAAACGTTTGAACGGAGGGGCCTAGGATGCTCAAATGTGGCATGCAGGTAGGTACCCCAGCACTTGACATGACAATGAAACGTTTGAACGGAGGGGCCTAGGATGCTCAAATGTGGCATGCAGGTAGGTACCCCAGCACTTGACATGACAATGAAACGTTTGAACGGAGGGGCCTAGGATGCTCAAATGTGGCATGCAGGTAGGTACCCCAGCACTTGACATGACAATGAAACGTTTGAACGGAGGGGCCTAGGATGCTCAAATGTGGCATGCAGGTAGGTACCCCAGCACTTGACATGACAATGAAACGTTTGAACGGAGGGGCCTAGGATGCTCAAATGTGGCATGCAGGTAGGTACCCCAGCACTTGACATGACAATGAAACGTTTGAACGGAGGGGCCTAGGATGCTCAAATGTGGCATGCAGGTAGGTACCCCAGCACTTGACATGACAATGAAACGTTTGAACGGAGGGGCCTAGGATGCTCAAATGTGGCATGCAGGTAGGTACCCCAGCACTTGACATGACAATGAAACGTTTGAACGGAGGGGCCTAGGATGCTCAAATGTGGCATGCAGGTAGGTACCCCAGCACTTGACATGACAATGAAACGTTTGAACGGAGGGGCCTAGGATGCTCAAATGTGGCATGCAGGTAGGTACCCCAGCACTTGACATGACAATGAAACGTTTGAACGGAGGGGCCTAGGATGCTCAAATGTGGCATGCAGGTAGGTACCCCAGCACTTGACATGACAATGAAACGTTTGAACGGAGGGGCCTAGGATGCTCAAATGTGGCATGCAGGTAGGTACCCCAGCACTTGACATGACAATGAAACGTTTGAACGGAGGGGCCTAGGATGCTCAAATGTGGCATGCAGGTAGGTACCCCAGCACTTGACATGACAATGAAACGTTTGAACGGAGGGGCCTAGGATGCTCAAATGTGGCATGCAGGTAGGTACCCCAGCACTTGACATGACAATGAAACGTTTGAACGGAGGGGCCTAGGATGCTCAAATGTGGCATGCAGGTAGGTACCCCAGCACTTGACATGACAATGAAACGTTTGAACGGAGGGGCCTAGGATGCTCAAATGTGGCATGCAGGTAGGTACCCCAGCACTTGACATGACAATGAAACGTTTGAACGGAGGGGCCTAGGATGCTCAAATGTGGCATGCAGGTAGGTACTAAGGGTATCTAGGCCAAGGTCATAGGTCAAACGTCAAGGTCACTGGAGCCCAAAATGCTGCCCAGCACTTGACATCATAATGAAACGTTTGAACGGAGGGGCCTAGGATGCTCAAATGTGGCATGCAGGTAGGTACCCCAGCACTTGACATGACAATGAAACGTTTGAACGGAGGGGCCTAGGATGCTCAAATGTGGCATGCAGGTAGGTACCCCAGCACTTGACATGACAATGAAACGTTTGAACGGAGGGGCCTAGGATGCTCAAATGTGGCATGCAGGTAGGTACCCCAGCACTTGACATGACAATGAAACGTTTGAACGGAGGGGCCTAGGATGCTCAAATGTGGCATGCAGGTAGGTACCCCAGCACTTGACATGACAATGAAACGTTTGAACGGAGGGGCCTAGGATGCTCAAATGTGGCATGCAGGTAGGTACCCCAGCACTTGACATGACAATGAAACGTTTGAACGGAGGGGCCTAGGATGCTCAAATGTGGCATGCAGGTAGGTACCCCAGCACTTGACATGACAATGAAACGTTTGAACGGAGGGGCCTAGGATGCTCAAATGTGGCATGCAGGTAGGTACCCCAGCACTTGACATGACAATGAAACGTTTGAACGGAGGGGCCTAGGATGCTCAAATGTGGCATGCAGGTAGGTACCCCAGCACTTGACATGACAATGAAACGTTTGAACGGAGGGGCCTAGGATGCTCAAATGTGGCATGCAGGTAGGTACCCCAGCACTTGACATGACAATGAAACGTTTGAACGGAGGGGCCTAGGATGCTCAAATGTGGCATGCAGGTAGGTACCCCAGCACTTGACATGACAATGAAACGTTTGAACGGAGGGGCCTAGGATGCTCAAATGTGGCATGCAGGTAGGTACCCCAGCACTTGACATGACAATGAAACGTTTGAACGGAGGGGCCTAGGATGCTCAAATGTGGCATGCAGGTAGGTACCCCAGCACTTGACATGACAATGAAACGTTTGAACGGAGGGGCCTAGGATGCTCAAATGTGGCATGCAGGTAGGTACCCCAGCACTTGACATGACAATGAAACGTTTGAACGGAGGGGCCTAGGATGCTCAAATCTGGCATGCAGGTAGGTACCCCAGCACTTGACATGACAATGAAACGTTTGAACGGAGGGGCCTAGGATGCTCAGATTTTGCATGTGGATAGTTACTGTGGATATATAAGCCAGGTTCGAAAATGAAGGTTGTTGGTGCAAGGTCAAGGCCATTGGAGCCGAAAATACTGCCGCGCGACTGGTTGATCTAGCGTTCTCACGCTCTAGTTGACCTTAAATTCTATGAGCTGGAACAGTGGAACCTCCCTTATAAGACCACCAAAAATCATCTAAAATGAGGTCTTGTAAGGGAGGGAGGTAATTGTAATACTTACAAAGAAGGGCAATGTCTCAGAGAAGTAGGTCTTATATGGGAGGGAGTCTTATAAGGGAGGTTCCATTGTACTCGAGAGACAGACAGCGGAATACAGAAGCAGAGAGAGGCAGGCAGAGGGCTACAGACGGGGAGCAATCGAAAGGTAAAAGGGGGGTATAGTAAGGCTTCAGTGTCTCACCTAGCAGACACCGATCCAAGTGTGGAAACCTCCACTGTTCTACCTGCCCCCCCCCCCCCACCCTCCCCTTTTGCCCACCCCTCCTTCCCCACCAAGGTCTAGTTCAGGCATACCTGTCCTTTTGTACCTGGGTTTCTTTGATCTTTCCCTCCTCGCCCCCCCTGCGCCAACTCGCAAGGCTGTCGGCGCCACAGGGACCCCCACCTGAATTTCCCCCCTGAGCCCCTCTCTCCCCCTCTTCCCCCCCCCCCTCCTACCTACCACCGCTACCCCCCTCCACCAATTTGTCACTCAACACCCCCTACTTTTCCTGCCCCTAAACCGAACCCTTTTCCCCCCTCCCCTGCTAGTACATTGTGTACTGTATGTAGTACGCAAAACTCCCCTCGTGTTCTATATTCGTAGGTTCGATTTGTGTAGGTTGGAACGAGTGCAGCTAAGTAGAGAGAAGAGAAGACATAAACAATTATTATGATCGGTTTTAACCCTTTCACCGCCAAAGTCGCATTTTAGCACCACAGTGATTTAACACCTATGTCACTAAAAGGCATCAAATTGGGGTCTATTATCCAAAGTCCCTATTGTCTTAGTTTTGGGAAGTAAGGATAGACCTTATTTTATATATGTCACAGAAGAATCCCCAATACTGCAGATGGATTTTGTTCTCTACCCAGGTAAATGTAAAATGGACATTTTTTGGCTGAAATATGGCTGGCGGTGAAAGGGTTAATTTGATTGGTAGGACATATTGTTTTGTAATTACTCTTGTCATGGGTGCTACTCTTTCATTTTTACACTGATTTCAGTATTTTTAATTTGACCAGAAACTGAACTTCAGGTTTTTTAAATCATCAAAACAGATATAAAAAAATGACCACAATCGATTTGGGGCGTTTTGAACTTAGTTGTTTTTATCTTGGAAGTTTACAAAGGCAATGCAATTTTACAAGGCTTATCAAACTCAAGCTGTCTCTGTCTTAACATTGTAACTGTCTGTCTCGTTATATATATCTCTCTTAAGTTGCCCCCTTGAATCGTCCGACGGGGCTCTGCCCCTGTACCCTGCTGGGGCCATGGGTCCCTGGACCCCTGCCTTTCAGGGTTTTTTCATTTGGGGGAGTTGCACCCATGTCTTTCAAAAATTGTTTTCAGTCAGGCATGAGATTTCTCAGGCTATAGGCTGATTTCAGGCTTGTTGAAGGCCCCAGATGCATTTCTTTTTGTCCGTCACCGAAGATGAACGGACTTTGCGATGGGCTGGTTTGTCTGGGTTTTTTCCTGGGTTTTTTTCTTTTTTGTTCTTTTTCTGTCTGTCCCAAGGATATCTCCCGAACCGCTTGACCGAATCGCGTCAAATTTTGTGTGAAGGTGTGCCACCTTAATAGGAAGAGATCCGCGCAAACCATTTTGCCGTCGTGACCTTGACCTTGACGTACGACCTTGAAAACCGAAAATCTATTTTTAGCTATATCTCGTTACAGATTAAAAAGAGGCCAACTGAGAATAGAATGACTTCTTATGAGTGAATAAAAATTAACTAAATATATCGATTCTACTTCTTATGCTGTTTTTAAAGGGGCACCCTGTCGGATGAGTTTTTGTAAGAAACACGTCGAGATCACCAGGAAAACACCTTTTACAGAGATCGCAACACTGACTTTGCTCTGGTTTCCTACAAATCAAACCGTCAAATTCGGCGATTCCTCCTTGCCGGAGGTGCTGGAAGTCCGATTTTTCCGTCTCTTTTCTAATGGCCGCCTGAGTCGCTTAGACCAAATCACGAAATGTCCACAATACAAGCCTTTTTATTTACAGTTTACCAAAAGGAGTTTCGCTCACAACAAAGGAAATAGCTCCAATTTTTTGTTTTACTGCACTACAAAAAAGAAAAAGCTTCAACCACTGAGGGTCCTCCACCCACCCCGTCCAAAATGGCTTATCTCTCCGGCAACTCCGCCAAGGAGGAATCGCCAATTTGGCGGTTTAATTTATAGGAAACCAGAGCAAAGTGAGTGTTCCGATCCTTGAAAAAGCTGTCTTTTTGGTGATCTCGACGTGTTTCTTGCAAAACCTCACCCGTCAGGGTGCACCTTTAAGGCATGAATTACAAAAAATAGCTTCTGTTTCAGAGGGCTTCAGACTTTTTCAGCCCGAATAATAATTTATTAATCTCTGTTTCTTGGTTGTGGGGCCAAGGTTAGGGGAAGACGGGGTAAAAAGCGCATGGGCGGGTAAGAAGCCCACCCCAATTATCTCATGAAATGAAGCAAATTTCAGTCTCATTTTGCCCATGAGACGAGCGTTAATGTCTAGCATTCGTCTGATGGGCAAATTTGACTGAAATTTTCTTTATTTCATGAGATAATTGGGATGGGCTTCTTACCCGCCCATGCGCTTTTTACCCCGTCTTCCCCTACACTTTGTAAATATTATATATATGGTAGGCTACAGAGTTGTTTTGAAGGATACACAGTACACCACAGATTATTTAGCCTACATCCCTAAGTAATACAGTGGAACCTCCCTTATAAAACCTCCCATTATAAGACTCCCTCCCATTTAAGACCTACTTCTCCGATACATTGCCTTTCTTTGTAAGTATTAAAAGTACCCCCTTATAAGACCTCTCCCTTATAAGACCTCATTTGGGATGATTTTTGAAGGTCGTATAAGGGAGGTTCCACTGTATCTTATTTTGTAAAAACGAGAGTTAGAACTGAAAAAAACACCTGGTTTGCATTAATGACTTGAATTCTATACCCCATTTATAAACAATCATATGACAAAGCAGTCAAGAAGATCATAGAGCACGAGCATAAAGCTTAAATACTAGGTAGTAGTAGTAGTACTAGGGGAAGACGGGGTAAAACGCGCATGGGCGGGTAAGAAGCCCACCCCAATTATCTAATGAAATGAAGCAAATTTCAGTCTCATTTTGCCCATGAGACGAGCGTTAATGTCTAGCATTCGTCTCATGGGCAAATTTGACTGAAATTTTCTTTATTTCATGAGATAATTGGGATGGGCTTCTTACCCGCCCATGCGCTTTTTTACCCGTCTTCCCCTAGTAGTAGTAGTAGTAGTAGTAGTAGTAGTAGTAAAGGGATTGGCTTCGGCCTAATCCTCGCGGCTTATAAAACGTCCCATCCAAATACTTTTCTTTTCTTTAATTAGGTTGCATTTGCATGCGAAACCCCCCCCCCCGCCCCCCCCCAACTATGATTGCAATTTCAATCATCGTAATCATAAAACATTTCACTAAAATTTTCATTTTTGTCAAGTAGATGTTTGAAGGCGTTAGTAGATGGTGCATTTTTTCTAGTTCAGGTGGCAGTGAGTTCCAATAGTTAGCAACTCTGTTACTGAAACAATGCCTACGTTTGTTAGTGTTATACCGTTGAATTTGAACTTTCCCCTCTTGGTTTCGAGGGGTGCTCAAAACATCTAAATTAAATCACATAGTAAGGAGATTATGCTTTTGTAGGTGGTGGGCCTACGGCTGTTTGTCTGTCTGTCTGTCAAGTCAAGTCAAGTCAAGTCAAAATGATCTTTATTTATATGTCTGTCTGTGCCTGTGTGCGACTTCTGGCAATGATATCCAGGGAGTTTTGATATAGTGAAATTTAGAAGCAGGATTTAACATTTTATTTTATTAATGCTTTAAGTGATAATCAGTACACCAAGAATCCAGAATATTATTCTATAAATTTTGTTTTTTTTATATATAGGACAATGGTGAATATATCACTTAAAATATTTCATTGAAGTTTGATAGAACACGCGCACGCGCACGCACGCACACACACACACGCGCACGCACGCACACGCACACATACACACACATTCGCGATGCAAGGAACTGACGTTTTAGTTTTACTAGACACAGGTCTACAAAATGTAGGCTTACAGAGAACATGTTATAGATTATACCAAACGAACAAGACATAGTTACTCACAAATGGGAGCGGTGGGTAGGCCCTGCATGGCGGAAATTACTTTTTTTTTTAAGTCAACGAGATTAACAACAGCAACTTGCAAAAAGACCCTAGGTAACTTCAATTATTGAAAGAAGTACCGAGGGTCTCCTTAACATTTACACCTGTGGAGAGTTGAGTGTTGAGGTTGCTTACTAGGAAAGCTCGATTTGGAATCCTTTTTTACCCCCCCCCCCCTCCCCAGCCCCCCACAAAACCCCCCTCTCTCTCTCTCTCTATCTCTCTCTCTCTCTATCTCTGGTCTCTCCTATGTCTCTCTCATTGTCTTCTCTCTCTCTCTCTCTCTCTCTCTCTCTCTCTATCTCTCTCTCTCTCTCATCTCTCTCTCTCTCTCTCTCTCTCTCTCTTAGTTCTCTCTCTCTCTCTCTCTCTCTCTCTCCAATTCTCTCTCTCTCTCTCTCTCTTATTTCCCGAATCGTAGGCCCCTATTCTTTTATCGCTCTTTCACACACACACACACACACACACCACACACACCACACACACACACACACACACACACACACACACACACACACACATACACACACACACACCACACACACGCACGCACACGCACGCACACGCACGCACACACAACACACACACACACACACACACACTTCAATTATTTTTTCTTATTTTTTACACCTGTGGAAATTGAGTGTTACGGTTGCCTACTAGGCAAGGTAATGGACCCCCCCCCCCCCCCCCACACACACACACACATCCTACATCATAATCATTCTTGCACTCCCTGCCCCCCCCCCCATTTTAAGTTACACACACACACACACACAACACACACACACACACACCTCTCCCCCTTTCTTTCTTCCCTCCCCCTTATTCTTAATACATGTTATTATTGTTATATTTATACTACTGTAGTCCCGTAAAGGGCCTGCTAGACTACATACGATTTCGCTGTCAATGCGATGCGATTCATGTATTGGGTCTACTTGAGTATATAGAGGGAAAGTAGTGGAATTATTTTTTTAGACGGAAGTATTTTCACGTGAATCATGACTGGCATCCTCGCAATCGCATGGCATGACAGCTTTCTATTTTGAACTCTTACTATTTGCTTGCTGTCTGTCAGTCTTTCTTTTTACATTGATAACGTATGTATCATACGAAACGTCTGTATGTTGAGCTTCATTAAAGGACCAAATACTACCTGAACGTCTTGTGTTTCATCATACACGCAATCGCATGGCATTGACAGCTTTCTATTTTGAACTCTTACTATTTGCTTGCTGCCTGTCAGTCTTTCTTTTTGCATTGAAAACGTATGTATCATACGAAACGTCTGTATGTTGAGCCTCAATAAAAGGACCAAATACTACCTGAATGTCTTGTGTTTCATGTGTCTACGATTGGTCCAAGTGGTCATTTTCAAGTATTGATAGCGAATCGTATGTAGTGTAGCAGTCCCTTCACCTGTACTCTTCCCCCTCCGTGTCCCAAAGATTAGCAGGGTAGTGCGATGGCTTGGGAGTCAAAGCGGACTATCTTTTAGATAGACCTTTGACGTATTATTGGATTTATTGCAAAAGTAATAACTTGTATCAAGCAATGACTGCAGAAATGTAAAAAGGGGGTTATGCTTTTTATATTTCAGCAGTCGTTTTGTTGTTGTGACATACCCTGGCTAAAAGACTCAAGGGATCATCCAAAACAGCCGAAGCACTTGGAACACTATGGTACAAATGCATCAGGTAGGGATGAGAACATTACGTGTGTGGTCGTTTTTGATTACCCCCGCCACGTGAGCAGCCACACTCCGTCTTCGGGGGGCAGTCTTTTTTTTAATACAAGTTATTAATTTTCGTAATACGTTCAATAATATGTCAATGTACTATCTAAAGATAGTCCGTTTTTGACTCTAAGCCATATATTTTTTAATTATTAGTCTAGTCTGTGGGTGTGTAAGCTTCACGAAGCACTGTGTGTGTTCCGATTCTTTTTTTTTAAATGACTGGTTGCAATCTGGTACCATAATCACGAGTGCGTATTAAACAGTTAACACGGGTAATAACATGTAAAATAGAAGCAAAAAACCCAAAACAAACAACAACCTGCCAGTCGTTTTTAGCAGTTGTTTCTACTTTACATGAAAGTCTTACAAGTTGGGTTAACAGTAACTGTACCAAAGGTTAGGTTAACATGGGTAGTAAGTAATGTGCATTAGATTAAACTCCCAAAACGATTGGCAGTTTAGTCTAATTTACATGTTGCTACCCCGTGTTA
>CM065701.1:5109167-5113903 GCA_017654935.2 Phymorhynchus buccinoides | reverse complement strand
AACCTAATTTGGCAAAATACACCAACAGCGGGATTACACAGAAGAAGAAGAAGAAAGAAAAAGAAGACGAAGAAGAAGAAGAAGAAGAAGAAGAAGAAGAAGAAGAAGAAGAAGAAGAAGAAGAAGAAGAAGAAGAAGAAGAAGAAGAAGAAGAAGAAGAAGAAGAACGTAGCGTAGAAGCCTAACCTAATTTGGCAAAATACACCAACAGCGGGATTACACAGAAGAAGAAGAAGAAAAAAAAAAAGAAGACGAAGAAGAAGAAGAAGAAGAAGAAGAAGAAGAAGAAGAAGAAGAAAAAGAAGAAAAAAAGAAGAACGTAGCGTAGAAGCCTAACCTAATTTGGCAAAATACACCAACAGCGGGATTATATCAGATCAGGTAGCCCCACTTGAGAACTCCATAAGAGAGTCATGAACAAAAAGGAAGGGAGTTCCCGACTTACGGTTGGCTCAGCTTGCTGCTGTCCCCATAGACATGGAGAGACGGCAACACAGCAGCCTAATTGACCAATTACTACCTGGTTAGGAAGCAGTTACCTCAGTGGGGGTGGGGGGGTTGGCTTCTTCACGGGTAGTTAGCTCCCATGGTGAGGCAAGGGTAAGGCATAAAGGGGGGGGGGGGTAATAAAGGAGTGAGGTGGCTATGCACAGATCTCTTAGTAGGCTTACTAAGAGATCAGTGTGGGTATATAATAGGGCGTTAAGAGAGAAGGAAAAAAGGGTGGATGGGGTGGGGCGCTTTGGAAGGAGTGAAATTGGTGGGGTGGAGTACTTTTATGTTCAGTTACCAACAGAGTCGTTGCAGCGTGGACCTGCAATCAGTGTCGTCCATGTTGTCAAACACGCGATGACTTTCAACGACTTCAAAGGAAAAGAGGGTAGTGTTACCTCCGTCACTTTGGCGCACCAGAGAGAGAGAGAGAGAGAGAGAGAGAGAGAGAGAGAGAGAGAGAGAGGAGGAGAGAGAGAGAGAGAGAGAGAGAGAGAGAGAGAGAGAGGGGGAGGGAGGAGGGAGAGAGAGAGAGAGAGAGAGAGGGAGGGAGAGAGAGAGAGAGAGAGAGAGAGAGAGAGAGAGAGAGAGGGAGGGAGGGAAAACTTGAACTTTATTTTCCAAGGTTATAGATTTTAGAAAATGCCTATTCTTCCAATCTGTCCTTCATATGTAATACTAACACAGAACACAAACATGACAAGGTATACTATTACACATATAGAGCTGGGGGGGGGGAGAGCGAGAGAGAGAGAGAGAGAGAGAGAGAGAGAGAGAGAGAGAGAGAGAGAGAGAGAGAGAGAGATTTTCATTTGTCATAAGAGAGGACGTTTCAACCTCGCCCCACTCAAAAGACAACCACTGACTCAAAATATTACACGATGACAATATACTGTAATGTACTGTAAGTAGCCCTAGTAGACTTAATTTTCAGAGTCCATGTTTTTTGTTGTTTTTAGTTTTAAAATCTCTCAAAGTTTGCTCTGTTTAATTCTAGTCCAGACATAATGTTATTTACGACTAAACCTATCGAAGAAACTGCAACTCCCCTACTCATATTAATAATAGTTTAAGAATAATTTGATATGAGTGGGGGGGGGGGGGGGGGGGGGGGGATGTTAATTCGGTTGTTTGCTTACCTGCTGTTTGTTCACTGTTGGTGTCATTTGGTTTGTGTAACAGTAGTAATGGGAGTGTGACTGATTCTGGAAGTGTTGACAAAGATGAATACATCGAAATGTTGACAAATGTTCAGCTTCTTGCTTTGTTTCTTCCCCCCTCAAATCTACTCATTTTGAGTCCAAAAAACACACACACATTCGCCTATTCGCAGTAATTGTTAAATCCCTTTCAATACCCACCATTTTTCAGCCAAAACTTTCCATAAAACATACTTGTGTAGAGAAAAGATTATGTCTGCAATATTAGGGATTCCTCTGTGGCATGCATAAAATAGGGTCTTCCCTTACCTCCCCCAAAAAAAGAACATAAGGTCACTGGATACCAGACCCTCATTTGATGCCTTTTAGTGACATGGGTGTCAAATCATTGTGGTGCCAAGAGGCGACAGTAGCGATGAAAGGGTTTAACAGAGCAATATTAAAAGCATAACAGTCAACTAATCACGGATTTGCACAGTAAAAACTGCTTTCTTGTTCAGTTTAACCATGGTTTAACAGTACACACCACTGGGCCAGCCAAGGTGCCAAATAGCCTATCAACGAGTGCAAACCAGTTTGTATTCCCCCACAAAAAATTGCCATTCACTGCTGACATAAGATACAGTTCATCCACTTGAAATGCAAACAGCAGCCCGCTGCATTAGTACCCCCCTACCTCCCCCGGGTTCTTTGAAGTTGAACAGAAGAGGTTGTAGTTAAACACCAGTGGTGTAACTAAACCTTCTTTGCATAAAAACCCACCACAAAATATGACGCGACCGTACTAGAAAATCGAGACGAGTTTCTTCGTTTGTGGTTAAAAAAAACCAAATTATCTCCCCTAGTAAAGCCTTTGACACACGGGCCACGAACACTCGCATGCACGGGAGCGAGTGTCACCTTTTAGTGTGACGAGGGCTTAACCCTTTCACCGCCAAAGTTGCATTTTAGCACCACAATGATTTAGCACCTATGTCGCTAAAAGGCATGAAATTGGGGGTGTAGTATTATCCAAAGACCCCATTGTCTTAGGTTTTGGGAAGTAAGGATAGACCTTATTTTATGCATGTCATAGAACAATCCCCAATACTGCGGATGGATTTTGTTCTCCATCCAGGTAAATTTAATGGCAATTTTGGGCTGAATTATGGTTGGCGGTGAAAGGGTTAAGGATAAAATTTTACCGCTTTGAAAGTAAAATTAATCAAAGATTTACTAGTCTACAACCTTGTAAAAGATTTGAAGAGAAACGCAAGGATGAAGCGCTATCAAACGATGATGAAACATTGCCTTCCAATGAAAAAGCTTACACATTGTCCAAGGACCTGACGTCTAACAATAACTCTACTGTTTTCGTTCACTAAACTCATGTAGACCTCAATTTACGAATTACATGAAATGCCTGATACAAAAACAGATATTTCATCAGATTCGTGTACGGGGGACTACAACACTAGTTAACAAAACTAGTGGGATTTCATCAGATTCATTTAGACAGTAGAATTTAACGAGAATCATGCCTCACAAATGTCACAGTGGAATCGCATCGTATGCAGTGTGTCTTCCCCTTTACGCTTTCTTCGGCGAAGCCAGCCCTATTCCTGTCCTTCTACTCCTTATCTTCTTCTTCTACTTCTTCTTCGATCGCTCAGACAGTTTCCTGTCAATTATGAGCGCAGCTGGGTCATGCTGCCGTTATGCGCCTAACTAAGAAATAATTAGGCCCAGCAAGTCAGACTTCGGCTGGAGGAGGAAATGTTTTTGAAAGTGTTTCTTGAAAAAAGGCAGGAGAATGGACCGGTTAGGCAGAAATATAGATCACAGTAAGCAAAGGGAAAAGGCAGAGTCAAAGAGAGTGACAGATTAGTATGTTACAAGCACAGAACTTCCAGAAGGTGGGGGAACAATTTATATAAAAGACCCCCCGGCATCCCCACGGGGGGACTCCTTATGAAATACGTGTTCCGCGTTACATACATCTCCCTCTAATTACTTCCACCCACTTTGTTACCACCACCACCACCACCGCTACATATTTTCCCACCTCACCCTCATTACTCATTTTCTCCATTTGAGAAAGCGAAGATAATCATGGTTTTATTATTTTTAAATCACAACTGTCGTCATGAAAAAAAGGCCTACGACAAATCTGTTGTGTGAAATCAAGGCTTCAACGATTTCTGCTTAAAGACCCACCAGATCACGTGTCAAAATCACGGGTTTCACGTCTTTTCCCTCTTATAGCTGGAAATAAATCTTGTTTTGACCAGGTCTCACTCCCATACAAATGCCCCCAAATTCAAACCGAAACATCATTTTAAAGAACAGCCTCTATTTAAAGTTGGGGACATCTGTATGTGGGTCACAGCTACCCAGAAAAAAAACAAGGGACTTAATCGTGGTGCGTCAGTGTATCTTTAACCACTCTACCCACCCCCTCCTTTCCCCCCCTTCCATCCCATCTCCGGTAATCTGGTGTTGAAAAAAAAGGGTATAATTTTCTTGTCGTACCATTGGTCTTTTAACTCCTATTTTGTCAAAACACGAACAAAATATCTTTGGACATTCGACTCCCTCTTTGAAAATAGCTGTAATTTACTTTTCACGCGACCAGTCCTTTAATCCGTGTTTGTCCAAAACGCATACAGAAATATCTTTTGAAATTGGACACGTTCTTTGCCGTAGCAGTAATTTGCTTCTCTCTCGTAGTCAGGTCTTTCATTCAGTGTGTCAAAACACGCACACAAATGTGCAACAGGGAATCTCTTTGAAACCAGACACGCTTGTTCACCCAGGAGGGTAGTAATGGTGGTGGTTTTTATAGGCGGTACTTTACGGTAATTGTCTAGAGGGCGGTGACAAAAGTGATGGGACAGTACGCACACAAGGGTCAGGGGCTGCTAAGAAGAACCCCTCACATTGCCCCCCTCTCTGTGACTTGCATTGGGAGAGAAAGGCAGAATGATGATCATCGCCAGTCAACCCCACCCCCCCCCCCCCCCCCCCCCCCCCCCCCCCCCCCCCCCCCCCCCCCCCCCCCCCCCCCACCCCCCCCCCCCCCCCCCCCCCCCCCCCCCCCCCCCC
>CM065701.1:5086667-5104167 GCA_017654935.2 Phymorhynchus buccinoides | reverse complement strand
GATTAACACAAGTATGAGCAAAATAGGATACCAAAATACCCCTAGGGAGGTGAGCCTACTGAGTATTGATGGCTCTGACAGCAGAGGGGTAAAAGCTGTTCTTCAGGCGGTTAGATTTGCACTTAAAAGAGCAGAACCTTTTACCAGAAGGGAGTGGTTGAAACAGATGGTTGGCTGGGTGTGTGCGATCAGATATGATGGACTTAGCTTTGCGTCTTATGCGCACACTATAGATGTTATCTAGGGATGGCAGTTTGTGACCTATGATTTTTTGAGGCTGTCTTGACGACTTGATGGAGTTTCCTTTTATCTTTAGCTGAAGCTGATCCATACCAGACAGATATTGAAAAACTGAGTATGCTTTCGATGACAGATCGATAGAACTGTGTCAAGACTGCTGTACTTATCCTAAATTTCTTGAGCTGTCTTAGAAAATATAGTCTCTGCTGTGCTTTTTTGCAGGATGATGTGATGTTGACTTCCCAGCTTAATGTATTTAAAATGTGCACACCTAGGAATTTAAAAGATTCAACTTGCTCAACTACCTGACCTTTAACAGATAACGCTGGGAGAGGAGTTTTCTTTTTCCTGAAATCAACTATCATTTCTTTAGTTTTGGAAACATTGAGCTCAAGATTGTTAGTGGCACACCAGTCACCCCCCCCCCCCCCCCACACACACACACACACATACACACACACGCGCCATTTCTGAACAAAAATAACAATAACAAGTAATTAAAACACAGCGAGATTTCATCAACATTATGGCACAAAAGTCATGCTCTTGTTATGTGCAACAAATCGTCAATACAATTATTTCTTCTTTCCGATTGGGGATGTTTATCCTGCCCCACACCCAAAGTCTTCCTATAGACATCTATTGGCGCACAGGATGCATGCTTTGTGAGTTCGTGTCATCCATTCCACCGGCACAACACGGCCTACTCCTAGCGAATAGTGGAATGGGCTTTAACGTGTGCGCAGCAAGATCTTGCGCGTGCGTTCGCACACGGGACCTCGGTTTATGGTCTCATCCGAAGGACCAGGAAGTAGGAGTAAAGTATCTTTCCCAAGGACAGAACACCACGAACGGAGCTGGGTTCGAACCAGCGCACTCGCAAACCCGTTGGATTACGAGCGGCAACTCTAACCAACTACGCCACGGGGCCATCATTGTTTTGTTCATGGCATGCACTTCAAACATAACGATCTCCCCGTGGGGATACCGGGGGGTCTTTCGTAAAAATAGTTCCCCCACCTTCTGGAAGTTCTGTGCTTGTAACATCCTCTAATCTGCCACTCTCTTTGACTCTGCCTTTTCCCTTTGCTTTCTGTCGTCTACTATCTTTCTGCCTAACCGGTCCATTCTCCTACCTTTTTTCACGACACACTTTCAAAAAGATTTCCTCCAGCCGAGGCTGGGCCTATTTCTTAGTTAGGCGCATATAGCAGCATGACGCATCTGCGCTCATATTTGACAGGAACCTGTCTGAGCGATCGAAGAAGAAGAAGAAGAAGAAGAAGAAAACATAACGACCCATGCAGTTTCTGAGGAAGAAGAAGAACAAGAAGAAAACCATTTTGATTACAGGTGATCGTTTTCAAGGCGGGTTAGGTCCCTCATCTTAGATTCCACCTTTCTCACGTTCGGTCACATGACCAGGCGACGGCGCCAGAGTTTTCAAGCCTCGCGGTTTTAGAGAGTTTCTGCTCAGACACAGAACAATGCCTGCAGTCGCCATGTTGGAGGCTTCTCTCCCTTTGAAGTGCCCGGATATGGCGTGGCGAGGCGTGCACGTGCAGACGTGTCCCCGCTGAGTGCTGACAACTCGGCCCTTTGATCTCTTGTGTTGTTAAAGACCCACCGGTACCCCCACAAAGAAAAAGACAGGGGGAAAAAAATGAAAGAGAAAATGAGATAATAACATTAATAAGCCACAACAACAAAAAAGCAGTTTCCCACAGAAGTTTTAGGAGATTTACATAAATTTAGGTAGATTGGTAGCAAGTGAAAAACGTGCAGAAGAAAAAGAAGAAGAAGAAGAAGAAGAAGAAGAAGAAGAAGAAGAAGAAGATTGATTGATTGATTGATTGAACTTTTTAATGGGTAAAGAAGAAGAAGAAGAAGAAGCAGAAGAAGAAGAAGAAGAAGAAGAAGAAGAAGAAGACACTTTCCTATGGAACATTTTCATGAATGGTTAACAAGAGTCAGTGGGTTTATATTTGTCGAAATCTCATAAAGCAAGACACAAAGAGGGTGGGGGTTTTGAACCGACCAATTTCTTTCTCTTTGCCCCCTTCCCTCCCTCATTCTACCCCTCCCCCTACCCCTCCCACCCTCCACTCTTTATCTCTCCTTTCATCTTACCATCACCACCCTATCCTGGCATGTTAAACACCTATCTTTTTACGTTAATGAGCGGAACATGTCGCAGAATGATATGACTGAGCTGGTTACGTGTGTGCGTGTGTGTAGAACAGAACAGAACAGCTATGTTTATTGCATTAGAAGTCAAACACAACAGACTTATTTCGCACAAAACAATAACAATTTAAACTAACGCGATTGCTTCTTATAATTTCAGATGTAAAAGAGGAAAACATGTCTATAGCCATGACCTTTTTTTTAGTAGGTCTATTGTTTTGCTCTTTCTTTAAAACAATCGTAAATGAATTTTGATATATCTTTTTGGTAGCACTTATAATGAATTAAATCACTTATATTTTCATCAATTGAATAATCCGAAATGTTTTTAAATCGTATAACAAGATTCTTTCTTAGTTAATTTGTCATATTTAGTGCAGTCATTTAAAAACTGTAATTCATCTTCGATCTTATTGCAGAATACGCATTTTCTATTTTCCCTCCTTAAGTTTTGGTATCTTCCTTTTTCAATCATAAGATCATGGGAATTTGTACGTAGTTTTGTAAAAAAATAATTCGATGTGTGTGTGTGTGTGTGTGTGTGTGTGTGTGTGTGTGTGTGTGTGTGTGTGTGTGTGTGTTGTGTTGTGTTGTGTTGTGTTGTGTTGTGTTGTGTTGTGTTGTGTTGTGTTGTGTTGTGTTGTGTTGTGTTGTGTTGTGTTGTGTTGTGTTGTGTTGGTGTGTGTGTGTGTGTGTGTGTGCGCGTGCGCGCGTGCGTGCGTGCGTGTGTGCGCGCGTGTGTGTGTGTGTGTGTTCCAGTGGGTAGCACCAATCTTTGTTTGTCACCTACCATGACCTTTGATTTGACCATCGCCGTGAAGACATACTAGGGATATCAACAAAACAATAGGTTACCGCTTGGACGCAACACAAACACATTCTAAAGCTTACTTTATATGATGAAATAGTGAGGCCAAGAGAGGAGATAACGAAATTGAACAAAGGGTGAATACTCTCTTTCTAATTAACTCCCCTCCACCAAAGTTGATTACGATACCAATCACCTAGCATTGCGTGGGTCAGAACCAAAGTGAGACAAACAAAGCATTAGCATTCTCAAAAAAGAATTGCCAAGTACTGTGTGGGTGAAGGTCGAGCTTGGCACATTCTTTTTTGAGAATGATGCTTTGTTTGTCTCACTTTGGTTCTGACCCACGCACTGTAGTTGATTGGCATCGTAATCAACTTTGGTGGAGGGGAGTTAATTAGAGAGTATTCACCCTTTGTTCAATGTCGTTACTTTATAGGGGTTCACTTTTGGGTCACGTTCCGTCCAGCGCTTACATTATAACCCAGGACCGGATCCAGAGGTGGTTCCTGGATTCCGGACCCCCCCCCCCCCCCCCCCCCCCCCCCCCCCCCCCCCCGCACCCCCCACCCCCTCTGCCCCAAGCATGTACCTTATACGAGGGAAAAAGTAAGAAAATGGTTCGATTTTTGCTTTAATAATCACTAAATTGTACCATTTTCCGGGGGCTTCGTCCCCTGGGCCTCCAGAAGTGCACTACCCCTTAACTAACGACCTATGCAGCCCCCTAGAACCCCGGCGGACCCCCCCCCCCCCCCCCCTTACGAATCACTTGGTCCGGCCCGGTTTACTGGTGCAAGACTGAACATTACAAAGGGAAAGTGACAGCACGGTCACACTTTTCCTATGGGAGTATATGTGTGCCATGATACACCACCACACCAAATGTGAAGCTATGCTGTCTACTGATTCATGAGTGAGGCTTACAGGACATGCACACATACAGAGACTGTACACCACCACACCAAATTTGAAACTATTCTGTCTACTGATTCATGAGTGAGGCTTACAGGACATGCACACATACAGAGACTGTACACCACCACACCAAATTTGAAACTATTCTGTCTACTGATTCATGAGTGAGGCTTACAGGACATGCACACATACAGAGACTGTACACCACCACACCAAATTTGAAACTATTCTGTCTACTGATTCATGAGTGAGGCTTACAGGACATGCACACATACAGAGACTGTACACCACCACACCAAATTTGAAGCTATTCTGTCTACTGATTCATGAGTGAGGCTTACAGGACATGCACACATACAGAGACTGTACACCACCACACCAAATTTGAAGCTATGCTGTCTACTGATTCATGAGTGAGGCTTACAGGACATGCACACATACAGAGACTGTACACCACCACACCAAATTTGAAACTATTCTGTCTACTGATTCATGAGTGAGGCTTACAGGACATGCACACATACAGAGACTGTACACCACCACACCAAATTTGAAGCTATTCTGTCTACTGATTCATGAGTGAGGCTTACAGGACATGCACACATACAGAGACTGTACACCACCACACCAAATTTGAAGCTATTCTGTCTACTGATTCATGAGTGAGGCTTACAGGACATGCACACATACAGAGACTGTACACCACCACACCAAATTTGAAGCTATGCTGTCTACTGATTCATGAGTGAGGCTTACAGGACATACACACATACAGAGACTGTACACCACCACACCAAATTTGAAGCTATGCTGTCTACTGATTCATGAGTGAGGCTTACAGGACATACACACATTATAGATTATAAATGTATTATATAGGTATGTGTGTTAGAATGTCATTGCATAGGTACAGATGCACGCTTGCGCCCCGGTACACATTCGTGTATACAGTATCCGAAAACCAGCAAAGACTCGCACCTATCCAAGTCCAGATAACGAACCAATCAGAAGGTAGATCATACAGCATGGCGGGCGGCAAAGGATTGTGGGATAGGATTGCCGGGTGATCACTAGACTGTACGTGGTTTTCTTTGAGGGAGAGATTTGAAGGAAGGGCGCCTTCTGTCGGAAGATGAAAGCTCTTCACCACTCGAGATGACCCTTATACTGTGGTTAGATTGACTCTTCACTATCTGCTACAGTACGCTTCAAACGATTGGTAACAGAGATAGACTGAGAGAGAGAGGGTTGGGGGTGGGGTGTAGAGAGAGACAGATTATTAAAGCAGAGAGACAGATAAAACAATAAAGACACGGAGGGAGAGAGAGAGAGAGAGAGAGAGAGAGAGAGAGAGAGAGAGAGAGAGAGAGAGACAGACAGACAGACAGACAGACAGAGAGAGACAGGGAGGGGCTTGAAACAGAGGGAGAGGGAGAGAAAAACAGACACTGAGAGAGACACGCACAGACAGACACAGACAGAAAGAAAGAAGAGAGACAGACACACAGACAGGCAGGCAGACAGACAGAGACAGGGAGAGATAAAGAGACTAAAAGAAAGACCGAATGAGAGAGAGAGAGAGAGAGAGAGAGAGAGAGAGAGAGAGAGAGAGAGAGAGAGAGAGAGAGAGAGAGAGAGGGGGGGAGGGGGGGGGGGGGGGAGGGAGGGGGGGGGCTAGAAACAGAGAAGGGAAGGACAAAGAAAAAAGAAAAGGACATAGAGAGAAAGACAGACAGACAGACAGACAGACAGACAGACAGACAGACAGAAAGATTGAAGCTCACAGAGGGAGGGTATATGAGCAGGGAAGGGAGAGGGAGGATGTCCTGCCCCTTCAGCCCCTCGTGCGATACCCTAGAGAGAAAAGAAAGAGTTCAGGCTCTGTAGTCATGAGTGTGTCTTAGAGTCCAGTCAACACGGGTAGTAGTAGAAAATTAGACTAAATTCAAAACGATTGGCTGTTTAGCCTGATTATTTTACATACTACTACCCGTGTTGACTGTCTAAGACACACTTATAACTACAGCGCCAGGGACGAAGGAAGCGCTAACAAGCTTGTCGTCAGAGTCTTATATTGGAACGCCAACAGCACAGGGCGAGTGCGTATCAACGTGCCCCCGTCTCTTCTGTCACTCTCATTGTGCCCCTTGTCTCTTATGTGCAACTCTCGTTGTGACCCCTGTCTCTATGTGTCTATCTCTATGTGTCACTCTCGTTGTGCCCCCTGTCTCTATGTGTCTATCTCTATGCGTCACTCGCGTTGTGCCCCCTATCTCTATGTGTCTATCTCTATGTGTCACGCTCGCTGTGCCCCCTGTCTCTATGTGTCTATCTCTATGTGTCACTCTCATTGTGCCCCCTGTCTCTATGTGTCTATCTCTATGCGTCACTCTCGTTGTGCCCCCATGTGTTCTCTATGTGTCTATCTCTATGTGTCTATCTCTATGTGTCACTCTCGTTGTGCCCCCTGTCTCTATGTGTCTATCTCTATGTGTCACTCTCGTTGTGCCCCCTGTCTCTATGTGTCTATCTCTATGTGTCTATCTCTATGCGTCACTCGCGTTGTGCCCCATGTTTCTATGTGTCTATCTCTATGTGTCTATCTCTATGCGTCACTCTCGTTGTGCCCCCTGTCTCTATGTATCTATCTCTATGTGTCACTCTCGTTGTGCCCCATGTCTCTATCTCTATGTGTCACTCTCGTTGTGCCCCCTGTCTCTATGTGTCTATCTCTATGCGTCACTCGCGTTGTGCCCCCTATCTCTATGTGTCTATCTCTATGTGTCACTCTCATTGTGCCCCTGTCTCTATGTGTCTATCTCTATGTGTCACTCGCATTGTGCCCCCTATCTCTATGTGTCTATCTATATGTGTCACTCGCATTGTGCCCCCTGTCTCTATGTGTCTATCTCTATGTGTCACTCGCGTTGTGCCCCCTATCTCTATGTGTCTATCTCTATGTGTCACTCTCATTGTGCCCCTGTCTCTATGTGTCTATCTATATGTGTCACTCGCATTGTGCCCCCTATCTCTATGTGTCTATCTATATGTGTCACTCGCATTGTGCCCCCTATCTCTATGTGTCTATCTCTATGTGTCACTCGCATTGTGCCCCTGTCTCTATGTGTCTATATTTATGTGTGCCACTCTCATTGTGCCCCCTGTCTCTATGTGTCTATCTCTATGTGTCACTCTCAATGTGCTCCTGTTCTCTATGCCCCCATATCTAAATGCCCCCGTCTCTATCCCCATGTGTCACTTCTCTTTGTGGCCCTTTCTCTATGCCCCCGTCCCTATGTGTCTATCTCTATGCGTCACTTTCACTGTGGCTCTGTCTCTATGTCCCCCGTCTTTTTGTGTCCCCGTCTCTACGTGTCACTTTCTTTTTGTGCCCCTGTCTCTACGTGACTCTATCACTCCGTCACTATAATATATGTCATATTATACACATAGACACGGTGACAAATAGAACGGGAACACATAGACACCTGCACACGAGGACACATAGACACGGGGACAAATATAACTGGGACACATAGACACATGCACACGAGGACACGTAGACACATGCACACGAGGACACATAGACACAGGAACAAATATAACTGGGACACATAGACACATGCACATGAGGACACATAAACACATGCACACGAGGACACATAGACACATGCACACGAGGACACATAGACACGGGGACAAATAGAACGGGGACACATCATAGTGGACACGGGGACAAAGAGAACTGGGACACATCATAGTGGACACGGGGACAAATAGAACTGGGACACATCATAGTGGACACGGAGACAAAGAGAACTGGGACACATCATAGTGGACACGGGGACAAATAGAACTGGGACACATCATAGTGGACACGGGGACAAATAGAACTGGGACACATCATAGTGGACACGGGGACAAATAGAAATGGGACACATCATAGTGGACACGGGGACAAATAGAACTGGGACACATCATAGTGGACACGGGGACAAATAGAACTGGGACACATAGACACTGATGCAAACAGAGACAGGGACACACAGAGACGAGGGCACACAGAGACGGGGGCACACCGCTTCGTAAGTGATCATCATAGGGTGTCAGTCGGGCAGTATGTCTATGTAGATCCTAAGAACCTATATATTAGGCGCGTGTTCCGTAAAGGGACAGGCTCACTGCTCACGATGCGATCCGACGAAATTTGTGAGACATGATTCTCGTGAAATTCGACTGTCTACATGAGTCTGATGAAACCCTACTATTTCAAATCAAATCAAATCAAATCAAAACATCTTTATTATCTCTGAAAAGAGAAATTGCGTCCAGGTGCCACGATTATAACATAGACATTGACATTAAACATACAATAAAATACATTGAACGGTTATAATATGGCATAGAAGATTAAAGGTATAGAGCACACATGCATTATCATATTTACAAGCACAATTTAAAATGCAAAGAAATGTATGATACCTAATTGAACAAAGACCAAAATCACAGTCATAAACGTATTGCACACCTTCAGGGTACACACTCTATTTCGTCCCCCCCCCCCCCCTCCCCTCCCATACACTCACACTTTACTTAAACACACATGCTGGCGATCAGTAAGAGCCAACAATTTTGAAAGAGTCATGATGGGTTTAAGAAATGGATAGAGGAAGGGATAAAAGATTTCTGGGCCCTGGATTTCAGTTTAAAAGTTCTGTAGCGGCGTCCTGATGGTAAAAGATCATAGTGTTTGTTTAAAACATGAGAAGTATCAATTGCAATCTGCCTGGCCTTTTGCTTTGCGCGTCTTTCATACAACTCTTGCATTCCAGTCTCTCTCATCCCAACAACCTTGCTGCACACATTCACTACATCGTTCAACACTTTCTTGCTCCCCACATTCAAACTCCCGAACCAACAAATAAAAGACACAGTGAGCAAGGACTCGATGCAAGAGCGATAATATGTGTGTAAAATACCAGAATCAATGCCAATATTCCTAAGTCTCTGTAAAATAAACATTCTTGATTGGCATTTCTTGTGAATGCACTCTGTGTTTTTATTAAAAGTCAGTTTGTTGTCTAAAATGGTTCCTAAATATTTATATTCAGTAACTCTGTCCACAGCTTGACCATCAATGACCACACTTGGAACAGGCAGCGGATCCTTTCTAAAATCAACCAACATTTCTTTCGTTTTTACAACATTAAGATCCAGATAATTTTCTTTGCACCAGAGGGAGAATTTGGCTATTTCATCAAAATATTGAGAGTCAGAATTAGAAAGATCTTGAATAGCAGAATCGTCAGAATATTTAATGATGGGAATATTTTCAGTACCTCGACAGTCATTTGTGTACAGGGTGAACAGAACAGGAGAGAGGACAGTACCTTGGGGAGCGCCGGTTGAAGTAGAGAGTTGAGAGGGGAGAGTACAGACTGATAGCAGACTGATTGGGTTCTGTTGAGGAGAAAGTTCACAAGCCAGAGAGTCAGTTTAGGATCAACATGGAGGTCTAACAGTTTCATGGCTAAAAGGTGCGGCTGGATTGTATTAAAAGCTGAGGAAAAGTCAATAAAAAGAACACGAACAAAAGTCTTTGAATCATTTAAATGAATAAAAGCGTTGTGAAGCAGAGTTAAAATCGCATCATCAGTACCCCTGTGAGACTTGTAAGCAAATTGAAGAGGGTCGAGATATTGGTTAGTAAAAGTTAAAAGGTGTCCAAAAACAATTTTCTCAAAACATTTCATCACAACAGAGGTTAGGGCGACAGGGCGATAATCATTTAGAGCAACAGGGTTCTTTTTCTTAGGGACTGGGCAAATGGTGGAGTTTTTCCAAATATTGGGAACAGCACACATTTTTAAAGACCAGTTAAAAATAGTAGTAAAAACATCACACAGTTGAGACGCACAAGTTTTCAAAAGTCTACCGTGTATTGCGTCTGGGCCTTCCGCTTTTCTAACATTCAGTTTAGAGAACAAAGATTTCACAACATCTGGACTAGTCTCAATCTGTTCATAATCGTTGTCTTTGATCTGATCTTCTAAACTGGTTAACATTTTGTTAAGTTCTGGCTCCAAATCTTTTCTTTCAAAACGACAATAAAATTCGTTTAACTTGTTTGAAAAAGCGTACTGTTCATCTGCTGTCATAGAGGTAGTGCTTTTCACGTTTCTAGTCTCCCCAGTAAGAATTTTCAACCCGTCCCAAGCGTCCTTCACATTGCCTGTCTGAAACTGATGTTCTACTTTCTCTTTGTATTCCCTCTGCCCTCTACGTAATTCCCCTCTAAGCTCTTTCTGCACTACTTTTCTCTCGGCTTTATCTCCTGACTGAAACGCTATTTTTTTCCTGTTTAAAGTTGTTTTGATTGATTTGGCTATCCATGGTTTGTTATTTGGGAACAGTTTAATGGTTTTAGTAGGGATGACATTTTCTTCACAAAAACGAATATAGCATGTCACAACATCAGCAGCCTCATGAACATCATCACATGAATCAACAAGCACACTCCAATCAGTACATTCAAAACACCCTTTCAACTCTTCCACACTCTCAGTCGTCCACACATTCACACTCTTTTTCACAATGGGTTTGGTTTGGATTTTGGGTCTGTATGCAGGGATTAAATGAACTGTGTTGTGGTCAGAAGCGCCAATAGGGGGGAGAGGCAGAGAGCGGTAAGCATGCGGAACATTGCCGTAACAAAGGTCGATTGCTTTGTCTTGTCTGGTGTTGCATGTCACGTACTGTTTAAAAGAGGGTAAAGTTTGTAGTCCCCCGTACACGAATCTGATGAAATATCTGTATTTTTAGCATCAGAAGTTTTATGTCATTCGTGTATTGGGGTTTACATGAGCATATGTTAGGTTAGGTACATTATATTCACAGAGGCGTCTCTGCGAAATTCGGGTTGCTCCCACCTGGAGAGCGCGTCGCAGCCAGAGGCGCGCAACCCAATTTTTTTTTTGGGCATGCAATTTTTGTGTGACTGATGAGGAAGGAAAGGAGGGAGGTAAATTTTGACCAAATTACAACTTTTTCGTTGCCACTGGGTTTAACGTGTGCTAAGTGCATGGGCACACGGAACCTCGGTTTATCGTCTCATCCGAAAGACTCCACGTTCAGACCGTAAGGCCGTCGCCATCGTGAATAGAATATAGTATACTACAGAGGGCAGTGGTAAGGCCTAGTGCAAAGTGAGAGGAACAATCCCCTGTACCCAGGTTCGAACTCAGGTTTACTTGACACGAAGCGAACGCGCTACCACTGTGCCACTCTACACTACTGTAGTGAAGGAAAACAGTAGAATTATGTTTTGGACGGAAGTGTTTCACATGAATCATGACTCACAGACATCGTCACACTCGAATCTCATCGTACGCAGTGCGTCTGTCCCTTATGAAGATGTGTGGAGAAAAACAAAGTGTTGGGCATACACACGGCACCTTTGATGTTTCTCTGATCTCCGGCCAGCATGGCTCCACACGTTCATATTAGCGACTGGGAGCACGCGCGCACAATACTACACACACACTATGCACGCGCGCAAATGCATACTAAGTACATGCACGTTCGCCAACCCGCATAAACAGATACATGTATGCGAGCAGCATGCTGGTAAGCTTACGTGCGTATGCACGCATACACATTCACACTGATAAACACACACACTGACATACACACACACACACACACACACACACACATACACAAACACGCGCGCACGCACACGCACGCGCACAACTCACACGCATGCACACGCACGCACACGCACGCACACGCACGCGCACGCACACGCACGCGCACGCGCACGCACGCGCACGCACGCACACACACACACACACACACACACACACACTACACTACACATGCACGGACACAAATAACATTCAAATACGCACCACACAGACTTACGCAAATACATATACACACATTGTAAGGCGCAGGTACGTTTACAAACTAGTAGACATACAAACGCACACTCGAATGTCACCCACCCATATGATGCACATAAATGCATGCACACACATTCGCACACGCACGAGCGTGCGCGTGCGTGCTGCTCCCATAGATTAACAAATAACATACATGCTACAGACACATGTTAATTACTCTCTCTGTATCTGTTTCTGTCATCTCTCTCTCTCTCTCTCTCTCTCTCTCTCTCTCTCTCTCTCTCTCTCTCTCTCTCTCTCTCTCTCTCTCTACTCTCACTCTCTCTGTCTCTCTCTCTGTCTCTCTCTCTCTCTGTCTCTCTCTCTCTCTCTCTCTCTCTCTCTCTCTCTCTCTCTCTCTCTCTCTCTCTCTCTCTCTCTCTCTCTATCTGGCACGCACACGCGCGCACGCGCACACACGCACACGCACACGCACGCACGCACACGCACACGCACGCACACACACACACACACACACACACACACACACACACACACACACACACACACACACACGTACACACACACACACACACACGTACACACACACACACACACACACACACACACACACACACACACACACACACACACACACATTTAAAGAGTCTCTCTCGCCCTACACTACCCCCATTTTCACTCCTACCCATCCAAACCCTCACATACCCTATCACCCTAAACACATACACACACGCATATAAACTAAACACATAACAACAATCCTATCCCCTCGTTTGATTTCACCTTCAAGACGTTTTGATTCGTTTGATTTGGGCTTAAAGACGTTTTGATTCCGCGTTGAGTTTCGGCGCTTTGCGGTAATTAGACACTGACAGATGGCGCCCTATCTATGGAGGTCGGCGTTGGAGATAAAAATTGTTTGAGAGATAGACAGCCTGTGTAGGTGATAGAGACTGGGGGTGGGGTGGAGGGGGGGGGGGGGTAGACAGTTAACGGGTGTATAGAGGGCTTTGAGAGATCGCCTTTGATTGATATCAACCCTTTGAAGTTCTAACAACACACACCCCAAAAGCTCAGAACATAGCTTGGAAGAAACACTAGGGGTGCTGGCTTATACAAGGGGAGGAATTCTCTATCTCTCTAATCCCATCACCACCCATCTCTTATTAGTTGTTGATCTTCAACGACGCCTTTTTTTCATTTTCTTAAGCTTATTTGGGGGGCTTTGAAGTTTAAGGGTAAATAAACAAACAGTAAGGGAAACACCCCTTCCCTTTCTTTGCCCTGATAGATCTCTCTAATCCAACCTCTGATTTCTGAATCGGAGACTTTTTTAAAATTTTAAATTATTGTCCTTTTCCTAAGCGAGTAGAACAAAAATTATTATGGCTTGATCAAATTATTCTATATTCTGAATAGGTCACAATAATATCTGTATTGTTAAAAATTCGGGACTTTCCTGGTGTTGCACTGCCTCCGGACATTGCCTCCAGGATCGTTCCCACCATCTTTATATCTACTATATGTCCCATATGTGTCTGTTTCAGACCGGAGGACGTTAAACAGATTTCTTCTTCTTCTATATTCTGAATGTGTTTTATCCAACTATCTTCAACATCTCAAATGTTATTACATTTTGTTTTTAAATTTTAAGTAGTAGCTTAACAGACAACACCTCTAAAATTTAAAATTTCAGGGAAACGCAACGCGATACAGAAAAGTGTGCAAAGTTTGAAATGATACGCCCCCTTACCTCTTTATGGAGCTTCGACATCAATCTGGCATCGTAGTCATGAGCGTGTCTTAAACAGTCAACACGGGTAGTAGTATGTAAATTAGGCTAAGCAGCCAATCGCTTTGGGAGCTTTGTCTAATTTACATACTAATACCCGTGCTGACTGTTTAACGCCACGATTAAGTCCCTGGTTTTTCCCTGGGCAGCTGTGACCCATATAGAAATGTCCCCAACTTCAAATTGAGTCTGCTCTTTAAAATGATGTATCGCTTTGAATTTGGGGGCATTTGTGAGACCTGGTCAAAACAAGAGTTATTTCCAGCTATAACAGGGATTTGACACGTGATCTGGTGGGTCTTTAAGACACAGCTAGGTGCCTGATGTTTAAACGACGGCAGAGTCGTGACGGGTTAACCTGGTATTGCAGTACCTCCAGGATCCGCCCACATAATTATAATGAAGACTTATCGCACCAGAAGAACTTGTTCCTCAGGGCAAAAGCCACGAAGACGTTAAACGTTCTTTCTACTATTGTGTACAAACAGGAGAAAGGTGGCAGAGTGGTTAAGACGTTCGCCTGCCAAATGTAATGCGTGACTGCAACGTGAGGTGACCCGGGTTCGAATCCCGGCCTCTTCTTCGCCCTTTCTTTCTAGTTCGACAGGAAAATGGAACTGAACGTCGAGTCTTTTGGATGGGGACTTAAAGCTAGTCTGACCCGTGCGCTTTACGCACGTAAAAATCCCACGGCAGATGAAAGTCGGTGAAAAAAATACAATTAACCGAGATAGGTAGGGGGGGTGGCACATCTTGACCTTTACAAGTCTCTGTGACTTGAATATACCAAATACCAAATACCAAACTTTAAGAACCATCGTTGCAAAGCTATCGAAGAAGTACAGTATGGACCTCCCTAAGTTGGCAAGGAAGCCATGAAGAACTGGCCTTGTAGTCACGAGTGCGTCCTAGACAGTCAACACGGGTAATAGTATGTAAATTAGGCTAAGCAGTCAATAGTTTGGGGAGTTTAGTCTAATTTACATGCTACTACCCGTGTTGATTGTCTAAGACGCACTCATGACTACAAGGCAAGTTGCTTACTTCTCCTGAAGCTCATCTCGAACAGGATCAATGGGTTGTCATGTTGTCAGAATGGATACTTAAAATATGAAGATTTGTTCTCATTTGAGTGAGTGTGTCTTTTGGCAATTGTGCGTGGTTTTACTTGTACATGTAGATGCCTGGGCTTCACCCATTTTTTCTTCTTCTAACCTTGACGCTTCTCGACTTTGTAAATGAAAGGCAGTTAGATATGTGGCTTTGTCTGGAGATGCACTGGCCTCGCCTGTCCTTGGTGGGGGCTGTTGGATGCGTTCTGGTTTCTGAGTGGGTGTCTTTTGGGGACATTTCGCAAGGACTCCTCTGTATCGTATCCAATGGTCACCAAGCCAGGAGTAGCTACGTGCTTTTGTATACTTCATGGAATGTCCCGCGCGTGCCTGCTCCCCAGTAACACAACACGGACTTCCAAGGCTGGATCAGGGCTGCTCTCGTGTTGATAGGGCAGGCGTGGCTGGTGCATCTCTGGATCCCATCACCCCTTCAGGTGTTTCTTTTTCATGTTCTTTCTTTTTGACTGTCTTCCACTACATGGTTTAAATGTATTATCTCACCACCACCACCCTGCCTTCCCCTCCCAGCCTCAACACCTTCACTTTTGTCCACCCTGTCCCTTGTTTTACCCACCCACACCACCCCTCCAATCCCCAATCTTAAAAAACCCCATCATAGTTTCAAATCGTATCCCGTATCTCCCTGATCAAAACTGATTTGTAGTATTCTGTGCCTGTGGTGTATTGATTTGTAGTATTGTGTACCTGTGGTGTATTGATTTGTAGTATTCTGTGCCTGTGGTGTATTGATTTGTAGTATTGTGTACATGTGGTGTATTGATTTGTAGTATTGTGTACCTGTGGTGTATTGATTTGTAGTATTGTGTGCCTGTGGTGTATTGATTTGTAGTATTCTGTGCCTGTGGTGTATTGATTTGTAGTATTGTGTACCTGTGGTGTATTGATTTGTAGTATTGTGTACCTGTGGTGTATTGATTTGTAGTATTCTGTGCCTGTGGTGTATTGATTTGTAGTATTGTGTGTGGTGTATTGATTTGTAGTATTGTGTGCCTGTGGTGTATTGTGGTGTATTGATTTGTAGTATTCTGTGCCTGTGGTGTATTGATTTGTAGTATTCTGTACCTGTGGTGTATTGATTTGTAGTATTACCTGTGGTGTATTGATTTGTAGTATTCTGTGCCTGTGGTGTATTGATTTGTAGTATTGTGTACCTGTGGTGTATTGATTTGTAGTATTGTGTACCTGTGGTGTATTGATTTGTAGTATTGTGTACCTGTGGTGTATTGATTTGTAGTATTCTGTGCCTGTGGTGTATTGATTTGTAGTATTGTGTACCTGTGGTGTATTGATTTGTAGTATTGTGTACCTGTGGTGTATTGATTTGTAGTATTCTGTGCCTGTGGTGTATTGATTTGTAGTATTCTGTACCTGTGGTGTATTGATTTGTAGTATTCTGTGCCTGTGGTGTATTGATTTGTAGTATTCTGTACCTGTGGTGTATTGATTTGTAGTATTGTGTGCCTGTGGTGTATTGATTTGTAGTATTGTGTGCCTGTGGTGTATTGATTTGTAGTATTCTGTGCCTGTGGTGTATTGATTTGTAGTATTGTGTACCTGTGGTGTATTGATTTGTAGTATTCTGTACCTGTGGTGTATTGATTTGTAGTATTGTGTGCCTGTGGTGTATTGATTTGTAGTATTGTGTACCTGTGGTGTATTGATTTGTAGTATTGTGTGCCTGTGGTGTATTGATTTGTAGTATTGTGTGCCTGTGGTGTATTGATTTGTAGTATTGTGTGCCTGTGGTGTATTGATTTGTAGTATTGTGTGCCTATGGTGTATTGATTTGTAGTATTCTGTGCCTGTGGTTTATTGATTTGTAGTATTCTGCACCTGTGGTATGCGGCCTCTCTCTGCCCTCGTTTTCAAAACAAAACGCCAACTGCCGCCAAGATCCAAGATCTAAGATCAGCCAGAGTTAGCTACTCTCCCCGTCTGTTCTCTCTAGGGGGTGGGGGAGAGAGGAGATGGGGGGGGGGTAGTTTGGGATTTGGAAAGATTAGCAGCATCAAAGGGGATTTTTCGGCGCCTGCATCAAAGGTGTGGGACCACGTGTGTTACCTCTCCCACTGCCAATGTCAATAGGTTTGCAAAGACAGCAGTTCGTCTTTGGAACAAAAAAACACCACAGTTTAGTTTGGAAAAAATTTTAAAAAGAGAGAGAGAAGAGAGAGAGAGAGAGAGAGAGAGAGAGAGAGAGAGAGAGAGAGAGAGAGAGAGAGAGAGAGAGAGAGAGAGAGAGAGAGAGAGAGAGAGAGAGAGAGAGAGAGAGAGAGAGAGAGAAAAGCAAGGGAAGAACAGAAAGAACAAGAAAAGAAAAAAAAGACATCAAAAAGGAAGAAGAAAGATTAAAACAAGAAGAAGAAGAAGAGAAAGAAGGAGAACTTGTTTGTCTTTGATGCACTCGTTTAAAGCGGTTGGCTGTTAAATTCAGTCCTGCCTTTACTTCAAAGGACTGAGAGATATTTTGATCGGTTTAAGCTGCTTAATCTGCACCACCACTGTCTCTGTCTGT
>CM065701.1:5066667-5069167 GCA_017654935.2 Phymorhynchus buccinoides | reverse complement strand
TCTTTACGATGTTTTTAAGATCCGTAACGGAGCTTTATCTTCTGATGTTGACAAATCTACGCGTTATGCACGTTTACTAGATCAAGCAGCTTTTGGCACTGTTCAATTGTTGTGATTGATGCTTTTCGTGTATGTTCACTTTATGTTGTTGTTGTTGTTGTTGTTGTTCCTTGGCTTAAAGACTCCAGGGATCATCCCAGCAGTCGAAGCATTTCCAACGCTAGCCATTCCTCAGCCAAAATGTACCATTAAGCTTACCTGGGTAGAGAAAGGATTTCGTCTGGAATACTGGGGATTCCTCTGTGACATGCATAAAATAGGGCCCACCCTTACCTCCCAAAATGAAGAACATAACATCACTGGATACCAGACCCTCATTTGATGCCTTTCAGTGACATGGGTGTTAAATCATTGTGGTGCCAAGAGGCGACAGTGGCGATGAAAGGGTTAAACACTATGGCACAAACTGCACCAGCTGGGGATGAGAACATTACGTGTGTGACCGTTTTCAATTACCCCGCCACGTGAGCAGCCGGCACACTCCGACTTCGCAGGGTTTTGGACCGATTATGTTATGCTAGGAGCTTGCCATGGCTAAAGAAACTCCCCGTATAACTATGCAGAACATAACATTTTGATGTAGCCTTGGTGTTCTAGCTTATGTCAATTGGTCAGACACAGCCTTATGCCAAGGCGAATTCACTTTATAACATAGCTTTTGGCGCTCTTGATTTTGTTGTTATTGCTTTTTTCTGTATGTTCGCTTGCAATGTAGTTATTGCTGCTGACGATTTGGTTGTCATTGGTGTCTTTCCTTTTGTGGTCCCCTCCTCTCTGACATGGGCAGAAGGCCTGCATCAGTAAACTTTGTGGTCTGTGTGATGTGATTATCTTCACACCCGTTCACAACTTGTTGAGTTAAGTCTGAAGAAGAGAACAAAACTGTGTCTGATAATCGTAGGGCTGTAGCCTGCTTGGGAGAGGGAGCAAGATAAATGAACGACTGCGTCAGTAAGTTCAACACTGGATTCTTTTGAAGTTGTAAAGGTAAAGAGGACACAGTTGAGACCATGCTCCCCTTTGAAATCTTAGGAGAAAAATATATATACTACCAGACCGTAGTACTCATAACAACAAGAAGATAATGATGATGATGATGATGATGATGATGATGATGATGATGATGATGATGACATTGAAAAAGAAGAAGAAGAAGAAGAAGAAGAAGAAGAAGAAGAAGAAGAAGAAGAAGAAGAAGAAGAAGATTTATCAGAAGAAGAAGATGATGATCTGATGATGATGATGTTATTATTATTATTATTACAATTGAAAAAAAAAAGAAGATAATGATGATGATGATGATGGTGATGATGATGTTGACATTGAAGAAAAAGAAGTAGATGATGATGATGATGATGATGATGGTGATGATGATGATGCCATTGAAGAAGAAGAAGAAGAAGAAGAAGAAGAAGAAGAAGAAGAAGAAGAAGAAGAAGAAGAAGAAGAAGAAGAAAGAACAATAAAAAGAACAACAAGAATGTATAAAGCCGTAGCTTGGGAAAGTTCAAGTCATAAATAATATGTTATTTCCTATCTTCAAAAGATGCAACAAAAACCAAACACAAAAATGGCGGGTCTCTCTGTCTCCTTTTCATTCTCATTCACAGTGTCTGCAGTCTGTTGCCGCCATGTTGGAAACCGAATCGTGTTCACGCGTCTCTCTGTTCTTTGATCATCACAGTCAACACGAGCTCCTGGGGGTCGGCTAGCTTCAACCTTTGACCTCTGACCATCTTCAAAGCCGCTAGTTGGCAGCACCCCCCACACCACCCCACTCCTCACCCCTCCCTACACACCACACCATCCTTCCTTTGCTTTTTAACGATGATAATATGAACGCTGAAAGATCAAACGTATTGCCTTGTCTACTTCTCTCCCTTTTAGTCCGCTGTCTAATGGGAGCTACCTGCACTTGTTAAGGTGTGTACACATATAATATACGCGGAAACCCATGCCGCATATCCGATCAGCAATCTTGCAAATAACGTGTGAAAACGAAAGTAAGGAATAAGCGGATGGGATACGCGGATAGGTTTCTGCATATTCCACAAATTCCACACATGTCTTCTGTCCATCAATACCAAATGTGACCCAGCACCACGAAAGGGGACATTAAGTGTCAAACTGACCATTCTGAGAAAAGCATACATTTGAAAACTTCAGACCATTCTCTTTCTAATGATACAAGAACCGTTCCTGTATCTTTTTTCGTTCCAGAGTTATGAGCATTTAAAGTTAGTAGGGTGCGCGTCGGCCATTTTCAGAAAAACACTAAATTCTACTCTAGCTGAAGAAAATGCTTTGACCTGCTCATTTTAAAACACTTGTAAGACCATTTAGAGGAAACATTAAAGATTGTCCTTTAGATATGAAAGCTAAAGATAAAATGTTAGAGAACACAGATCACCCTCAAAATGAGATTTTGACATTGCAACTG
>CM065701.1:5059167-5061667 GCA_017654935.2 Phymorhynchus buccinoides | reverse complement strand
ATGCTCTTGCAATAAGGTGATAATGTTTGATTGTCTTTTGTGTGTTATGACTGCAAGCTAAGCAAGGTGCAAAACTGATAAAACGCTCTTAAGTTCTGTTCTGAGCTCACAGGAGATGCCACAAACCAGTTTTAAAATGTTGAAAACTCGTTTTCGGCCGGGGGGCTTCGCCCGCCTGTACTCCCCACCAGGGCTTTGCCCCTGGACCCCTGGACCCAACCGGGGCCTAGGCGGCCCCTGGACCCCGTCCTAAAAAACGTTTCAGGCACACCCTCTTCAAAAGTCTGTGATCCGGCCTTGCCAACTCGTAAGTAATATTGAATGTGCTTGGGTGTAGCATAATTGCTTGCGAGTTATTTTTGTTTGATTCTGTTTTTGATCCAAATCCTATGTTCCAGGTTGAGTAAGTGTCAGTGAAAAGAATTGGTAAATATGTTGGTCTAATTCTGTGCACATATTCATTCTTGTGTTTGATTTTGACTTTAGCTCTGTGTGCAAGAACCTGATTCTATGCCTACTTTTGTTTATCCTTTTTATACATACATATGTATGTGTGAAACTACTCTGTTGCGAACTTGCAGCTTTTAACTATTTTTTTGCATAATCTAATTTTGTTCACTTTACATTCCTTTCCATGTGTTGGACTGAGAATGATATTTGCTGGCTCGATTGATCATAGATTTTGATCTAGCTTGTTACTAAATCATAACAGTTGATTCCAGTACACGTTTCATGTTTTATTTTAGGTTGACAACTGAAATTCACATTATTTTCCATAGTGCTATTGTACAAGGGCGGACTTCTAGCCGGTTGGGATTCACTACTCTCCCACCGGCTGAAGCACATATTTCTAATCCATAGAGATCTACATCCATATTCTCTTGTGATTCTTAGCAGAGCATCGTGGTCAGGAAGCCTAACCCCTGACTCACAATCAACAAGACGGTGCCGCACCCAAGTCGCCACCGCACCCGGAACCCGCGAGGAGACCACGCCTGTGCCATGCCATCCCGCGACGCCCCATCCAGAACTACTGGGCGACCTCTCAACTGAAGAGCCAGCCTGGTCACCCCAGCACTCACTGATCCCGACAGAGGAAACTTACTTCAGCTAAGTCCTTGGGACAGTGGAAATACTAATAACATTTACTCTCCTGGACACTTGACAATCATTATTATAAGTGACCCTTCTTGTATAATCTCACTTTTGATACATATTTTGTTTGGGCGCCATTGAGCTGCTTTCTTATTTCTTCATAATCTGTTATTCAGATTTGTGAGTAAATAAAATACAAGTGTACAAATAATCTTCACCCTTTGGTCAGACGGATGAGAGTGGAAGCTTTGTAATTTACATGTAAAAACCTACTTCTCTCTGTCATTTCGAGCAAATCTACCACTTGCACTTCATTCAGTCATACGAGCCAGAACTCGGGCAAAAATATACATTTGTTGGAAGAAGAAGAAGAGCAAGAACAAGAAGAACAAGAAGAACAAGGAAAAAACTACAAGAAGAAGAACAACAAGAACAAGAAGAAAAACAAGAAGAAGAAGAATCTATGATGTAGAACAGGACATCTTACCTCATGCACAAACGCAACGCAACACAAGCTGTCCTGGTGAAAGAAATTCTTCTCAGCAATGTTTTTGCATCTGTCAAACTCACTCCAACGCCGGGAGTGGGGAAAAAGGGTATTAAAAGGTTAGAAGCACGTGCATATTCAAATGAACCTAACTGTTTGTAAAGTACGAAAAGCACGTGCGAATACTCTCATTGTATAGAAAGTGAGGGCTATAATGTGATTATTCGTTCTGACTTTTTATTTTTTGCTTTGGGAGGAGGGGGGCAGGGGAGGGGAGGAGCTGCTTATTTTAATTTTATTTTTCAGAAGAAAAAGTTGACAAATTAACATTCGTGTCGACGAGCGGTAGACATGTCTTCCGCCCGATCCCTCGGAAACACGGATATTTGATCGTTTGATACCTCAAGAATACCCTGAAATGGCCCCTTCTTGAGAACCGCAGATTAGAAGCCCGCCTGAACACATTCTATGAATTCCACACTGGTCTCCTGTCCATCAATGCCAAATACTCACCAACAAACACACAACAAAAGAAAAGCCTCCGTCAATCCCACTCTGCTGCCTATGACATTCCAAGCCACAGAACACAGTACAGACAATCCACATTCTTCCCCCGCACCATCCCACAGTGGAACTGCCTCCCAGAAGCAGTTGCCTCCTCTCAGTCATTGGAGGCATGCAAAAGAGGCCTCCACAAACACCTCCACTGTAACTAAAACCAGGGAACTAGGGGCCATAGATCAAAGTGGTAAATGAAGGGCAGGAGCTGTGCCGGTCGGGGTGCGCAAAGGTGCAGAATAACCCCTCCCCACCACCACCCCCTTCCATTTTCTCGGTTCATTCCGGTTTGTTTGTTTTCTTCCGTCTTGCCTTTCAGGCTGCAGATTGAACACAGAAGCCTCTTCGTTTTCCAAATGT
>CM065701.1:5009167-5056667 GCA_017654935.2 Phymorhynchus buccinoides | reverse complement strand
TCCAATAATACGTCAAAGGTCTATCTAAAGATAGTCCGCTTTGACTCCCAGCCATCGCACTACCCTGCTAATCTTTGGGACACAGAGGGGAAGACTGCTACACTACATACGATTCGCTATCAATACTTGAAAATGACCACTTGGACCAATCGTAGACACATGAAACACAAGACATTCAGGTAGTATTTGGTCCTTTAATGAAGCTCAACATACAGACGTTTCGTATGATACATACGTTTTCAATGCAAAAAGAAAGACTGACAGACAGCAAGCAAATAGTAAGAGTTCAAAATAGAAAGCTGTCAATGCCATGCGATTGCGAGGATGCCAGTCATGATTCACGTGAAATACTTCCGTCTAATAAAAATAATTCCACTACTTTCCCTCTATATACTCAAGTAGACCCAATACATGAATCGCATCGCATTGACAGCGAATCGTATGAGAGAAAAATAGAGATTTTACGCCCTCTGAGTCAAAAGACTATTTGAGGCATTTTAATTTATAAAGATCCTAGAAAAAAGGTGGATTTTAAGTTTTATAAGATAAAGTTTTTAGAAGAATGAGTTATTTATTTTATCAGTTTATAAAGAATTTTTTATTTAGATAGCGCAAGCTGAAGAATATAAAATTTAAGTTTGTGATAAAATATTTTTTTTTTTTTTTAAAAGATATTTAGCTGTTTGCTTTAAAGTCTGGCAGATTGGAGGAGGTCTGATTAAAAAAACCCAGGGCTACAGTTAAAATTCATGCGTTTTAGGCTCAACTGAGCAATTGGATAAAAACAATCCGTGTTTGTGCTCAGGAAGAGCTTTTATTATTAAAAAACTTGACAGGCAAAAGCCTGTATTCAAGCTAATATACAGTTTAAAAAACTTTTTTTTCAAAGTTATGAAAAAGTAGAAGTTATTCTTTTATTTCCTTTTTCCATATGTACATCTCATTAGGTTTTGTTCCCTTGGGACCAAACACAACTAATAGTTACCTAGAAGTTTTTAATTATAAATTTATTTGATACAGAGACAACTGTCAAAAAAATTATTTGGCCAAAAAGCTATTAATATTAGTATGTTCATTGTTATTATGTACACAACTTTTACAGACAAACTGTTTGATTTTTTACAAATAACGTTATTGTTTAATATTTAAATTATAACTAAGTTGAATTTTTAAACTATGTTAAAGTTTTAACAAGTGTTTAATTTAATTAATGTTGTCCATAGGGCAAGGTATAATGTTATTTTCACATATGTGAATTTTTAAAATTTGTGTTAAAAATTTATGTTCTACTCTAGTCAAGCCACGGGACTCAACCCCATAGCTTTAAGATTGTTTTGTTAAAATCTATGTCTTAAAAAAAAATTTAAAAGATTTAATAAAAGAAAGCCGGTTAAAAAAAAAAAAAAGTTTGGTATATTTGGTTTAAAAGTTACAATTAAGATTTATTTTGGTTTGTTTATGTCTAGTACGGTCATGAGTTGCTCATAGATAAAACAATTTTAGTTACAGTCTTACTGTATTATATTCTGTTATTGATTATAAGTGGGGGAACATACCGCCAGAGGCCTCCATTGCTGTAATTAAATAGTTTTGTTAATTCCATCCGATCCCAAGGGGGGGTAGCCACAAAAACTCCCCCGCCCTTGATGTCCTGATGGAGTCAGAAGAAGTTTATTATTAAGCTTTAAGTTTGGCTTTCGTCGACCCCAGTCTATGCCTTGTACCCTGAGGCACTGGGGAGGTGCCACAGGCAATTTCTGCAAGCTGCATAATATTGAAAGCATTCCTGGGATCGATGGGGGTATCTTCAGAATCGTTGATTAAGGAGGAAAGATCCTCAATTAAAGTTTTCGGTTGATTTGTGGTTCTGGCTTGTGCCAGACTTCGTAGAATACGGGATATGAATGATTCTGTTAGTGATTTGTTCTCTTCTTTTGGGATGTTGAGATTTACGAGTTGTGAGGTAGTTGTTGAGTGAGTTTGTTTTGTCAGTGTGTTGTCAATGTGTTTGGTTATTGTCGTCATTATTGTCGCAGTCATTTTTTCCAGTTGTTTAGAGATCATTTGTTCAACTTTCTCTTCTGTTATTCTTTCTGAATGTTTTTTATGAGATTTTTTCCTGATCCTTTTTTTCAGTTTTATGGGGGAAGAGAGTTCTTCCACAGTGTGTTCTTCCAGAGTTGAGAGCACAGGGTCTGTGTTTTCTTTTGTAGGGTTTTGTTTGTGTTCTTTCAGTTTGTCTGCGTATGAAATGTAGGGTTTGTGGTTTGGTAAGGTATGGGTTCTCCAAGAGTGATCCACAATAGGAGGGTCTGATTTTGGTTTATTTTCTTGTTGTTCTTTTTCCGTTTGTATGTCTTGTTTAGCTCTTCTAATAGCTTCACTGTAGGGCAGGAAGGCCCCACCCCTAATTCTGTTTGCCCTCAGTCTCAACTGGTACTGAGGGCAACCTTGATAGGCAGCTGAATGATCGCCGCCACAGTTGATGCATTTAGGCTTATGAGTACAATCTTCTGAAGAGTGACCGGGTGTGGAGCACCTGGTGCAAATTTCTGTTTTGGCTCTGCACTGACCAGGACCGTGCCCATAGCGTGCACATCTGCGGCACCGACGCACTGGGGCGACGTATGGGGCCACAGGGAACTCCTGGGCATCGATCCTGACCAGCGCAGGCAAAATGGGTTTCCGGAAGATGATTTTTATAGCTCGGGATTCCGTGCTATCTCTGTTTTTTAGTCTGATTATTGATTTGGCATCTGGTATGTATTTAAGAAGATCATCCAGGTTTTCTTCAAAGGGAATGGGCTTCACCACCCCTTCAGTGTTTGCCTCAGGTACTGTGCATTTGATGTTAATGGATGCTATATTTGTCATTTTTGCCAATTTATTTTGTTGTTTGGCTGAGATGCAACCAATCAGCCATCTATTCCCAGAAAGAGGCCTCTGACTGAGAACGTCCCCCACACTATTATGAAATAGTTTAAGGTTAGTTGTTGGACCCAGTGACCTGAAAGTGACTGTGCCAGTGCACAGATCCTCCAGGATCACTGGGTGTTCCAGAAATACTGGAGGAACTTGATTTGAGAGGTGAGAGGGGGGTCGTCTTCGTCGGCTTTGGACTTGTACGAAGTCCCCCTCGTCCTCTGTTTCTTCTTTACTGAGGTTTATGTCAGATCCTGTGGACTCTGTCTTTTCAGGAATTCTTTCTGGTTTTTCTTTGGAGACATTCTCTCCTTCTTGAGTTATATGATCAAAGATAACCGTTTTGGGAGTTAGGGGGGCTGAGCCTCCCATGTCCTCCATCGACCCAAGATCTTCTTTATTCTTCTTTTGAGGTTGTTTTTCCTCTGAGTTGAGGCTTTCACTATCCTCTTCTTTGGATGATTTTCGTGACTTTCTTTTTTTTCTTTTTTTATTTGGAGTGTCAAAGACACTCACACTGACGTCCTCCTTTGGAATGGGAGCAGTGTGAAAGACCCTGTTGACACTGAAGATCGAATCTTCAGAGCTTGTATCTGACAAATTTAGAAGTTCTTCTATATCTGTACTCGCCATAATGGCTGTCTGTTGTTTTCCCGCAGGAACCAATCAAAACGATTTGGCTCCAGCGAGAACCAACCAAATGTTTGTATGTGTTAGCCTGACTAGTGTCACAGTACTTGTTCCAGTTATAATCAAAATCAAAAAGTCGTCCTCGGAACACCAAAACAATGATCCGAGGATGGCCAACAGAGCAATCAATCTAATTTACAATTTTACCCACATATAACGAAAATATCTCTCTAGGTCATTAGCCCAACCATCAATCAAGGCAACAGAACACCCAGGGGCTCAATATTACCTACAAGTCTATTGGATTAAATACGATTTTAAATGTCAAGTTAGTTTAGTCAGCTAGGTGTTTATTTCAAATCTTTACAATTTATTTTAATTTTGGTTTTTGTTATTTTAGATATCTTTATACTTAGTAGTTTGTTATTTATTATTTATTTTATCGTCTTTACTTTCTTTAATCAAATTCTTAGTAGTTTGTTTAGTTATTATTTGTTTTATCAAGTCTTTACTTTCTTTAATCAAATCTTTACTTTATATTATCATTGTTTCTTTTGAGGAGGAAAGGTCGATATTTTTAAGACAGAAGTTCCTATTCCCTAGAGTTTTATAAAGACCTACTCTGAGCTATTTTAGTTGTTAGGCTTGCACACAAGCTCCTCCAACAATTTAGGAGGCTGGCAAAAACAAAACAACCTAAAGAAGATGGAACTACCCTACAGAAACTATTCTATGAAGACCGTACCCACCGGCAAAAAAGCCTACGAGTGGGGGGTTCTGACAGACCGGCAAGAACGACTTGAAAGTCGGAAAAAAAAAGATAGTGAGGAAAGAGGTAAATGTAAAAGTCAGTGAAAAACTAGCTAGCTAGAGTCCTAGTCCCTACTACCTGGGAGAGCTGCTGTGCAAGGGCTCGGGTGGCCAGCGCAGTCCTCCCAGGGATACCACTTTTGTGGCACGTCCTACAACCCTAACATCTATGCAGACGAATAAAACATCGAACTGCAAAAACAAATGAAAAAAACAAAACCTTAGTGCCCTATTTATGCTTACGAAAGATTCAAATCCAACGACGTGAAGAGGTGACAGGAAAAGACGTCGTTGGTGGAGGCAGAGGTGGAAGACAGTCCTCGAAGAAAGTGGTCCTGATCCTCCTCAGAGACCTAGGTTCGGAGCAAGCTCAACGAATTGGTGATCCAGCGTTGGACAGCCGCATGGAATGCTACGTCATGCTGGGAGAAGCTATCGTTGTCGTGCGGCGGTGCTGGCAGAAGGGGTCCAAAGGATGTTGAAGTGTCCACTCTTCTGCTCAGACGACCGCCGTACTGTGATGAAGAGATTAGAGTTGAAAATTCGTCCTCTGCGTAAGTCTCTCAAAGCGACCCTCTCTGCTCGGTGGTCGAAGTGTGTATATGAAATCATATGTTGTCTAGCAGGCCCTTTACGGGACTACAGTAGTATAAATATAACAATAATAACATGTATTAAGAATAAGGGGGAGGGAAGAAAGAAAAGAGGAGAGGTGTGTGTGTGTGTGTGTAACTTAAAATGGGGGGGGGGGGGGGGGGGGGGCAGGGAGTGCAAGAATGATTATGATGTAGGATGTGTGTGTGTGTGTGTGTGTGTGGGGGGGGGGGGGGTGTCCATTACCTTGCCTAGTAGGCAACCGTAACACTCAAACTCCACAGGTGTAAAAAATAAGAAAAAATAATTGAAGTGTGTGTGTGTGTGTGTGTGTGTGTGTGTGTGTGTGCGTGTGCGTGCGTGTATGTGTGTGTGTGTGAAAGAGCGATAAAAGAATAGGGGCCTACGATTCGGGAAATAAGAGAGAGAGAGAGAGAGAGAGAGAGAGAGAGAGAGAGAGAGAGAGAGAGAGAGAGAGAGAGAGAGAGAGAGAGAGAGAAAAGACACATGGAGAGAGACATAGGGAGACTCAGAGATAGAGAGAGAGAGAGAGGGGGGGGGGGGTAAAAAAGGATTCCAAATCGAGCTTTCCTAGTAAGCAACCTCAACACTCAACTCTCCACAGGTGTAAATGTTAAGGAGACCCTCGGTACTTCTTTCAATAATTGAAGTTACCTAGGGTCTTTTTGCAAGTTGCTGTTGTTAATCTCGTTGACTTAAAAAAAAAAGTAATTTCCGCCATGCAGGGCCTACCCACCGCTCCCATTTGTGAGTAACTATGTCTTGTTCGTTTGGTATAATCTATAACATGTTCTCTGTAAGCCTACATTTTGTAGACCTGTGTCTAGTAAAACTAAAACGTCAGTTCCTTGCATCGCGAATGTGTGTGTATGTGTGCGTGTGCGTGCGTGCGCGTGTGTGCGTGCGTGCGCGTGCGCGTGTTCTATCAAACTTAAATATTTTAAGTGATATATTCACCATTGTCCTATATATTAAAAAAACAAAATTTCTAGAATAATATTCTGGATTCTTGGTGTACTGATTATCACTTAAAGCAATCATAAAATAAAATGTTAAATCCTGCTTCTAAATTTCACTATATCAAAACTCCCTGGATATCATTGCCAGAAGTCGCACACAGGCAGACAGACAGACATATAAATAAAGATCATTTTGACTTGACTTGACAGACAAACAGCCGTAGGCCCACCACCTACAAAAGCATAATCTCCTTACTATGTTATTTAATTTAGATGTTTTGAGCACCCCTCGAAACCAAGAGGGGAAAGTTCAAATTCAACGGTATAACACTAACAAACGTAAGCATTGTTTCAGTAACAGAGTTGCTAACTATTGGAACTCACTGCCACCTGAACTAAAAAAATGCACCATCTACTAACGCCTTCAAAAATCTACTTGACAAAAATGAAAATTTTAGTTAAATGTTTTATGATTACGATGATTGAAATTGCAATCATAGTTGGGGGGGGGGGGGGGGGGGGGGGGGGGGGGGGGGGGGGGTTCGCATGCAATGCAACCTAATTAAAGAAAAGAAAAGTATTTGGATGGGACGTTTTATAAGCCGCGAGGATTAGGCCGAAGCCAATCCCTTTACTGCTACTACTACTACTACTACTACTACTAGGGGAAGACGGGGTAAAAAGCGCATGGGCGGGTAAGAAGCCCATCCCAATTATCTCATGAAATAAAGAAAATTTCAGTCAAATTTGACCATGAGACGAATGCTAGACATTAACGCTCGTCTCATGGGCAAAATGAGACTGAACTTTGCTTCATTTCATTAGATAATTGGGGTGGGCTTCTTACCCGCCCATGCGCGTTTTACCCCGTCTTCCCCTAGTACTACTACTACTACTACCTAGTATTTAAGCTTTATGCTCGTGCTCTATGATCTTCTTGACTGCTTTGTCATATGATTGTTTATAAATGGGGTATAGAATTCAAGTCATTGATGCAAACCAGGTGTTTTTTTCAGTTCTAACTCTCGTTTTTACAAAATAAGATACAGTGGAACCTCCCTTATACGACCTTCAAAAACCATCCCAAATGAGGTCTTATAAGGGAGAGGTCTTATAAGGGGGTACTTTTAATACTTACAAAGAAAGGCAATGTCTCGGAGAAGTAGGTCTTATATGGGAGGGAGTCTTATAATGGGAGGTTTTATAAGGGAGGTTCCATTGTATTACTTAGGGATGTAGGCTAAATAATCTGTGGTGTACTGTGTATCCTTCAAAACAACTCTGTAGCCTACCATATATATAATATTTACAAATTGTAACCTTGGCCCCACAACCAAGAAACAGAGATTAATAAATTATTATTCGGGCTGAAAAAGTCTGAAGCCCTCTGAAACAGAAGCTATTTTTTGTAATTCATGCCTTAAAGGTGCACCCTGACGGATGAGTTTTTGCAAGAAACACGTCGAGATCACCAGAAAGACAGCCTTTTCAAGGATCGGAACACTCACTTTGCTCTGGTTTCCTATAAATTAAACCGCCAAATTGGCGATTCCTCCTTGGCGGAGTTGCCGGAGAGATAAGCCATTTTGGACGGGGTGGGTGGAGGACCCTCAGTGGTTGAAGCTTTTTCTTTTTTGTAGTGCAGTAAAACAAAAAATTGGAGCTATTTCCTTTGTTGTGAGCGAAACTCCTTTTGGTAAACTGTAAATAAAAAGGCTTGTATTGTGGACATTTCGTGATTTGGTCTAAGCGACTCAGGCGGCCATTAGAAAAGAGACGGAAAAATCGGACTTCCAGCACCTCCGGCAAGGAGGAATCGCCGAATTTGACGGTTTGATTTGTAGGAAACCAGAGCAAAGTCAGTGTTGCGATCTCTGTAAAAGGTGTTTTCCTGGTGATCTCGACGTGTTTCTTACAAAAACTCATCCGACAGGGTGCCCCTTTAAAAACAGCATAAGAAGTAGAATCGATATATTTAGTTAATTTTTATTCACTCATAAGAAGTCATTCTATTCTCAGTTGGCCTCTTTTTAATCTGTAACGAGATATAGCTAAAAATAGATTTTCGGTTTTCAAGGTCGTACGTCAAGGTCAAGGTCACGACGGCAAAATGGTTTGCGCGGATCTCTTCCTATTAAGGTGGCACACCTTCACACAAAATTTGACGCGATTCGGTCAAGCGGTTCGGGAGATATCCTTGGGACAGACAGAAAAAAACCAAGAAAAAAAAACAAAAAACCAGACAAACCAGTCCATCGTAAAGTCCGTTCACCTTCGGTGACGGACAAAAAGAAATACATCTGGGGCCTTCAACAAGCCTGAAATCAGCCTATAGCCTGAGAAATCTCATGCCTGACTGAAAACAATTTTTGAAAGACATGGGTGCAACTCCCCCAAATGAAAAAACCCTGAAAGGCAGGGGTCCAGGGACCCATGGCTCCAGCAGGGTACAGGGGCAGAGCCCCGTCGGACGATTCAAGGGGGCAGCTTAAGAGATATATATATAACGAGACAGACAGTTACAATGATAAGACAGAGACAGCTTGAGTTTGATAAGCCTTGTAAAATTATTACATTGCCTTTGTAAACTTCCAAGATAAAAACAACTAAGTTCAAAACGCCCCAAATCGATTGTGGTCATTTTTTTTATATGTTTTGATGATTTAAAAAAACTGAAGTTCAGTTTCTGGTCAAATTAAAAATACTGAAATCAGTGTAAAAATGAAAGAGTAGCACCCATGAAAAGAGTAATTACAAAACAATATGTCCTACCAATCAAATTAACCCTTTCACCGCCAGCCATATTTCAGCCAAAAAATGTCAATTACATTTACCTGGGTAGAGAACAAAATCCATCTGCAGTATTGGGGATTCTTCTGTGACATATATAAAATAAGGTCTACCCTTACTTCCCAAAACTAAGACAATAGGGACTTTGGATAATAGACCCCAATTTGATGCCTTTTAGTGACATAGGTGTTAAATCACTGTGGTGCTAAAATGCGACTTTGGCGGTGAAAGGGTTAAACCTATCATAATAATTGTTTATGTCTTCTCTTCTCTCTACTTAGCTGCACTCGTTCCAACCTACACAAATCGAACCTACGAATATAGAACACGAGGGGAGTTTTGCGTACTACATACAGTACACAATGTACTAGCAGGGGAGGGGGGAAAAGGGTTCGGTTTAGGGGCAGGAAAAGTAGGGGGTGTTGAGTGACAAATTGGTGGAGGGGCGGTGGTAGGTAGGAGGGGGGTGGGGGGAAGAGGGGGAGAGAGGGCTCAGGGGGGAAATTCAGGTGGGGGTCCCTGTGGCGCCGACAGCCTTGTGAGTTGGCGCAGGGGGGCGAGGAGGGAAAGATCAAAGAAACCCAGGTACAAAGGACAGGTATGCCTGAACTAGACCTTGGTGGGGAAGGAGGGGTGGGCAAAAGGGGAGGGTGGGGGGGGGGCAGGTAGAACAGTGGAGGTTTCCACACTTGGATCGGTGTCTGCTAGGTGAGACACTGAAGCCTTACTATACCCCCCTTTTACCTTTCGATTGCTCCCCGTCTGTAGCCCTCTGCCTGCCTCTCTCTGCTTCTGTATTCCGCTGTCTGTCTCTCGAGTACAATGGAACCTCCCTTATCAGACTCCCTCCCATATAAGACCTACTTCTCTGAGACATTGCCCTTCTTTGTAAGTATTACAATTACCTCCCTCCCTTACAAGACCTCATTTTAGATGATTTTTGGTGGTCTTATAAGGGAGGTTCCACTGTTCCAGCTCATAGAATTTAAGGTCAACTAGAGCGTGAGAACGCTAGATCAACCAGTCGCGCGGCAGTATTTTCGGCTCCAATGGCCTTGACCTTGCACCAACAACCTTCATTTTCGAACCTGGCTTATATATCCACAGTAACTATCCACATGCAAAATCTGAGCATCCTAGGCCCCTCCGTTCAAACGTTTCATTGTCATGTCAAGTGCTGGGGTACCTACCTGCATGCCAGATTTGAGCATCCTAGGCCCCTCCGTTCAAACGTTTCATTGTCATGTCAAGTGCTGGGGTACCTACCTGCATGCCAGATTTGAGCATCCTAGGCCCCTCCGTTCAAACGTTTCATTGTCATGTCAAGTGCTGGGGTACCTACCTGCATGCCACATTTGAGCATCCTAGGCCCCTCCGTTCAAACGTTTCATTGTCATGTCAAGTGCTGGGGTACCTACCTGCATGCCACATTTGAGCATCCTAGGCCCCTCCGTTCAAACGTTTCATTGTCATGTCAAGTGCTGGGGTACCTACCTGCATGCCACATTTGAGCATCCTAGGCCCCTCCGTTCAAACGTTTCATTGTCATGTCAAGTGCTGGGGTACCTACCTGCATGCCACATTTGAGCATCCTAGGCCCCTCCGTTCAAACGTTTCATTGTCATGTCAAGTGCTGGGGTACCTACCTGCATGCCACATTTGAGCATCCTAGGCCCCTCCGTTCAAACGTTTCATTGTCATGTCAAGTGCTGGGGTACCTACCTGCATGCCAGATTTGAGCATCCTAGGCCCCTCCGTTCAAACGTTTCATTGTCATGTCAAGTGCTGGGGTACCTACCTGCATGCCACATTTGAGCATCCTAGGCCCCTCCGTTCAAACGTTTCATTGTCATGTCAAGTGCTGGGGTACCTACCTGCATGCCACATTTGAGCATCCTAGGCCCCTCCGTTCAAACGTTTCATTGTCATGTCAAGTGCTGGGGTACCTACCTGCATGCCACATTTGAGCATCCTAGGCCCCTCCGTTCAAACGTTTCATTGTCATGTCAAGTGCTGGGGTACCTACCTGCATGCCACATTTGAGCATCCTAGGCCCCTCCGTTCAAACGTTTCATTGTCATGTCAAGTGCTGGGGTACCTACCTGCATGCCACATTTGAGCATCCTAGGCCCCTCCGTTCAAACGTTTCATTGTCATGTCAAGTGCTGGGGTACCTACCTGCATGCCAGATTTGAGCATCCTAGGCCCCTCCGTTCAAACGTTTCATTGTCATGTCAAGTGCTGGGGTACCTACCTGCATGCCACATTTGAGCATCCTAGGCCCCTCCGTTCAAACGTTTCATTGTCATGTCAAGTGCTGGGGTACCTACCTGCATGCCACATTTGAGCATCCTAGGCCCCTCCGTTCAAACGTTTCATTGTCATGTCAAGTGCTGGGGTACCTACCTGCATGCCACATTTGAGCATCCTAGGCCCCTCCGTTCAAACGTTTCATTGTCATGTCAAGTGCTGGGGTACCTACCTGCATGCCACATTTGAGCATCCTAGGCCCCTCCGTTCAAACGTTTCATTATGATGTCAAGTGCTGGGCAGCATTTTGGGCTCCAGTGACCTTGACCTTTGACCTATGACCTTGGCCTAGATACCCTTAGTACCTACCTGCATGCCACATTTGAGCATCCTAGGCCCCTCCGTTCAAACGTTTCATTGTCATGTCAAGTGCTGGGGTACCTACCTGCATGCCACATTTGAGCATCCTAGGCCCCTCCGTTCAAACGTTTCATTGTCATGTCAAGTGCTGGGGTACCTACCTGCATGCCACATTTGAGCATCCTAGGCCCCTCCGTTCAAACGTTTCATTGTCATGTCAAGTGCTGGGGTACCTACCTGCATGCCACATTTGAGCATCCTAGGCCCCTCCGTTCAAACGTTTCATTGTCATGTCAAGTGCTGGCGTACCTACCTGCATGCCACATTTGAGCATCCTAGGCCCCTCCGTTCAAACGTTTCATTGTCATGTCAAGTGCTGGGGTACCTACCTGCATGCCAGATTTGAGCATCCTAGGCCCCTCCGTTCAAACGTTTCATTGTCATGTCAAGTGCTGGGGTACCTACCTGCATGCCAGATTTGAGCATCCTAGGCCCCTCCGCTTGAACTGTATTGTGGAAAGGAGCCAACGCAAAAAACATTAACATTAATTCGGACGTTTCACAATAATGTCCCCCCCCCCAATATCTTCTTCTTCTTCTGCGTTCCCATTGGCCATGTTCCAATCTTTAGTCCAGTCCCGATGGCAAAGTCTGCTGTCTTTTGCATTAGGTATTAGGTACTTTATAGTCACAGAGGCGTCTCTGTGAAATTCGGGCTGCTCCCACACGGAGAGCGCGTCGGTGCCAGAGGCGCGCCACCCAATTGTTTTTTGTTTTTTTGCATGCGATTTTTGTCACTGATGAGGGAGGGAGCTTCTCCTGGAGCTCCACTCTCACCGGCCAGGTTTGGCACCGAATGTCTTGGTAAGTATTCCCAATCAATCATTCTTATTCTTCTCTGATCACTCAGTCACTTGTCACATGAGCGCAGATGCGTCATGCTGCCGTTATGCGCTTAACTAAGACATAGTTAGGCCCAGCATGTCCGTCTTCGGCTAGTAATTTCTAGAATAGTAAATAAAAGGCAGGAGAATGGACCAGAAAGATAGTAGATGACAGTAGGCAAAGAGGAAAGGCTGAGTCAAAAAGAGTGACAGATTAGAGGAAGTTACAAGCACAGAACTTCCAGAAGGTGGGGAAACTATTTGTACGAAAGACCCGCCGGCATCCTCACAGGGGGGAACAAAATTTCATTCCTTTCAGTTTTGACTTAGCAGACCTCCGAAATCGGAATGCATTCATGGCTCCCAATCGTCCCGCAAAATAAGGGGTCCCAGGGACTCCTTCACTTACAGTGATCCCAGTGACATTGCGAATGCTAAAAATAATTTTTCTAGTGCATCCCTGGGACCCCCTGCATATTCTTTTAGAGGGTCCTTTAGAATCTTAGTGCTTCATAGACCCCTAAATGGGGGTCCCTGGGAGCCCTGGTATTGGCTGAATGCAGCGGGGAGACCAGTGAAAAATGCAAACCAGACAAAGTAGTTAGCTCGTTATGGCCATATTGCTTGGGAACTCAAAAGAAGACACACCACATCTCCAGTTCTCTCTTTTCTTACAAAAGCAGGAGAATAAAAGCAAGCATAAACAGACAACAATCAAGAATAAACAGACAACAATCAAGCATAAACAGACAACAATCAAGAATAAACAGACAACAATCAAGCATAAACAGACAACAATCAAGAAGAAACAGACAACAATCAAGAATAAACAGACAACAATCAAGAATAAACAGACAACAATCAAGCATAAACAGACAACAATCAAGAATAAACAGACAACAATCAAGAATAAACAGACAACAATCAAGCATAAACAGACAACAATCAAGAATAAACAGACAACAATCAAGGAAGAATAAACAGACAACAATCAAGGAAGAATAAACAGACAACAATCAAGAATAAACAGACAACAATCAAGAATAAACAGACAACAATCAAGAATAAACAGACACCATCAAGAATAAACAGACACCATCAAGAATAAACAGACACCATCAAGAATAAACAGACAACAATCAAGAATAAACAGACAACAATCAAGAATAAACAAACAATCAAGGAAGAATAAACAGACAACAATCAAGAATAAACACACCATCAAGAATAAACAGACAACAATCAAGAATAAACAGACACCATCAAGAATAAACAGACAACAATCAAGAATAAACAAACAATCAAGCAAGAATAAACAGACAACAATCAAGAATAAACAGACAACAATCAAGAATAAACAGACAACAATCAAGAATAAACAGACAACAATCAAGAATAAACAGACAACAATCAAGAATAAACAGACAATAAACAATCAAGAATAAACAGACAACAATCAAGAATAAACAGACAACAATCAAGAATAAACAGAACAAGAATAAACAGACAACAATCAAGAACATCAAGAATAAACAGACAACAATCAAGAATAAACAGACAATCAATCAAGAATAAACAGATCAACAATCAAGAATAAACAGACAAGAATAAACAGACAATCAAGAATAAACAGACAACAATCAAGAATAAACAGACACCATCAAGAATAAACAGACAACAATCAAGAATAAACAGACAACAATCAAGAATAAACAGACAACAATCAAGAATAAACAGACAACAATCAAGAATAAACAGACAACAATCAAGAATAAACAGACAACAATCAAGAATAAACAGACAACAATCAAGAATAAACAGACAACAATCAAGAATAAACAGACAACAATCAAGAATAAACAGACAACAATCAAGAATAAACAAGAATAAACAACAATCAAGAATAAACAGACAACAATCAAGAATAAACAGACAACAATCAAGAATAAACAGACAACAATCAAGAATAAACAAACCATCAAGAATAAACACAACATCAAGAATAAACAGACAACAATCAAGAATAAACAGACAACAATCAAGAATAAACAGACAACAATCAAGAATAAACAGACAACAATCAAGAATAAACAGACAACAATCAAGAATAAACAGACACAATCAAGAATAAACAGACAACCATCAAGAATAAACAGACAACAATCAAGAATAAACAGACAACATCAAGAATAAACAGACAACAATCAAGAATAAACAGACAACAATCAAGAATAAACAGACAACAATCAAGAATAAACAGACAACAATCAAGAATAAACAGACAACAATCAAGAATAAACAGAAACAGACAACAATCAAGAATAAACAGACAAATCAAGAATAAACAGACAATCAAGAATAAACAGACAACAATCAAGAATAAACAACACCATCAAGAATAAACAGACAACAATCAAGAATAAACAGACAACAATCAAGAATAAACAGACAACAATCAAGAATAAACAGACACAATCAAGAATAAACAGACAACAATCAAGAATAAACAGACAACAATCAAGAATAAACAGACAACAATCAAGAATAAACAGACAACAATCAAGAATAAACAGACAACAATCAAGAATAAACAGACAACAATCAAGAATAAACAGACAACAATCAAGAATAAACAGACAACAATCAAGAATAAACAGACAACAATCAAGAATAAACAGACAACAATCAAGAATAAACAGACAACAATCAAGAATAAACAGACAACAATCAAGAATAAACAGACAACAATCAAGAATAAACAGACAACAATCAAGAATAAACAGACAACAATCAAGAATAAACAAGAATAAACAACAATCAAGAATAAACAGACAACAATCAAGAATAAACAGACAACAATCAAGAATAAACAGACAACAATCAAGAATAAACACAAGAATAAACACAATCAAGAATAAACAGACAACAATCAAGAATAAACAGACAACAATCAAGAATAAACAGACAACATCAAGAATAAACAGACAACAATCAAGAATAAACAGACAACAATCAAGAATAAACAGACAACAATCAAGAATAAACAGACAACAATCAAGAATAAACAGACAACAATCAAGAATAAACAGACAACAATCAAGAATAAACAGACAACAATCAAGAATAAACAGACAACAATCAAGAATAAACAAACAACAATCAAGAATAAACAGACAACAATCAAGAATAAACAGACACCATCAAGAATAAACAGACAACAATCAAGAATAAACAGACACCATCAAGAATAAACAGACAACAATCAAGAATAAACAAGACAACAATCAAGAATAAACAGATCAAGAATAAACAGACAATCAAGAATAAACAAGAATAAACAACAATCAAGAATAAACAAGACAACAATCAAGAATAAACAGACAATCAAGAATAAACAAGAATAAACAGACAATCAAGAATAAACAGACAACAATCAAGAATAAACAGACAACAATCAAGAATAAACAGACAACAATCAAGAATAAACAGACACAATCAAGAATAAACAGACAACAATCAAGAATAAACAGACAACAATCAAGAATAAACAGACACCATCAAGAATAAACAGACAACATCAAGAATAAACAGACAACAACAAGAATAAACAACAATCAAGAATAAACAGACAACAATCAAGAATAAACAGACAACAATCAAGAATAAACAGACAACAATCAAGAATAAACAGACAACAATCAAGAATAAACAAGAATAAACAACACAATCAAGAATAAACAGACAACAATCAAGAATAAACAGACAACAATCAAGAATAAACAGACAACAATCAAGAATAAGACAACAGACAACAATCAAGAATAAACAGACAACAATCAAGAATAAACAGACAACAATCAAGAATAAACAGACAACAATCAAGAATAAACAGACAACAATCAAGAATAAACAGACAAGAATAAAACAATCAAGAATAAACAGACAACAATCAAGAATAAACAGACAACAATCAAGAATAAACAGACAACAATCAAGAATAAACAGACACCATCAAGAATAAACAGACAACAATCAAGAATAAACAGACAACAATCAAGAATAAACAGACAACAATCAAGAATAAACAGATCAAGAATAAAACAATCAAGAATAAACAGACAACAATCAAGAATAAACAGACACCATCAAGAATAAACAGACAACAATCAAGAATAAACAGACACCATCAAGAATAAACAGACAACAATCAAGAATAAACAGACAACAATCAAGAATAAACAGACAACAATCAAGAATAAACAGACAACAATCAAGAATAAACAGACACCATCAAGAATAAACAGACAACAATCAAGAATAAACAGACAACAATCAAGAATAAACAGACAACAATCAAGAATAAACAGACAACAATCAAGAATAAACAGACAACAATCAAGAATCAAGAATAAACAGACAACAATCAAGAATAAACAGACACCATCAAGAATAAACAGACAACATCAAGAATAAACAGACAACAATCAAGAATAAACAGACAAATCAAGAATAAACAGACACAATCAAGAATAAACAGACAACAATCAAGAATAAACAGACAACAATCAAGAATAAACAGACAATCAATAAGAATAAACAGACAATCAAGAATAAACAGACAACAATCAAGAATAAACAGACAACAATCAAGAATAAACAGACAACAATCAAGAATAAACAGACAACCATCAAGAATAAACAGACAACCATCAAGAATAAACAGATCAACAATCAAGAATAAACAGACAACAATCAAGAATAAACAGACAACAATCAAGAATAAACAGACAACAATCAAGAATAAACAGACAACAATCAAGAATAAACAGACAACAATCAAGAATAAACAGACACCATCAAGAATAAACAGACATCAAGAATAAACAGACAACAATCAAGAATAAACACACCATCAAGAATAAACAGACAACAATCAAGATTAAACAGACAACAATCAAGAATAAACAGACAACAATCAAGATTAAACAGACAACAATCAAGAATAAACAGACACCATCAAGAATAAACAGACATCAAGAATAAACAGACAACAATCAAGATTAAACAGACAACCATCAACAATCAACAGACACACACACAAAAAGCACAGACATTTCATCATCATTTGCTTTATTTGTTGCATATGAATCACAAAGGTTCTGTATCACACAGTTCATTTTCTCATTATAGAAACCGGTATGAAACATCATGTTCAACACTCTCACTTCTTCTCATTCAGTCATTTACGAAGAAAAGAACAGAAAGCTTAACACTCTCTCCCTCATTCATACTCACTCAACCTTCTAAAGCTTAACCCTTTCTCCTTCATTCATCATCATTTTCTGAGAAAACAACGGAAAGCTTAACCCTTTCTCCTTCATTCATCATCGTTTTCTGAAAAAACAACGGAAAGCTTAACCCTTTCTCCTTCATTCATCATCGTTTTCTGAGAAAACAACGGAAAGCTTAACCCTTTCTCCTTCATTCATCATCGTTTTCTGAAAAAACAACGGAAAGCTTAACCCTTTCTCCTTCATTCATCATCGTTTTCTGAAAAAACAACGGAAAGCTTAACCCTTTCTCACTCATTCATTGTCATTTTCTGAGAAAACAACGGAAAGCTTAACCCTTTCTCCTTCATTCATCATCATTTTCTGAGAAAACAACGGAAAGCTTAACCCTTTCTCACTCATTCATAGTCATTTTCTGAGAAAACAACGGAAAGCTTAACCCTTTCTCACTCATTCATAGCCATTTTCTGAGAAAACAACGGAAAGCTTAACCCTTTCTCACTCATTCATAGCCATTTTCTGAGAAAACAACGGAAAGCTTAACCCTTTCTCCTTCATTCATCATCATTTTCTGAGAAAACAACGGAAAGCTTAACCCTTTCTCCTTCATTCATAGCCATTTTCTCAGAAAACAACGGAAAGCTTAACCCTTTCTCCTTCATTCATCATTTTCTGAGAAAACAACGGAAAGCTTTCTGAGAAAACAACGGAAAGCTTAAAACCCTTTCTCCTTCATTCATCATCATTTTCTGAGAAAACAACGGAAAGCTTAACCCTTTCTCCCTCATTCATAGCCATTTTCATAGCAAGCAACGGAAAGTTTAACACTCGCTCGTTCAGTCATTTTCCAAGAAAACCGATATAACACCGTCACGTCTGAAAGTTCAACATTTGATCGCTCATGAATTCAACATTCACATCATTTTTTCAACACACACACAGGCATGAGACATATCACCCACCGAACAGTGTGTCAAAACTTCTCCAAAGCTTACATATCTAATAACTAAACAGAGACCTGCATACGTATTTGTCCAAATTTTTTTTTGAAAGTGTTTCCTTTTTCTATTGATGGCGGAGTACACTAAACCAGATCATTCAGGTTGATGGTGGTGTTGGTGAAGTGGGAATGTCCAGCACACTGTGTGTTGATGGTGGAGTACACTAAACCAGATCATTCAAATTAATGGTGGTGTTGGTGAAGTGGGAAGGCACCATGTCCAACACACTGTGTTGATGGTGGAGTACACGAAACCAGATCGTTCAAATTGATGAAGGTGATGGTGAAATGGGAAGACACCATAATCTAACTGGTGGCGGAGTCCACTAAACCAGATCGTTCAGGATGATGTGGTGTTGGTGAAGTGGGAAGACACCATAATCTAACTGGTGGCGGAGTCCACTAAACCAGATCATTCAGGTTGATGGTGGTGGTGAAATGGGAAGGCACCATATATATAACTGGTGGCGGAGTACGCTAAACCAGATCATTCAGGTTGATGGTGATGTTGGTGAAGTGGGAAGGCACCATATATCTAACTGGTGGCAAAGTACACTAAACCAGATCATTCAGGTTGATGGTGGTGTTGGTGAAGTGGGAAGGCACCATGTCCAGCACACTGTATGTTGAAGGCGGAGTACACTAAACCAGATTGTTCAAATTGATGGAGGTGTTGGTGAAATGGGAAGACACCATAATCTAACTGGTGGCGGAGTACATTAAACCAGATCATTCAAATTGATGGAGGTGTTGGTGAAGTGGGAAGACACCATAATCTAACTGGTGGTGGAGTACGCTAAACTAGATCGTTTCAGGTTGATGGTGGTGTTAGTGAAGTGGGAAGACACCATTTTGATGGTGGTGTTGGTGAAGTGGGAAGGCACCATGTCCAGCACACTGTGTGTTGGTGGCGGAGTACACTAAACCAGATCATTCAAATTGATGGTGGTGTTGGTGAAGTGGGAAGGCACCATGTCCAGCACACTGTGGTGGAGGTCCGTGCTGTCCACAGTCAGCCCCAGGGAGTCCCCCCCGGTGTAGAACATGGTCTGGGGAGGATCGTCCTGAAACAAACAGCCACATGTCAATACATAAATTTGGTGTAGACTGGCGTACAGTGGCACACAGGTAACGCGTTCGCAGACCTGTTTACCCTGAAATTGGGCTTCGTGTATTTTAAAGCCAAACTAAGTGTATTTTAAATAAAATAGGAGTACCATATTTCTCGGACTATAAGGCGATTTTCCCAGACTCAGACCCCTGCGGCTTATAATGTGACTGATAAAATAGTAAGAAAATATAATAACAGAATCTGAATTTTGGGTAAAATTTGGGGGGTGCGTCTTATACAAAGGTGCGCCTTATAGTCCGAAAAATACGGTGCTTCAACCGGAAAGACTGAAAAACGGGAGCGCAAACATCTGTATAACTATAGAAATACTGTGTCAAAAGTGTCATCCGGTTAGATTTACAACACACACATTTCTCAAATCAGGCAATACAGAGAAATGATAGATCTTTTTACCATTTCACCATATTTCCCCCCCCCCCCCCCATGTACCATATTAATCATATTTCTGTCAAATATGTGTACAAAATATGGCGAAACCATATGGGTAAACAGGTCTGCGTTCGCCTCGTAGACAATAAACCCAAGTTCAAACCTGGGTACAGGGGATTTTTCCTCTCACTCTGCACTAAGCCTTACGGTCTGAACATGGAGTCTTTCGGATGAGACGATAAACCGAGGTCCCGTGTGCCCGTGTACCTAGCACACGTTATACCCAGTGGCAACGAAAAAGTTGTCATTTGGTCAAAATTTAACACACACACACACCCTTTTCCTTCCTCATCAGTCACACAAAAAATCGCATGCAAATTTAAAAAAATATGGAAAAATGGGTGGCGCGCCTCTGTCTGCGATGTGCTCTCCAGGTAGGAGCAACTCAAATTTCACAGACGCCTCTGTCACAGTAATGTATCAAATACTAATTTTATATGTATTTATCTCAAACATCAATAAATGCACACACACACACAGACAGACACACACGCACAGTAGTTGTGTGTTGAGGAAGGACATTCCAGTTTGTAGATCTCTGAAGGAAAGAGCTATCAGGGAGCACACACACACACAGACAGACAGACACACACACACCTGTAGTAGTTGTGTGTTGAGGAAGGACATTCCAGTTTGTAGATCTCTGAAGGAAAGAGCTATCAGGGAGCACACACACACACACACACACACAGACAGACAGACACACACACCTGTAGTAGCTGTGTGTTGAGGAAGGACATTCCAGTTTGTAGATCTCTGAAGGAAAGAGCTATCAGGGAGCACACACACACACAGACAGACAGACACACACACCTGTAGTAGCTGTGTGTTGAGGAAGGACATTCCAGTTTGTAGATCTCTGAAGGAAAGAGCTATCAGGGAGCACACACACACACAGACAGACAGACACACACACACACCTGTAGTAGCTGTGTGTTGAGGAAAGACATTCCAGTTTGTAGATCTCTGAAGGAAAGAGCTGTCAGGGAGCACACACACACACACAGACAGACAGACACACACACACCTGTAGTAGCTGTGTGTTGAGGAAGGACATTCCAGTTTGTAGATCTCTGAAGGAAAGAGCTGTCAGGGAGCACACACACACACAGACAGACAGACAGACACACACCTGTAGTAGCTGTGTGTTGAGGAAGGACATTCCAGTTTGTGGATCTCTGAAGGAAAGAGCTGTCAGGGAAGAGTCTGTGGTGGTGTACATCACTTCTTCCGGCTTCATCATGGAATCTGCAACAATCGTCATCATCATTATCATCATCATTGTTGTCATCATCATCATCATTGTTGTCATCATCATCACCATCACCTTATAATACCGACTAACAATATGGTGAGAAACTCTTCCAACAAAACAGAAACAGACTAGAAGGCTGTACTTTACTTCTTGTTTATCACACTGAGACACCTGTGTTTACATGACTAATAATATGGTGACAAACCATTAATAAAACAAAATCAGAATTTTGCATGAAATTGGGATGTGTGTGCCTTGCAACAAGATACGCCTTCTAGTCTGCAAAACACAGAACGTAAATAATGGGAGAAGAGTACAACCAACACATGACCACTGACCACAAGGGACTGAGGACAGGTCAGTCTCCGTGAACACCACCGCTTGACCCCCAGCCTCTGCCTGACCCTCTTGTTGCTGTTGTTGTTGCTGTTGTTGTTGATGTTGCAAACGCTGTCGGGAGTGACTGCTGATTCTGTGGTTGCTCTGGAAATCGGTGCGGGCGCACCCACTTCTGTTCTTCAGCACCGGGCGACGAAGATTAGATTCTGAAACGAAGCAGGGGAAAAACAATTCTTTGATTAAAAAATGTTACCGTATTTTTCGGACTATAAGGCGATACTTTTTTTCTCCGACTCAGACCCCTGCGCCTTACAACATGACTAATAAAACAGTAAGATAATATAATAAGAACATCTGAAAGTTGGGCAAAACATTTTTGGGGGGTGCGCATTATACAACGGTAAACCTTGTAGTCCAAAAAATAGTTTTTTTCTGTAACTTTTTCAATAAAATAGGTGGTCAAATTCCAGAACCCTTGAAATATACTGGGTGTTCAAGGGAAAGAACACCATAAATTAGATGGCATGACAACAGTTAGGTCTTCTTCAACCCCCCCCCCCCCCCCCCCCCCACTAATCTTTTATTCATTGACTTAACCCCTTCAGTGCTAGAGAAAAATCCAGCGCTCGCGCTAGAAATTTTGAAAACCAGTCCCAATGCCCCCCAACAACCGGTGTCAAAACCGGTCCCAGGGAAACAAAATTCAGTGAAAACCACAATATTAAAGCCTCTGTTAAAACAATTTAACAGTGCTAGCAAACATTTATCGGTCCCTGGGACTGACAGGTCAAATTTTATAGTATTTTGGTCTTGCAAACAGTATTTTACTAATAATTACTAGTTAACACGATCACTGGCAATTGATACAATATTTTTTTTATTATTGTCATAAAATTAAAAAGAGACCTTTTTTTTTTTTTAATTAAAAAAGAGACCTGTTCAGACTCAATGGTCGAGATATATTATCCTTCTGGACTTGTCAAAAAACAACAACACAAAAACAGCATTCCAGGACTATGACATCAAAAGTTACAAAATCATCAATGACATCACACAACCCATGTCAAATTTTTCACTGAAATTAGGAGAAAGACAAAAAGAACCCTGAATAGCACAGCCACAACAATCCATACTCATATTACATACTGATGGTCTTTTTAAAAATAAAAAAGGAGGGGGTGGGGGTGATGAGTAGGTCAACTTCATAAAAAATGCACAATCTCTACGTTTTCAGGAGCATGGGTGAAACTGAAAGCAGAACATTCTCTCAATCCTGAAATGACACGTTTCAATGTTCGCTGAATCTTCCCAATCCTGAAGGGGTGACCGCATAAAAAAAATAGCTTCCAATGTGTGAGTGTCTGTGTATATATATACAGGATGGGTGGGGACGGTGTTAGAATTGCATGTCTATCATCTTGTTTCAATCTGCCATCAACTTTAGCACAAAGGTTTGATTTTATGAAGACCGTGGTTCCGGATGACGAAAACGACCAATCCTGAAGACTTTTCTATCAGCTTTTTTAATGCCTGAACTACTTTAACCCTTTCACCGCCAATGTCGTATTTTTGCACCACAATGATTTAACCCTTTCGCCGCCAGCCATTTTTTAGCAAAACATTTCTATGAGACTTACCTGGGTAGAAAAAACCCAATCTGTCTGTAATATTAGGAATTCCTCTGTGACATGCTTAAAGTGAGGCCTATCCTTACCTCCCAACATTAAGAGAATAGGATCTTTGGATAACAGACCCTGATTTGATGCCTTTTTTGTGACACGGGTGTTAAATCATTGTGGTGCAAAAATGCGACGTTGGCGGTGAAAGGGTTAACACCCAAGTCACTAAAAGGCATCAAATCAGGGTCTGTTATCCAAAGACCATATTCTGTTAATTTTGGGAGGTAAGGATAGGCCTTACTTTAAATATGTCACAGAGGAATCCAGGTAAGTTTAATGGTAAATTTTGGCTGAGGACTGGCTAGTGTTGAAAGGAATAAAAACACAAAGTAAAAACAAAATCAAAGTTTTATGTTAAAATACTTTTGCTGAACTATTTCAACCCAAGCCCAAGAGCCACTCACCCAGACTGATGATGGGCTGCATGGCGGTGTTAACAGTGGCGGTGGCGGTGTTGTTGTGCTGTGCGGTGGGGTCACTGGGGTCAGCGGTGATGGCCACGGGCATGGACAGCAGCTGGGTGACCGCTGCGTTGGTCAGCTGGTCAGTGCTGATCTCCACGCCTCCCTCACCGCCCGCTTCCTCTCCTTCCATGGCTGGAACAAAAGCGACACATCACTAAACAGCCGTTGTAAAGGGCTGCCTACCCTCTGTTGCAGTCTCCAGGGCCAAACTGCTTAACCCTTTCAACGCCAGCCATTGTTCAGCCAAAACGATCCATTAACCCCTTGACTGCCAGAGAAAATTAAAGAAAAAATCATTGGACAAATCATGCCATGAAAAAGATAACTGATAGAGCCAATCTGGCAAAATGGTCTGGGGATATAACTCTCTTGACTGTTAGAGCAAAAGCCAGCATATCAGTTATTCCCCTTCATCTGATGTCATCAGTGATGTCACTAAGTCAGTAGGTGATACGTTATACGGCAATGAAGGGGTTAAATTTACCTGGGTAGAGAAAACATTATGTCTGCAACATTGGGGATTCCTCTTGTGACATGCACAAAACAGGGCCCATCCTTACCTCCCAAAATTAAGAACACAAGGTCACTGGATAGCAGACCCTCATTTGATGCCTTTCAGTGACACGGCTGTTCAATGATTGTGGTGCTAAGAGGCGACAGTGGCGATGAAAGGGTTATAAACTATGGACAGAAACTTATTTCCAGGGACAAACATTGCGATGTCGTGCATCAGGGTCAAAATGAACATTAACTTTTGATTATTTCGTTATCAAGCAAAATGTTTGCGACTCTAGACTTCTTTATGCTTCTTGGTGTCACTGTGCTTCAATGTTCAAGATCCTTCGGTGTTCAGTAACTTATGTGTAACATATTTCATATATGTAAAGAAAACAGCAACAGTATCTGTTGATTTGGGTGTTTCTCTGTTGAACAGTAAGTTTAGTTAACAAGACCAGTAACTGCTCTACCAAATATTTGATTCTACCAGTGATGAGATTCTCAGAAAACCAAAAAGGAGGAAAAAAGAAGCCGGGTCCGTGGCCCGGTGTCGGCTACATCAGCAAATGGAACACAATTCTGCTTTAAGCTTTGCAAACTGCAAAGTAATGATAAATAGAGCAGTCTTGGCTGCCCCAAGCAGTAACTGGAAGTGTCCATTTGAGAGTGAACCAATCGAGAACATAATATCAATCGAACTTCTTGCCGCATTTACGATTCAACACAAAACCTAACACCCCTACCCGCACCCCTCAATTTTCTCAATGGATTTACACTGATCTCAAAAATGACCCTTGGGGCCATCAAAAAGGAGGAAATCCTCCAATTGGAGGAAAAATCTCATTTCCGTTTCCAGGGACGCCAGAGAGAGAAGTGGATTCCAGGGACAGGGTGCCATTTTTGACTGTTTCCAGGGACAAACACCCCTGCAGCCCTGCAAGTCGCACAACAACAAAGACTCACTATCAGAGATCAGGCGTGGTAATGGAGGAAAAGTATTTTCCTCTCAAAATATTACAGGGTTTCAGATGTTGTCTCTTGGTGTAATCTAAAGATCACAAGCCCTTTACGGTGATCAGGAGGCAATGGGCAACTTAGGATGATAATTTGACCGCCAGGGGGCAGTCAAACCGGTAGGGGCTTAGCACGTGATATTCTTAGTTGGGCGTAGTGAGAGAGAGAGAGAGAGAGAGAGGGAGGGGCTCATCTCTCCAAAGAATATGTTAACTAAAACTGTTCAAACTTTGGGAAAGCGCATCTTCTCAACCCCTTCTGACATTTGATTTTCTGCATTCACTTTTCCTCTGAATTCAGATAATTCTCTGAAGATTACCATGCCTGGAGATTGTCATTCAACTCATGCGTTCACGGTCTTCCTCTCTCAATCAACCTACTAGTCAGTCCCCTCATCACTGTGCACTCAACAACTGGGCGATTTTCTCCCTCCCCTCCTCTGTCTCCCTACCTGTGCCCTCCTCATCATACACCCTCAACAGCTGTATACATCCTGCCTGGGCCCCACCCCTCCTCTTTCTCTCTCCCCTTCTCCCTATCTCTCCCCTCCTCTCTCTCTCTCTCAACAGCTGGGCGATCTCCCCTCCTCGCTTCTCTCTCTCCCTACTCCCCCCCCCCCCCCCCCACCTGTTCCCTCCGCAACGCACACCCTCAACAGTTGAGTTGGGCAATTTCCTGTCTTTTTCTCGCTTTCCCCCTCTCTCTCTTCCTACCTGTCTTGAGTCTTGTGTCTGAGCAATCTTCTGTCTCTCTCCCTCTCTCCTCCCCCACCATCTCCATCTCTCACCCCCCCCCCCCCCCACCTGTTCCCTCATCATCGTACACCCTCAACAGCTTAGCTCTCTCCTGCTCTCCCCTCCTCTCACATTCTCTCTCTCTCTCTCCTCCTTCTCTCTCTACCCCCTTCACCCTCTCCCCTTCTCTCTCCCTACCTGTGCCCTCCTCATCGTACACTCTCAACAGCTAATCTCTCCCCCCATCCCTCCCTACCTGTGCCCTCCTCATCGTAGACCCTCAACAGCTGTGCAATCTCCTGCCTGGGCCCCAGCCCCGCCTCCTCCTCAGGCAGGTCCACATAGTGCTGCAGCATGTGGGACCTCAGCTGCGGCTTGCTGGGGTACCTCGAGCTGCAGCCGTCCAGCGGGCAGAAGTACAGGATCTTCTCCGACTCCTTGTGCTTGTTGAGGTGGACGTAGAGGGTGCTGCGCGCCGTGAAACTGCTGTTACACCCTGCGACAATCATCGTCAAAGTCATTTGTCATAATCATCACCATTGTCTTCATATACATCATTCTTCTCCGGCTCCTTGTGCTTGAGGAGATCATCGTGAAACTGCTGTTACACCCTGCGACAATCATCATACATTTGTCGTCATCATCGTGAAACTGCTGTTACACCTGCGACAATCATCATACATTTGTCGTCATCATCGTGAAACTGCTGTCAACATACTAACAGGGTGATGAGAGCTGTGAAACTGCTGTTGCACCCTGTGACAATCATCATCAATGTCATTTGTCATAATCATCACCATTGTCTTCATAATCATTCTTCTCCGGCTCCTTGTGCTTGAGGAGGTCAACATACTAACAGGGTGATGAGAGCTGTGAAACTGCTGTTGCACCCTGTGACAATCATCATCAATGTCATAATCATCACCATTGTCTTCATAATCATTCTTCTCCGGCTCCTTGTGCTTGAGGAGGTCAACATACTAACAGGGTGATGAGAGCTGTGAAACTGCTGTTGCACCCTGTGACAATCTGACAAAATGGTCTAGAGATATATGTTTCCTGGCTTGTCTAAACCAAACATTTATCATTTCAGGGCTGTGACATAAGTTATGACATCATCAATAACATCACATGCCCTGTAGTAGACAGGGGGCCGGCAGTGAGGGGGATAAAATTAAAAGCAACAAAATGTGAAGCGCAGCAGTTCAGAAGGTAGCGACTCCTCCCCCACCCTATGTTCGCCACATGCAAACTGCGGGCAGGGGAGACAACCCACATCTGTGGCTGATTTCAGGACCCCTGCACTCTCATCACTACTGCCAACAACACTTCTTTTCTTTTTTATTTAAGAAGAATTCAACTGTATTTCATCTTGAGTGTATGGGGACTACAACACACAAGTCTTGAGTAGTCTGGGTCGCTGAAATGAGTAGCTTTGGTGTGAGATGCTTAGTCCTATTCATTACAACCATCAAACACTAAAAATCACTGAAAATGAGTCGCAGTGAAGAATCAACCCTTCACTGCCAGAGGAAAACAGAAATTATCGATTTTCTTATTATAAAATTTTAAAGAGACCTGTTAGACTCAATCTGAGAAAATGGTCTAGAGATATTTCTTTCCTGGCTTGTCTAAACCAAAAACTCATTCCAGGGCTATGACATGGTAAGTTATGACATCATCAATGACATCACACGCCCTGTAGTAGACAGGGGGCCGGCAGTGAAGGGGTTAAAATTAAAAGCAACAAAATGTGAAGCGCAGCAGTTCAGAAGGTAGCGACTCCTCCCGCACCCCACGTTCGCCACATGCAAACCTCGGGCAGGGGAGACAACCCACATCTGTGGCTGATTTCTGGACCCCTGCACTCTCATCACTACTGCCAACACTTCATTTAAAAAAAAATATACAATTGAATTAAAAAGCATCAAAACGCTACACTCACACAAGCACATGAAATAATAAATGCGGTGAATAAAACCAAATTTTCGTCCTTCAAAAAGACTTTGACAAAGGTGAATGAAGACAACACATTAAACTTAACAATGACCGTAGTGAATGGATGACGCATTTCTTTTTTATTTAAGAAGAATTGAACTGTTTCATTTTGAGTGTATGGGGACTCCAATGCAGACCTGGTTACCCCCTGCACAAGTCTCGAGTAGTCTGGTCGCTGAAATGAGTACCGTATTTTGCGGATCATTAGGCGCTGCTGTGTATAAGGCGAATAGGGCCATTTTCAAGCAAATTCTGACAAAATTAAAGCAAAAGGCGCCCTCGTTTATAAGGCGATGCGCACCTCGCAAAAGAAAGTCAAACTCTGAAGCCTGTACGCGTCCTGTAAACGCTTACCGACCGCCATTACTGCAGTCATAAACGAGAATTGGCTCCCCTTTCAAATAATCAAACTTCCGTTTGTGCTGCTTCCTGTTGATATGTTTGGACAATTCTTCGCGAAAAATGATAGAATTATGGCGTTATAAGCTCTATGATGCTTTTTGCATCCAATGAAGGGTTATGGCATCTCTTTGGACGGTATCCGAGTCTCGGACGATAATATGGATTTTGATTAAGCATTTTAACGTGAATATTCGTCGTATCGGCGACTCGTGACCACTTTCTACGTCTGACTCACAGTAGACTGAACTGAACACGGCATTCGTTGCCTCTCTTCTCACGATTTTGTACACTAATAAGGCGCCCTCGTTTATTAGGCGCATAGGTCGAAATTGGAGAAAACAATATCGCCTTATAACCCGAAAATTACGGTAGCTTTGGTGTGAAATATTTGGTCCTATTCATTACAACCATCAAACAAACACTGTTACCTCAGCTCATCAAACACTGTTCACTGAAAATGAGTCGCAGTGAAGAATCAACCCTTCACTGCCAGAGGAAAACAGAGAAATTATCGATTTTCTTGCTACAAAATTTTAAAGAGACCTGTTAGACTCAATCTGAGAAAATGGTCTAGAGATATTTCTTTCCTGGCTTGTCTAAACCAAAAACCATCATTCCAGGGCTGTGACATGGTAAGTTATGACATCATCAATGACATCACACGCCCTGTAGTAGACAGGGGGCCGGCAGTGAAGGGGTTCAAATTAAAAGCAACAAAATGTGAAGCGCAGCAGTTCAGAAGGTAGCGACTCCTCCCCCACCCTATGTTCGCCACATGCAAACTGCGGGCAGGGGAGACAACCCACATCTGTGGCTGATTTCAGGACCCCTGCACTCTCATCATTACTGCCAACAACACTTCTTTTCTTTTTTATTTAAGAAGAATTCAACTGTATTTCATCTTGAGTGTATGAGGACTACAACACACAAGTCTTGAGTAGTCTGGGTCGCTGAAATGAGTAGCTTTGGTGTGAGATGCTTAGTCCTATTCATTACAACCATCAAACACTAAAAATCACTGAAAATGAGTCGCAGTGAAGAATCAACCCTTCACTGCCAGAGGAAAACAGAAACTATCGATTTTCTTATTATAAAATTTAAAAGAGACCTGTTAGACTCAATCTGAGAAAATGGTCTAGAGATATTTCTTTCCTGGCTTGTCTAAACCAAAAACTCATTTCAGGGCTGTGACATGGTAAGTTATGACATCATCAATAACATCACACGCCCTGTAGTAGACAGGGGGCCGGCAGTGAAGGGATTAAAATTAAAAGCAACAAAATGTGAAGCGCAGTTCAGAAGGTAGCGACTCCTCCCGCACCCCACATGCAAACCTCGGGCAGGGGAGACAACCCACATCTGTGGCTGATTTCTGGACCCCTGCACTCTCATCACTACTGCCAACACTTCATTTTAAAAAAAATATACAATTGAATTAAAAAGCATCAAAACGCTACACTCACACAAGCACATGAAATAATAATAAATGCGGTGAATAAAACCAAATTTTCGTCCTTCAAAAAGACTTTGACAAAGGTGAATGAAGACAACACATTAAACTTAACAATGACCGTAGTGAATGGATGACGCATTTCTTTTTTATTTAAGAAGAATTGAACTGTTTCATTTTGAGTGTATGGGGACTCCAATGCAGACCTGGTTACCCCCTGCACAAGTCTTGAGTAGTCTGGTCGCTGAAATGAGTACCGTATTTTGCGGATCATTAGGCGCTGCTGTGTATAAGGCGAATAGGGCAATTTTCAAGAAAATTCTGACAAAATTAAAGCAAAAGGCGCCCTCGTTTATAAGGCGATTGCACCTCGCAAAAGAAAGTCAAACTCTGAAGCCTGTACGCGTCCTGTAAACGCTTACCGACCGCCATTACTGCTGTCATAAACGAGAGTTGGCTCCCCTTTCAAATAATCAAACTTCCGTTTGTGCTGCTTCCTGTTGATATGTTTGGACAATTCTTCGCGAAAAATTATAGAATTATGGCGTTATAAGCTCTATGATGCTTTTTGCATCCAATGAAGGGTTATGGCATCTCTTTGGACGGTATCAGAGTCTCGGACGATAATATGGATTTTTTAAGCATTTTAACGTGAATATTCGTCGTATCGGCGACTCGTGACCACTTTCTATGTCTGACTCACAGTAGACTGAACTGAACACGGCAATCGTTGCCTCTCTTCTCACGATTTTGTTCACTAATAGGGCGCCCTCGTTTATTAGGCGCATAGGTCGAAATTGGAGAAAACAATATCGCCTTATAACCCGAAAATTACGGTAGCTTTGGTGTGAAATATTTGGTCCTATTCATTACAACCATCAAACAAACACTGTTACCTCAGCTCATCAAACACTGTTCACTGAAAATGAGTCGCAGTGAAGAATCAACCCTTCACTGCCAGAGGAAAACAGAGAAATTATCGATTTTCTTATTATAAAATTTAAAAGAGACCTGTTAGACTCAATCTGAGAAAATGGTCTAGAGATATATCTTTCCTGACTTGTCTAAACCAAAAACCATCATTCCAGGGCTGTGACATGGTAAGTTATGACATCATCAATGACATCACACGCCCTGTAGTAGACAGGGGAGCCGGCAGTGAAGGGGTTAAAATTAAAAGCAACAAAATGTGAAGCGCAGCAGTTCAGAAGGTAGCGACTCCTCCCCCACCCTATGTTCGCCACATGCAAACTGCGGGCAGGGGAGACAACCCACATCTGTGGCTGATTTCAGGACCCCTGCACTCTCATCACTACTGCCAACAACACTTCTTTTCTTTTTTATTTAAGAAGAATTCAACTGTATTTCATCTTGAGTGTATGGGGACTACAACACACAAGTCTTGAGTAGTCTGGGTCGCTGAAATGAGTAGCTTTGGTGTGAGATGCTTAGTCCTATTCATTACAACCATCAAACACTAAAAATCACTGAAAATGAGTCGCAGTGAAGAATCAACCCTTCACTGCCAGAGGAAAACAGAAACTATCGATTTTCTTATTATAAAATTTTAAAGAGACCTGTTAGACTCAATCTGAGAAAATGGTCTAGAGATATTTCTTTCCTGGCTTGTCTAAACCAAAAACTCATTCCAGGGCTATGACATGGTAAGTTATGACATCATCAATGACATCACACGCCCTGTAGTAGACAGGGGGCCGGCCGTGAAGGGGTTAAAATTAAAAGCAACAAAATGTGAAGCGCGGCAGTTCAGAAGGTAGCGACTCCTCCCGCACCCCACGTTCGCCACATGCAAACCTCGGGCAGGGGAGACAACCCACATCTGTGGCTGATTTCTGGACCCCTGCACTCTCATCACTACTGCCAACACTTCATTTTTTTAAAAATATACAATTGAATTAAAAAGCATCAAAACGCTACACTCACACAAGCACATGAAATAAAAAATAAATGCGGTGAATAAAACCAAATTTTCGTCCTTCAAAAAGACTTTGACAAAGGTGAATGAAGACAACACATTAAACTTAACAATGACCGTAGTGAATGGATGACGCATTTCTTTTTTATTTAAGAAGAATTGAACTGTTTCATTTTGAGTGTATGGGGACTCCAATGCAGACCTGGTTACCCCCTGCACAAGTCTTGAGTAGTCTGGTCGCTGAAATGAGTACCGTAATTTTCGGATCATTATGCGCTGCTGTGTATAAGGCGAATAGGGCCATTTTCAAGCAAATTCTGACAAAATTAAAGCAAAAGGCGCCCTCGTTTATAAGGCGATGCGCACCTCGCAAAAGAAAGTCAAACTCTGAAGCCTGTACGCGTCCTGTAAACGCTTACCGACCGCCATTACTGCAGTCATAAACGAGAATTGGCTCCCCTTTCAAATAATCAAACTTCCGTTTGTGCTGCTTCCTGTTGATATGTTTGGACAATTCTTCGCGAAAAATGATAGAATTATGGCGTTATAAGCTCTATGATGCTTTTTGCATCCAATGAAGGGTTATGGCATCTCTTTGGACGGTATCCGAGTCTCGGACGATAATATGGATTTTGATTAAGCATTTTAACGTGAATATTCATCGTATCGGCGACTCGTGACCACTTTCTACGTCTGACTCACAGTAGACTGAACTGAACACGGCATTCGTTGCCTCTCTTCTCACGATTTTGTACACTAATAAGGCACCCTCGTTTATTAGGCGCATAGGTCGAAATTGGAGAAAACAATATCGCCTTATAACCCGAAAATTACGGTAGCTTTGGTGTGAAATATTTGGTCCTATTCATTACAACCATCAAACAAACACTGTTACCTCAGCTCATCAAACACTGTTCACTGAAAATGAGTCGCAGTGAAGAATCAACCCTTCACTGCCAGAGGAAAACAGAGAAATTATCGATTTTCTTGCTACAAAATTTTAAAGACGTGTTAGACTCAATCTGAGAAAATGGTCAAGAGATATATAAATCATTTCCTGACTTGTCTAAACCAAAAACATATCATTTCAGGACTGTGACATGGTAAGTTATGACATCATCATTGACATCACACGCCCTGTAGTAGACAGGGAGCCGGCAGTGAAGGGGTTAAAATTAAAAGCAACAAAATGTGAAGCGCAGCAGTTCAGAAGGTAGCGACTCCTCCCCCACCCTATGTTCGCCACATGCAAACTGCGGGCAGGGGAGACAACCCACATCTGTGGCTGATTTCAGGACCCCTGCACTCTCATCATTACTGCCAACAACACTTCTTTTTTTTTTATTTTAAGAAGAATTGAACTGTATTTCATTTTACAATACATAAGTCTTGATTGGTCTGGGTCACTGAAATGAGTAGCTGTGGTGTGAGATGTTTAGTCCTATTCATTACAACCTAAAACACTAAAAATCACTGAAAATGAGTCGCAGTGAAGAATCAACCCTTCACTGCCACAGGAAAACAGAAATTATCGATTTTCTGATTATAAAATTTAAAAGAGACGTGTTAGACTCAATCTGACAAAATAGTCTAGATATTTCTTTCCTGGCTTGTCTAAATCAAAAACTAAAATTAAAAGCAACAAAATGTGAAGCGCGGCAGTTCAGAAGGTAGCGACTCCTCCCCTACCCCACGTTCGCCACGTGCAAACCTCGGGCAGGGGAGACAACCCACATCTGTGGCTGTTTTCAGGACCCCTGCACTTTCATCACCACTGCTAACAATTCTTCATTTTATCTCTGACAAAGTTCACTGTTGTAATAGCGGCTTCAGCTTGAGGTGAATTTTAGTCAAAGAATAGTAAAGCTTGCCGTGTAGAGGCCCCTACTTTAGCCTAGTCAATCAAAGCATCAAGCCAATTCAGTGATCGCGCTAGCAATTTTTAAAACCAGTCCCATCAGCGAATGTATCCGGTTTTGTTTTCACTGGTCTCCCTGCTGCATGCAGCCAACACATTCCGGTTTCGGAGGAGCTCAAATGAGAACATTGTGGGGATTTTTTTTTTAAAGGCAGGAGAATGGGCCAATAAGGCAGAAAGACAGTAGATGACAGAAAGCAAAGGGAAAGGGCACAGTCAAAGAGAATGAAAGTTCCAGAAGGTGGTGGTGGTGGAAGGTACGTCTTATAAGGTACCCCAATGCAATCCTTAAAAAATACGGTATTTGCGTATCACTGTGTTCTGGGCATATCACTGTGACGCCACGGGGAAAGAGTGCAAAATGTAGACGTGTATCTACCACCACTCACCCCCGGACATGCAAGGCTTCACCCCTTATGCGGTGACCCTTGAGGTGCTGGCATACGGTATTTGCGTATCACTGTGTTCTGGGCATATCACTGTGACGCCACGGGGAAAGAGTGCAAAATGTAGACGTGTATCTCGACCACCACTCACCCTCTAGCGGACAGGTGAAAGGCTTCACCCCTGTGTGCGTGATGTGGTGACCCTTGAGGTGCTGGCATACTGGCATATTATATCACTGTTACTAGCATAACAGACATGTTGACCTCACTCACCCTCTAGCGGACAGGTGAAAGGCTTCACCCCTGTGTGCGTGATGCGGTGACCCTTGAGGTGCTGGCATACTGGCATATTATATCACTGTTACTAGCATAACAGACATGTTGACCTCACTCACCCTCTAGCGGACAGGTGAAAGGCTTCACCCCTGTGTGCGTGATGCGGTGGCCCTTGAGGTGCTGGCATACTGGCATATTATATCACTGTTACTAGCATAACAGACATGTTGACCTCACTCACCCTCTAGCGGACAGGTGAAAGGCTTCACCCCTGTGTGCGTGATGCGGTGGCCCTTGAGGTGCTCTGGCCGCATGAAGCTCTTGTCGCACTGGTCGCACTTGAACTTGCGGAGGTTCAGGTGCTTCGCGCTGTGTCGCTTCAGCTTGCTGGCCGTCGTGAACGCCCACGTGCAGCCCTGAAAGGACAGAAATATAGACATTTTAATATTCAAAATTGTCTGAACATACTGAAAATTCATCTTCATCAATATCACCTAAAAGTTACAAGAGGAAAAAGATCATCATCATATAATAAAAAGCCAACTGTCCGTCTGTGTGTCTGAAACACAAAACGGGCCTTATAACTCTGCCGTTTTTCGACCGAATCGCTTCAAATTTGCTGTGAGCCCTAACGGGGCAATGGCAACGGCAACCGAGGCGGCCGTGTCATTTGCGCGGTTTGGCAAATGCGCGAAACACGTATCCACCGGCCTCTCGGCGCCCGTATCTCGGGTATTTCTGGACCGATTGCCTTCAAATTTGGCAGGTAGATGACCGGGGACGGTGACTATCGAAAGTGAATCGATGCAGAAACGCGCGCGATATACGCCGCTTCACCTTTTCACAAATAACTCCGCCGTTTCTTAACCGAATCGCTTCAAATTTGCTGTCAGGCTTGCTGTGGCAGGGGCAAAGCCTGGCAGCAAATTTGAAGAGAATCGGGAGAGCGCGTCACTCTCAGAGCAGCGCCAACGGGAAACGGGGCCTTATAACTCCACCTTTTCTTAACCAAATCGCTTCAAATTTGCTGTACTCAGCGTTACCAGTAGTTGGCGTTACCGTTACTAGGCGTTACCGGTACTCAGCGTTGCGCTAGTTGCTATTATTATATATCATCATCATCATCACCATCATCAACATCATCATTATTACCTCAGTTACACTTGTAAAGTTTCTTCCAGGTGTGCTGTTTGAAGTGACACATGCGGTTGAACACTTTCATCATCATCATCATCATCATCATCATCATCATCATCATCACCATCATCATCATCATCATCATCATCATTACCTCAAAGTTACACTTGTAAGGTTTTCCCCCGGTGTGCTGCCTCTCGTGCTGTTTGAGGCGACACATGCGGTTGAACACTTTCATCGTCATCACCATTATAATTACCTCAAAGTTACACTTGTAAGGTTTCTCCCCGGTGTGCTGCCTCTCGTGCTGTTTGAGGCGACACATGCGGTTGAACACCTTCCCACAGCCGTCAAACTGACACCTGAGCTCCACCTCCTTCTCCCTGTGGGTGCGGGCGTGGGACCCGATGTTGATCGCAGACAGGAACACCATGTCACAGCCTGGGTGCGGACACCTGCAAGCACACAGATAGATATGGGTGCTTCTACAAAATCCTTGAAAACCTAAAAGGTAGGGTGAGTTGGCAGGAAGAAAGGTGGCACAGTGGTTAAGACGTTCGCCTGCCGATTTCAGTGCGTGACTGCAGCATGAGTGAACTGGGTTTGAATCCCGGCCTTGGGATTCTTAGATTATTTTGCGCGCTGATTTTGTCCCCCTGATTTCGAAGATAGAAATAACACTGCAGCTGGTAGGAATACTATGTCAGTGTGGGTGAGGGCACATGTCGATCATATATATACACAGACTAACAAAGCGGATGAACTGCATAAATGGGCATCTTAGTTCTGTCTTTTCTGTGGGTTCTGTAATGAGGCACCTGGGTTATAATAAACTGTCATCGTCACTATCATCAACATTTTGAACACATCTACTACCTCTAAGTGTCACTTTGTAGGGAAGGGAGTGAATCATCATCATCATCAATATCATCGACTGACCGATATATTATCTCGTCCCCAGTGTGTTCTTTCATGTGCAGTTCCAGGTGTCGCTTTGTGGGGAAGCGGGCGTTGCAGCCCTCCTCCGGGCACTTCTCCGTGCAGGGCCGTTCGTGAAGCCGGCGGTGGGAGTTGAGGTTGTAGATGGTGGTGAACTTACGATTGCAGCCATCGTAGTCACACTGAAAAGAGTATTAATATTATTACTATTAATAATCATCTTCATCATCATGACAACCGTTATCATTTTCTTTATTGCATGGGTGCAACTCCCCAAAATGAAAAAAAACTGAAAGGCAGGGATCCAGGGACCCATGGCCCCGGCAGGGTACAGGGGCAGAGCCCCGTCGGACGATTCAGGGGGGCAACTTAAGAGAGAGATATAACAAGACAGTTAAAATAATAGACAGAGACAGTTTGAGTCTGATAAGCCATGTGAAATTATTACATTGCCTTTGTAAACTTCCAAGATAGAACAACCAAGTTCAAAACGCCCCAAATCGCTTGTGGTCAACATTTTTTCTTCTTTTTTTTCTTGATCAATTAAAAAAAAACTGAAGTTCAGTTTCTGGTAAAAAAATTTTACTGAAATCAGTGTAAAACTGAAAGAGTAGCACCCATGTCATTGTCATCATTATCATCATCAACAATGTCATTGTCATCATTATCATCATCAACAATGTCATTGTCATCATTATCATCATCATTGTCATCATTATCATCATCAACAATGTCATTGTCATCATTATCATCATCAACAATGTCATTGTCATCATTATCATCATCAACAATGTCATTGTCATCATTATCATCATCAACAATGTCATTGTCATCATGTCATCATCATCAACAATGTCATTGTCATCATAATCATCATCAACAATGTCATTGTCATCATCATCATCAACAATGTCATTGTCATCATTATCATCATCAACAATGTCATTGTCATCATAATCATCATCAACAATGTCATTGTCATCATAATCATCATCAACAATGTCATTGTCATCATAATCATCATGTCAATGTCATTGTCATCATCATCAACAATGTCATTGTCATCATTATCATCATCAACAATGTCATCATCATCATCATCAACAATGTCATTGTCATCATCATCATCAACAATGTCATTGTCATCATCATCATCAACAATGTCATTGTCATCATTATCATCATCAACAATGTCATTGTCATCATTATCATCATCAACAATGTCATTGTCATCATATGTCATCATCATCAACAATGTCATTGTCATCATTATCATCATCAACAATGTCATTGTCATCATAATCATCATCAACAATGTCATTGTCATCATTATCATCATCAACAATGTCATTGTCATCATAATCATCATCATCAATGTCATTGTCATCATTATCATCATCAACAATGTCATTGTCATCATTATCATCATCAACAATCATCATGTCATATCATCATCATCAACAATGTCATCATCAACAATGTCATTGTCATCATTATCATCATCAACAATGTCATTGTCATCATTATCATCATCAACAATGTCATTGTCATCATTATCATCATCAACAATGTCATTGTCATCATTATCATCATCAACAATGTCATTGTCATCATTATCATCATCAACAATGTCATTGTCATCATTATCATCATCAACAATGTCATTGTCATCAACAATGTCATTGTCATCATTATCATCATCAACAATGTCATTGTCATCATATCATCATCAACAATGTCATTGTCATCATTATCATCATCAACAATGTCATCATCATAATCATCATCAACAATGTCATTGTCATCATTATCAACAATGTCATTATCAATGTCCATCATTCTTTTCGGGTAAAATTGGAAAAAAAGAAATCCTTATGAAAAGGAAAAGGTTGCATGCATGACCATCTTCATTCATCATCATCGTCGTCATCATCACCATCATCATTAGCAGCGTTTGTTATGCCGATGGTGGGAGTTCAGGTTCACATACACAATATGCATACACATGACATAGTCACAGACATGCACGCATGCAGATATCTGCACCAGCACACACACATGTGCGAGCACGTGACACACATGTATGTTATGTATAAGAGAGAGAGAGAGAGAGACACAAAGAGAGAGAGAGAGAGAGAGAGACAGAGAGATCAACAAGAGACAGAGAGAGAGAGAGTCAGAGAGTCATCATAGAAAGAGACAGACACACAATGACACACACACAGATATCACAACGAATCCCAGGAAACTTCCCCAGTCCATGACGCACTCACATAGAAGTCTTTCTTTCCCTCGTGCGACTCCTCGTGACGTTTCAGCTTGTAGGCCGTGGTGAAGGCCCAGTCACAGCCCTCCCTGCTGCACTGCAACACCACACAGAGTCTTTCAAATTACCGTAAAATGCGGACTATAAGCCGCTACATTTTTCCTCAACTTTGGCCCTGCAGCTTATATACTGATGCGGCTTATCTGTGGATTTTTTTCCATTCTACATTTATCAGTATGATTAAATCTTCTGGACACATTCTACAGCCTATTTTGAGCTTCTTTACACTCAAAACTGGTTCTGGTAATCAATAGATTCAAATATCATAAAGTGTCTGAGGACATTAAATACTTGCATGTTCTGTTAGGAGAATTTATATATTTGTGTTGGTTTGTACACATACAATTTTCTCTGCGACTTAGAAACTGGTGCGGCTTATATGTGAATAAATTATATACCTAATATTCTGTGGGCTGTGGCTTATATACAGGTGCGTCTTATAGTCCAGTTTTTACGGTAACCCTTTCGCCGCCAGCCATTTTTCAACCAAAAAATACAAATAAACTTAACTAAATAGAGAAAAATTGTTCTCTGCTGCAATTGTGGGAATGATATGTATAACCTTAGGCCTATCCTTACCACCCAAAATTAAGAAAATAGGGTCTTTGGATAACAGGCCCTGATTTGATGCCTTTTAGGGAAATGGCTGTTAAACCATTGTGGTGCATAAATGTAGCATTGCCACAAGAAAATTATGATTCATGAGAGGAGGCAAATAAAGACATTGATATTAAAGAGCTTGCAATTCTGAGCAGTTAGCAATTTAAAATTTTCAAATTGGATGAATAGTTTAGGAGATATTCATGTTTAAAGGCGGTCAAAAAGGAATCTTTTGTTGGACGATTTACCAGACAACACAAGCATAACATAGAGCAGACAGCATGGACCAGTGAAATCACCATAGTTTGTTTATGCAATTGCATTAAAAATCATATAATCAACACACCTCAATGAAAATTGGCAGTCTTATGGGTTTTGTTGTGGCGAAGCCGTTTACGATATGCTCGACACAATCCGTCAAATAATTTCTCTTATTACCGAAAAGAAACACATTTTAATAATTTAACTGATATGGTTCATATTTATAGACCTGCTATCCTGAATAGGATCTGTTTGTATGATTTGTTCATATTTCAACAACTTATGCGCTAACAGGGTGGTTAAATCATGATTTTGTGTCTTAATACTGATATTTAACCAGAGATCAGATTCAAACAATGCATAATCAACACACCAAGATGAAAACTGGCAATCTTATGGATTTTGTTGCGGGGAAGCCGTTTAAGATATGCTCGACACGATCCGTCAAGTTATTTCTATGCTCGACACGATCCGTCAAGTTATTTCTGTCTTATTACCGAAAAGAAACACAAAATTTTAATAATTTAACTTATAAGTGTTTTTTTACCTGTTATCCTGAATAGGATCTTTTTGTATACTTTCTTTATATTTCAACAAAAATACACTGACAGTGTGGTTCAATCGTTATCGTTATTTCGTGTCTTAATACTGATACTTAACCAAATATAAAAAGTTCCTTAGAAATTATGCATTGTGATGTCTCAAATTCTAAAATATAACTAAAAACAAATTCAAAATGAGGAGGGGTGCAGGATAGGAATTGGGGGGTGAACAAAAGAGGGAGAGGCGGGGAGAAAATAGGGATGTAGAAGAGGGGGGATTAAAAAAAAGCCCCCCCGAAGAGAGGGTGTGGCTGCCTAGTCACATATGTAATGTTCTCATCCATAGCTAATACATTTGTACCATGATAAGGTTCAGGTGCTTCAGCTGTTGGGATGATCCCTGGAGTCCTTTAGCCAGGGAAGAAAACAAACAAAAAAATGGGGGGGAGGGGGAGGGGGTGAAGGTGGTTTAGAAGGTGCCTATGAAGGCTCCTATCAAAAGCCTCCAATGACTGAAAGGAGGCTTTTTTTTTCGGAAAAAGAGCCACACACTCACAGTGTCCCCCCCCCCCCTTCCCCCCCCCCACACATCGTGAGTGTCGTGACACACACACACACACACACGTGAGTGTCTGACACACACAACACACACAGTGTCCCACCCACACACATACACACAGTGACACACACACAGTGTCCCCCCCCCCCCACACACACACACGTGACACAGCACACACACAGTGCCCCCCCTCACAGAACCAAAAACGTTCAAATAGACAAAGAAAACAGCACACACATTCAATCTCAAGAAAATTTGTACTAAAATAGTCTAAATAGATCAAATGACCGCACTTTCCATTGATTATTATTCCAATAATGTTCACAGTAAACAAACTATATTATTATTCCCTTCTCAACCTAAACCCCCTTTGTCTCGTTTTAGAATGTTCCATCTCTAGCGATCTCATGACTCCTCTCGAAGTGGAACGTTCCTCTTATGGTGCAACAGGTTAAAAAAATAATCTTACTCATTGGGATGATTTTGAATAAATTGAAGTCTTATGATCGTAATTCGACATAAACTGTTATAGAAACAATAATAAATCACTTTGAGGCAATGTAAATTTTATTAATCAAGAGCGTTGCTGAAAAGCAGTGCGTGATAATTTGCCGTGCTCGAGGCTGGGCCAAACACGTGCCGCGATAGCGGCATTCGACTCGATCGAGACACTTTGCGTGTTTCAAATCGTCTTACGGCTTCAAATCACAACCAATTTTTATGAAATAAAGTTATTCTGAAAGATAAATGAACAAAGAATATGTTCATATGTGACCGATTTGCCTTAAAATGGGTTTTGGGGGCAAACTTTATTGATGAACATTGACCAACTTCTCACCTCGATATTTTGTTTTGCAAGCAATACTCAACATCCGGTCAGGCACGGCTTGAATAGCAAGCCTTTCTCTGATTGGTTGAAAAGTTTGAAGCTGCTGCGTCACTTCTGTGAGATACGGCGATACGAAAAAACCCAAACGATCTAGCAAGCTTTTCTGAGTCGGCCATTTTCTGACTGGGGGCCGCGGGCCGCCGAATTGCGGTATATTACCATTTTATTCGAGGATTTGTAAAGGACAGAACAAGAAAATAGCAAGAAACACAACTTCAATCATTTATCTTTCACTCTGTCAAATAACAACTCACAAAAACACAGTAGTTTTTTTTGTTTTGTTTTTTCAAGTTGGTGACCCAAGCGAAATCCCACTTGTCCAATGGTTCCAAGTACCAGTGTGGCAATGCTAATAAATGCGACATTGGCAGTGAAAGGGTTAAATACACAGCTGCCAAACTTTCCAAGTCAAAAATAGGAATTCTGGTCGGGGGGAGGGGGGTCAGCAGGTTTGCCTAACCCCCTTCTCAGATCGAGGGCATACCGGTGATGTACCGAAGATCGAAAAGTGATGGAACAAACTGTACTAAGATAAGAAAAATCAATAGGACAACGTCCCGACTTGCAGAAGACAAAGCATCCCAGTGTTAACCTTTACCATGCTTCATGGGTCGTAAACTTTTAGGCATTTTTTAAAAACATAGTTTGGCATATGTCAGCAAATCTTGGTGCCAATACAGTAACAACTAATGTTATAATTAGATACGTCATTTTAACATACTTCTCCTATGTAACGCGGGTCACGGAGGACCCATAGTTTAAAGAGCAGAAATATGTCACTGCAGTGCATTGAGTATGGGTCGTGGGAGACCCGCGCCATCTGGAGAAGTATACTGTTAAAATGCATGTAAAAAATCTGTGGGTACGAGGAGACCCGCATCATCTGGAGAAGCATAATCACAAGCAACATCTGGTAAAGGTTAAACATGTAATCAGACATTTGTCCTGACAGTGGAGAACACAATAGGACACAGCAGGCATTGAGGTACTAGTAAGGTACTAATTACTATACCTATCCTACCTTGAATGGCCTTTGGCCAGTGTGCTGCATGTGGTGGACCTTCAGCTTGGACAGCTTGGAGAACAGCCGTCCACAGCCGCGCTCAGGACACATCAGCTGCTGGGGCTGGTCCTCGTCCTGGGCAACGCCGCTCGTCACCACCGGCAGCAGGATGTACTGGTCTGGACAGAATAAGAGGCCAAAAAATGTCGATACAGTACAATGTCAATACAGTACATTCCTGCTAACTCAAAAACCAGTGATCAAGTTTACTGGTAAATATCAGTAAAATATTGATTGCAAAACAAATATACTGAAAAGAATCTGACATGTCAGTCCCAGGGACTGCTAAATGTTTGCTAGGACTGATAAATAGTTTAACAAGGGCTTTGATATTGTGGTTTTCACTGTTTTTTGTTTCCCTGGGACTGGTTTGGACACCGGTTGTTTTTGCCACTGATGGGATTGGTTTTGACACCGGTTGTTGGGGGGCATTGCCGCTGATGGGACTGGTTTTGACACCGGTTGTTGGGGGGCATTGCCGCTGATATGACTGGTTTTCAAAATTTCTACCACGATCACTGAAAACCACTGGATAACTAAAAAATACTGGATAACTGATTTTCTGGTCCCATTTTAATATTTAACAATTTAGTCTTTATGGTGAAAGGTCTTAAAATATCGGCTATCTGAGTATCTCAGAATAAAATTTCACTTTTTCAGTCCCTACAATTTTTTCACTGTATTTTCTTGCAAACTCAATTTCAACAGTCAATATTTTGCTGTCTGCTGGATCCTTATAAAGTTTGAATATATATCAACTAAAGATAATTGTCAATAATAGTTAATACCATATTTTATGGACTATAAATAAGGTGATACTTTTCCCCCAGACTGAGGCCCCTGCGCCTTACAATGTGACTGATAATATAGTACTAGTACTAGTAGTAGTAAGAAAGTAGAGTAACTAAATCTGAATTTTGTGTTAAATTTGGCGGGTGCGCCTTATGATCAGGTTTGCCTTATAGTCCGTAAAATACGGTAGTCACATTTCCTCCTGTGAAGAATTTAACTCATGATGATGGAACACAGCAAGCAAGACCAACTATACATTATAGTTGGTCTTGCTTGAAGGGAGATAATCCATTATACTTTATAGTATAATGGATTATCTCCAATCACCAGAGAAGAGATTATTACTATTTAAAAACCACATGATATTGATACAGACTCTTGACCAGTAATGCAGCATTTTGGGAGATTTGGGAGAACAAATGGAGGGGATGATGTAGTTTGTATACAATATACGACTTGGCCAGCGACGTCTATTTACTAGTACAGCGAAACCTCCCTTTAACTTTAAGACCTTGACTGAGATATCATCCAAAATAAGGTATTTACTCTTAAATGGGAGGGAGTTATATAAGGGAGAAGTGATGTACCAAGGATCGAAAAGTGATACTGATAGGACAAACTGTCCTAAGACAAGAGAAATCAATAGGACAATGTCCTGGCTCTTGCAGAAATCAACAAGACAAAGCGTGCCAATGTCAACATTTTAATCAGACATCTGTCCTGATAGGGGAGAACACAAAATGACATATTTAATTTTAATAGGTCAATATCCTATGACCGGGGCCTCGGGACATCATTGACTGGGAGGTTCGTAATGCAACAGGTTTGCGAGTGCGCTGGTTCGAACCCAGCTAGTCACAGTGTTGTATCCTTGGGAAAAACACTTTACTCCTATTTGGTCCTTCGGATGAGACCTAAAACCGAGGTCCTGTGTGCAAACGCATGCACAAAATCTTCCGTGCACATTAAAGCCCATTTCCACTATTCGGTACAAGTAGGCCGTGTGTGCCGGTGGAATGGACGACACGAACTCGCAAAGCATGCAATGATGCATCCTATGTACCAAATGCAGTCTAAACGAAGACTTTGAGTGTGGGGCAGGATAAACATCCCCAACCGGAGGAAGAAGAACAACTTACTATGTGCGCCTGATGCCTGAAGGGCGGGGATGCCCTGCACAGAGTGCAGGCTGTCCAAAGGCACCACCGTGCTGGACGCCTGGTTCAGGCTGGCCGTGTTGATCAGGTACAGCTGCTGCCCCTGAGACGTGTTCACCAGGATCTGCGTGTTGCTCGCGTCCTTGTCCGTCGACACAGAAATCATCGCCAGCGTCGTGTTGCTGGGATCGGTCAGGTCGACTTTTCTGGGTCTATCGCATTCTGATGTGTTGTTTGTCGTGGGATCTGGGTCCTGAACGGGTAGAGTGAGGAAAACGTTCTGGGAAAGGTTTTCGTTTTCGGAAATGCTGGCGCAGCTGCCTTCGTTTAGAATGCCCAGTTCGTTACCTGGAGACGTGGTGAGAGAGTCGATGCCTAAAAAGTTGGGCAGAATGGTGCTGACTAAACTGCTGTCGGAAACTGAAGAACACGAGCCTGACAGTAGATTTTGTGACGAGGAGGCTAGGCCAGGAAAACTAGTTTCCAGAAGACTGATTTGATTAGGTGGGGTCAAGTCTTCTTCCGTGTCCATCTTTTGCTCCGATTTGGACGACTTGTAAGATGTGAAACTAAGGGCGGAATTATCAAGTGATGTAGGATTTGAATCGAGCAAGATACTTGTATCATTTTCAGCACTGGGACACAATACCTGATCAGGCTGCGAATTCAAATCATCGGTCAAACTGCAGAGGGGGATTATGTCGGAGCACTTGGCGTCGTTTCCCGAGGAGATGCTGGATGCAGACAGATTCACCCCATCCCCACACAACAGACTGCCATCTTCCGAGATGCCAGCGGTGAGAAACTGACTTCCGATCGTCATCAGGTTGTCTCCTTTGGTTTCCGCTCCCAAACCAAGAATATCACCAACATTTTCTTCTCCTACAGCGTCGAAGTCGATGCTCAAACTCTTGCACTTGGTCTTCACCCATTCGGCATTGTCGCCAACGCTTTGATCGTACGGGTACATATCCACCATGTCTTCCCCGTCACCGGCCAACAGACTAATGGCGCCGCCATCTTGCACGAGCTGCAGCGAATTCGCCTCGGCGATCTCTCTGGCGTCGGATGGAAGTGATTCTTTCGACAAGTACAGTTCGTTGTCAACAAAACTGGCTTCATGTGGGCTGTGCAGGGCGCCGCCATCTTTACCCTTGTTTTGAGCCCTTTCTTGCGACATTTCGGACCCCCAAAGATTTCCCTGTACGGGGTTCGCCATTTCCATACTAAAGACTGTACCACGTGGTGCTGACGTCACCCGTCATGGCGGAAAAGAAGGCTTTGGCCTTTCCTCGTCGAGGGAGACACTCCCAAGGAGTTTTTGTCCGCTTAATTTTTGGGGGGAAACTGAGGAGTTGGCCCAACGAATACTATTGAAAGTTGTCAGACTAACACTGACACAAACAAAAAATACACAAAATCAAAGAATTAAATATTCGAATTTATAAAAAGGAAAACAAAAAATTGATAGAATAAGTCTAGAGTAGACTAAAAACGCACAAATAAATTCGTTCAGAAAACAACTTTTAGTCGTCTTATCAAAGACCTTTCCAATCTAGACTATCGTTGGTTTGGTCTTTGTTTTCTTTTGTTTTAGTGTTTGTGAAAACAGAACTTTATGTTTTTCAATCCGGCAATAAAACGATTGGAACAGTGCATGAGTTTTGTTGTTGTGTTTTTGTTTGGTGTGGTGTTGTTGTTTGTTTCTTTGTTTCTTTTGTTTGTCAGTTTTCTCTAAATGCCCTGGAGAATTCTGAAGCTTGAAATGAGTTAGGCCCTACACCCGTTTAAACACAAAACAAAACACTGATTGAAAACATAAAGATCTTATTCACTGTTCTCACAGTGGAACAAAATCAAAAGTGGATTTTAATTAAAACTCAAGGAAACTTAAACTGTATTGAATTAAACTGTTTTGTTGTTGTTGTTGTTTGTTTGTTTGTTTTTGTTTGTTTCAGTTTGCCAGTTTGTTTGTTTGACGTTGTTCAGTGTTGTTTGTTTCAAGTTGTTTGTTAGTTCCCGACTAGTAAAGCTTCGGGAAGCCGCGTTTTTCAGTGCTTCATCCGTCTGTCCGTCCGTGCGTGAGTCCGTCGATCCGTGCGTACGTCCGTCCATCTGGCCGCATTTTAGTCTTGAAAACCTTCCAGTCTATTTCAATCAATCTTAGCGTACAAGTTTTAGAGGATATTACCTATCGACTGATTGTTAAAATTTTATTTCAAGGTAAAGGTCATGCTGATTTAGGAGTTCAAACCCAAAAACACTCAATCGCTAATATCTCGCGAAGTTTTGCACGTATTTCAATGCGGTTTTTTTTTTACAATGTTTTCTGATGAAAGGGCAATTACATTATCATAGCGAATTTGTCTGTGCACGCGAGCACGCATGCGTGCGAATCACCGGGTTCGACCCCCAAGGCTGTATCTCAAGAACTGTTGCATGGAATCGGTTCATTGAAATTTTACTGTGGTGGTGCATGCAGGCCTACACAAAAGGTCCCATACAAAAATGATAACCATGCTGACCTTGACCTTGAAGTTTGACCTTGAATACATGAATTTCATCTTGTGGCCATTTCCGTCTGTCACATCGTTGGACTTACAATGTTCAAATTTGGTATACAGATGCATTAGCTTATGATAATTCCCAATATACAAGAAAGTTGAGTACAAGAAAGGTCAAGATCACAACGGTTATAGTCTGCCGATAGGACCATCTGCAACCGGTCATTTCCAACCACACATTTTTAATACCTTTATTATTTATCTTTTTGTGTGTGTGGCAATTGCTCAGTTTCCGTTCTCATTGTTTGTT